>JACEII010000010.1:286428-304005 GCA_014332785.1 Antheraea mylitta
GGATCCATTCTTGGTCCGTTATTGTACATTATATACAGTGCAGACATCACTCGCTACTTACTTAATTGTAAGTATCATATGTACGCGGATGATATCCAATTATATATGTCGTTTAAACAAGATGCACTGAGGTCTTCAATCCACAAAATTAATGAAGAACTTAAAAGGGTAATTTCATGGTCAGAGTGTAATACTCCTGTACTTAATCCTTCTAAAACAAAATTCATTGTCTTGGGAAGTAAGGCGCAAGTCAAGTCAATATTGTCTGCTAATCCCGAGATCAAGATTTTGGGAAAAAACATTGAAAGGGTGGAAACAATCCGCAATTTGGGAATACTCTTCGACTCAGAACTGCGCTTCGAGGCGCACATCAATAATATAATTAAGAACTGTTTTTATAGATTGAAAGTTCTATATCGTTTCAGAAAATACCTTAGTATTACACTAAGGAAGACACTTGTTGAAAGTTTAGTTCTCTCTAGATTAAATTACTGTGATGTTGTGTATGGCCCCTGTTTATTGTCAAGGACTGATCGACTGATTCAGCGGGTGCAGAACGCTTGCGCTCGGTTTTGTTTCCACATTCCCCCCCGTCATCATGTTACGCCGTTCTTAAATGAAGCCAACGTTCTTAAAATGTCAGCCCGTAGGGAGCTACCCTAGCCTAGCTACACTGGCCACCTTACTTTTTGATTTTATCAATACAAAAAAACCTAAGTACCTATATGAAAAGCTAACATGAAGGCAAGCTCTTGCATGTGTCTATACGCGTTCTGCGTCATATCCCCTGACAATACCTAAACACAGAATCACAGCGTTCAGGGGTTTTTTTAAATATGCAGCCACTCGTTGCTGGAATAATATCCCACCACCATTTAGATATAGGAAAAATAAGAAGAGTTTTAAACATATATTGCAGGAGTATTTGTTCCAAGTTCAAAACCAAAAATAATAATAACGTTAATTTTTATGAGTGGTTCTAACTTAGTAGACGTACATTTTAAATTTATCTATGTTCGTATATATATACATATATATTATATATATTCCATTCGTGCTTTCGCGCAGTCTCTGGTAGGTTGTTCACAGCTGCCACTGTGCAACCGAGGTAGTGAAAGGCGTTTCCGACAGGCACATTTGCAACATTTGTATCATTTTATATGTTCATTTTTTTGTATGTTTATTTCTTACTGCTTACACGTTATAAATTCTGTCATAACACCGACTACACGTCCGTACATTACTTTGGGCCTCCATTGAAAATCCGCGCTGCAGTATCACCTAGTTGTGCTGCAGCACCTAGCTGAATGGGGGTGCCATTGTTGGATATATGTATTATACTAAGTTATGTATATGTTCCATTTGTTGTTTGTAATGTTATCCAGCAATAAAGACATTTTCTTTCTTTCTTTCTTTCAACATCTCTACAGCTCTTTGCATTTCATCTGCTATCAAATGACGTCGCTTCATGACGTAAAGAATATCTAACAATTCCATTTTGTCGCTAACTTTATTTAAATGGTTGGTAAAATTATAAAATCAAGACTAAACGTAGCAATTAAAACGCACTTAAATTCAAACAAATTCGCAGTCATTTGAATTTTATGAAAAAACAAAACATAATCAAATTTTATTTTACAACCAGCCAGTATGTCATCAATAACAAAAAAAATTACTTACCTACGCATTTTGTTTGAGTAAATACTTAGAAATTAATTAATATAAATGGTAGAATTTGTAATATCACGCATGTTGCTTAGACTTTTTTGATTTGTGTAGTTAAACAAATTACCTACATATAATTAACTTTATCTCACGTAGTACCATATTCTTTTTATTATTTAAATGAATAACAATACCACAACTTGGTTTGAAATGTTTCAAATATCGAATAAGTTCCTTCAGCAGTATTAAAGCTGTGGAAATCCATCATTTTCCATCATCCTTTTATGAATACATTTAAATTACTAGAAATGCTTTGATTTGAATAACATCAACGCTATTATTCGCGTAAAGTAGATTAACGAAAATAGCACTGTTTGTTTATATTTTGTATTTGAAAATGTTATTCCATTTCTCTTATTAATTGGATTTGTTTCTCGAAGATTAAATTACTTTATTGTACATCCAATTATAATTATATTTTTGCATTGGTTGGAAAATAAAGTTAACAAGATGTCTTTACAGAATTTATAAAATAGCATCTAGGATAAAACATAATTATTAAAAAAATAAGGCTACATTTTGATTACTTATATTGATTGCAAAATGATGAACCTGAAGTTTAAGTAAAAGGAACGGAGTAAGCTATATTTCAGTTGTACTATGTCTCAGTACTTGGTTAGCTGTTCTTATTTACTGCATTAATGTACGTAATGCAACTTGCATTTTCTTCAAAAAGAATTAGCCCCTAATAACGTCACACTGCGACAAAAATTTTAGTTTTTATTTGCGCTACGTCTATCTGTAAAAGTTAAATCTTAAACTATTTATGAACAGAGCAAAGTATTAATAATTGAACCAACAAATAACAATTAAACGCGTCGTTAGGTAACGGTTAACGGTTGGTTAACCTGTAAACATATACGACAGTCGCGAACCAGTGGAATATAATTATCAATTCCCATTGGAACCCGCTGATTAAACTATGTTGTAACAACGCAATTATGTGTACGGAAATTAAACGACGCGTATATACTCGTATATTAAATAATGAAGTATTTGATTTAAAAAAATCTACTAATTAGATCATGACATCTTGACATGGCTTTTTAATAAATCAGTACCTGGACGACCGAGCCTAGCTCTGTTCTTTAAAAACATTTTTAAATTAAAACAAACTGTTGGGTTTGCCTCACAAAATTTGCATTTTTCATAATAAAAGGATATTATAAAAATATATATCTGTTATAATTATAATAATAGAATTAAAAAAGATATCTCTCGCTCGGATACGAACTGGGGTGAGACTCATTTTTGAAGCAGCCGATTCCCATCTGAGCTATTTATGTTTTGACAGCGGCGGCGAAATTTACCTTTATATTCTTGCTATATTTTTACATTGCCTGACAACTTAGATAAAAAATTTTCTATTAATGAAATCTTGCTAGATCGATTTATCGCTCTCGAAACCACCTACATACTGAGTTTCACGGAAATCGCTGTCGCCGTTTCCGAGATCCGGATATATATAGATTGAATTATTTTCCCCCAAAAAAAGATAATAAGTAAAATGATAGTCCGAAATATGATGATTCCTATGTTATAATCCGTAAGAGAATCCATCCTGGGTAGACTTCGTGATAGTCCCAATAATATAATGAGAACAATGGCAAACATGTACGACAGTCCTTTCATGAAACACTGGATATCTGTTGTCATATAATATTGTGGTGTTCATCTTTTCATCCTATTTCATATTCATTTGAATGAAAGCACATATTAGTTTAGTTATTTAATTTTATTTTTTAAATTACTACTAATGTATATAATTTGTTTTTGTGGACCATTGTTGTCTGATAAATAAATAATTGTTATTATAAAATAAATAAATTATACGGATAAATGATATTCAAGGTACTCTGTTAACAGATCCCATTTAATTATTTTTCCTTACTTTTTATTGGTCGTTTAAAGCTCGACAAAGAACTTTTATGTGACAATAAAAAGCCAGTGTCCCTCCTATGTAATTGATATTTATTGTGACAATGACGTAATGATGGACCAAGTACTTTTTCCTTTTACCAACCAACCAAATATATATCTGTGACAAATATTACTAGTTATTGTCGCCGTTTGCTGAAAATAATCAATGCAATTGCCGATTTCGATCTTCCTTAGAACAATTATTTATAATCTGTAGAAGAAGGAGGGTGGAAATTTTATAAAATAATAAAAACGTCCTTTCAATGAGATCACGATCAAACTAAAGCAACAACGAAAACTTTAACAGGAATGAGATTAAAGTTGTATATCCTTGATTTTCTTGATTAATAATTGAATTTGCGATTCATATTGTTAAAACAATTGGAAATAAGATTTAAAAATAATATTTCTAACTTTGGAATTATGAAATAGCCAAAGTAATCCAACGTTTAAACAGCGAATGTAACTGATTCGCAGAATCTTAATTTTTTTCTACGGAACCCACATTAAAGAATATCTGCTGTAGAACGTGATGGCGTAATGGATGCAAATAGAAAATGGAGTTTCTTTAGCATTATATAATACTAGTCTCTGCCCGCGACTCCGTTCGCGTGGAATATTTACTTGGAGTTAACGCTAATACGCAGCAAAAGCTCTCAAGAAGCAAAAAACCCCGATTTTGAAATATTCTTCATTGGTGCTCCGCTTCTATTGGTCTTAGCGTGATGCTATATAGTCTATAACCTTCTTCGGTAAATGAGCTATATAACATTGAAAGAATTATTCAAATCGAACCAGTTGTTCCTGCGATTACCCCCTACAACGTCACAGACTCACAAACTTTATTAGTATAGATATTTAAAATTAAATAAATTCTTAATACTCCGGATATATTGCATTTGTTTTTCCATTCCGTTCACCACTTATATTATGGCGATTAATTTTTTTTTAATATCACTACGCTTAATTAAATGTTTAATAGTTTAAAGATCATACATTCACGTATTAAGCTGAACTTTGAGAAAAAAAAGATCATCAACCAAATGTCTTTGATTGCTTAGTGATGTTTTATATGCTTGTAAAGCCTCATTATGAATATTACTTTTACAGTATCCGCTTTAAAGAGCTCTTATAGAATAAAAATATCAAAATAAATCCTGTTCTAAGGAAGGTATTTGTGTACTCATTATAATAATTTTACGTGTGTAAAAATGGATGTACAAGCGATTATATATCAAACCTAAAAGGAATGCTATTTTATACAATACTTGTCATTTCTCTCTGTCACGAATTCACAAACTATATTTTTATTCGACTAAAGTATCAATGGAAACTAGACGAAGGTTTTTTTTAAATGTATAATTGAATTAACAATTATACATTTACACATTATAAAATAAAGTCCTTCGCCACTTCTGTCTGTCTGTCTGTTCGCGATAAACTCAAAAACTACTGAACGGATTTTCATGCGGTTTTCACCAGTAGATAGAGTGATTTATAGGAACCTGAACCCACTACTATTATATATTATCATAATACCTATTATTATCTAGTCTATATACTTATGAGAAGGTCTTATTACATAAAATATAAAAGTACCATTAGTACGTACGTAGAGTCTCATATAACAATAGTTTTACAATCCTAGTATTTAACACAGTTTATTAAAAAAAAAAAACTCTTTTATATTAAAAGCAGTTTCGTTTCTGGCGTGAGGAATTAGAACGTAAACGACTTTACAAGCTAGACATACCTTTTGCAATTTTCTTTTTTTCATTCATTTTAAACGACGGATTTACACGACTTCGTTGCATTTTTTAAAATGAATACTCGCTATAGAAATGCCAAAACTGATGTCACGACTGCGGAAAGTTTTTGCGAGTTCAAAAACGCAAACGTATCGGTACCTATGAGTCACCTAAATAAAGGCAATTTTATTTGCTCATAACCTCCGTCGAGTGATGTTTCATAAATTGTTTGTAGAAGTTCCGTTTGATGTGTTTACCGTTTATATCACAGATATACGTTACTGTTTACGTCTTATCTTTTAAAAACATTCTTATAATACAACAGTCGTGTATTATTAGAAATGGCAATGAATAAAACAGTAGCAATATAATGTAATTTTGTTTTATTCAACTTGTGTATATTACTTTGCATAAATACATATTACTATAAGTTTTAAAATCGCTTTCCGATTATATTGTGAAATAAAGAGTGGAAATATCAGGATCGTTATAATTATATTTGAGATTTAAAAAATGTAAATATATGAAACTTCAAGTATATAACCTATTCACTATTGTTTGTTTTAATGTTAAACGCGTTCAGTGTTATTACAAATAGTTAAATACGTATTGAATACTTTTAAAAATGGAAACGTTTTAAATGCACCACGCTCGCGGAATATTCGTCATCTTGCTCTTTTGTCTCACTTTGGTTAGGTTAAGTTAGACTTGCGAAAAAAGGATAACGCGAACTTGCCTCGGGTGAACGGGTTGCAATTAGTACGAACCTTTTTAAAGCAAGTATTCAATGCATATTTAACTTTTTTGTAATAACACCGATTAAGTCTTCTTATTCTTATTTTTACCCCGCTGTTAATGTTTTGTTTCAATGGAGATTGCAACTCATTTTATATAATAAGTGTCGTGTGATTATTTCAATGTTCCAATAAGATGATTGTTTCCTTGTTAGAACTTTCCAGTGAGTTTTTGTGGCATCTCAGAATTCATGCTGCCTGATATTATTTACTATCCACTTCACTTATGCACAATAACTGAACTAAAACTAACTAAAATACCACCAATTTTACAAAATATAAAGTCAAATAACACAAGATTATGAATAAAATATAAAATCAACTACATGACAGACCAAAATCCCATCAAAAACTCATACGTTAAGTCTACAACGACAAATTAAAATTAATGAATATAAACTGTATTAACTGTAGACTACTATAAATTTAGAATATGATAAATTATATAAATATATTACGGGTGATCGGGTATGATAGATAAAGGCCTCGTGAAACAGAGTGTTTAGTTAACGCGCGTCAAGACATAATTACATCGCGTATTGTCGCTGCGTTAAAACTAGTATAAGATCCGTCGTATATAATACCGTAGTCAATTCGACAAAAAAACATAGCCAAATTATTTTACAGCAAGATAGACAATTTATATTTTCAAGATTGAACATATAGAGTATCAGTACTTAGTTGTAGAAATGTCAAGACCTCTGTCATTGTTTCGTTTTTTCGATATTCCTTAAATATGTGTTCAATGTATTTCTTACTAAACTAAGCTTAGCGTAACTAGAATATAAATTGTAACGCTAAGATTGCGCCGAGAAAGTACTTAGCGAAGTTTAAGCTCGGTTAAGATACGATTGAGTACGCTCGTTAGGTATCACGTTCACTATCGCTTTTCGTACGACCAGTTCCACTTGGCTTTATCCTATATTAATAAAGCAAAGAAGTCATAATCTCAAAAGTAAAAAAATAGCATACAAAGTGACGGCTATGGGCATTCAAAACTAGTTAACACCTACGACCTCGTCTGCTGTGTTTATTATATTAACTATTTATTGAATGTGTTAGCAAACTGTTGAATATTGTGTAGGATGCGATTAGCTAGCATGGAATAATAAAACACGGTGCGTGGACGGAATGACATAATATAATGAAAAAGGAAGAGGAAGATACATTTTGACATAATAAAAGTAATGTTGCCAGAGAGTGCAACAGACAATTCGGTGTGGTTGCGTTCACATTCTAACAGAATGTACACAGGAAAGAACATAAACACCAAACCGCTTACCCCACTTCTTCATGGCAAGAAAACACATCTCACTGAATGCGTAGTGCTTACAAAAATTGTGGTTTCTTAAACCTTTATTGGCTTCATATTATTTAAAGCTAACGATACAATTACTACTTTAGAACCAAGCGTCTAAAAATAAAATTGAAATAAAATTAAAATTGCGTGTATCAGTGTGTACATGCGAAAGAAGCGAAACTTCTTTCGCATATCTGTATTAAATTATAACTATATACTATACTAAATTACATCGTATAAATACTTAACTATACATTTACTCATTTAGATATATTACTAGACCAAGACAGCCACTTACATATACAAATACATTCACCTACCTCATATTTAACGCGAGTAAAGAAGACCATATAGTCCTAGAAACTCTTAGGGATCCCCGAAAATATAAAATACGCACACAACTACGTAATACTTTTATATACATCTAGGGAAATGGTACACAATATATTGTTTGGTCTAAAAGATCAACTCCTAGACCCAACATTGATCGTCTAGGAAGTAAATATGTAAGTACTGCGATACCAATCCCTAGAAGTAGTGACAGCAAATCTACGACGTAATATTTAAACACTGCACCATTCGTCTAGAAAGTTCCTCGCTCACGCTGTCTGCACCAAGACTTTAAATACGGTTGCGTACCGAACACTAGCGGTCATTGTCATTTTATTATCGGTCATTTATTAATAGTCATTTATTTAGCCTTATTTGAAGTTTGTCAATGAAATATATTTAAAAACTAGTTGCCCCGCGCATTTTGTTTCGCCTTAATATGATTTTTTTTCTTAGCCTACCTTTTTTGTAGATACATAACAACGTACGGAACATTTGGCTGTGCTACTCCATAAAGACTGTTCGCTTTTCCCGAATACAAACTGAAAAAACGAAATTTATAAGTAAACTGCAGTAAAATGGTAAATTTACATGCGTCAACTCAACAATAAAAAAAGCATCGTAATTACGGATGTGCTCAAGTTGCTAATATAAAAAGTTGCTTTCACAATTACATAGAGAGAAAACTGATTTGTAGGTTTTTTCCGTGCAATTTTTCCAATATTTCTCTTCATAAAAACCTTCCTCAGGAGTCAAAAATTACTCGAATTGGTCTAGCCGTCTTCGACTATCGCGCTTAGCAACGGAACAGGAGACTTCAGCTATTTTTTCACGTAACGCGTAACGAAAGTTTTACTGTAAAATGCCATAAGAAGTTCCACTTGAGGAATTGATTGTAATCTATTCAGTTCTTTTGAGTGATGCGCGCATAAACTCAGACTTAATATCATTTTAAAACAAATTACGTTTCTATTAAATGAGATAATCGAAAATTCCGAACATGGTTAAGTGATTCCTTCCATTTCTTCATAGAAAACATTAGGTTCTGTCCCATATTACCTTTTCCAGACGATCGTAATCATATACGTATAAACTTCAAGTCGTGGCATTTTCATTCTCGTATTGAGTTATGATAGTATTATACAAATTGCAAAAACGGTATAATATACAGGACGTTTTCCTTATATCAAGTATCAAAGTGATACTAAAGTGTATTGACGTATATGATAAAAATTTTATGCATAGTCATTGAATTATGTATTTATTAGTACCTTGTTTGTTTACTACTCTTGGTCGTAGTAATCCAATAACAATAAATTGATGCTGTTAAACCTAGGTCAATTTCAATCATATATCAGTAACGGCAACCAATATTAAATTGTTGACGTTATCTATCGCAGGGTCTTTATGTAATAAATTACTAAATTATAATATTTCTCATATATAAAATTAGGCAATAGTATTATCATTTACTAGTTAATACACGCAGCATTATTCAAGTAAATATACTTTCAATTTTTTTTTCTCGAACTGACTATGCTATTGACCTAGCAAGGTTTTAACAGCTTCACCGAACTACTAAGGAGAGTGCTTAGGGCACTCAGCTGATTTTATTTGACAACTGGCTCAAGGGTGCATAGCACACCTCGGTTTGAGCTGTTACATGATGCCTGACATGCCTGATACATACAATTCGCCACCTATCTGAAGTGACCTAAGCTAACTATTTATATATGTATGAGTTGTTGAAACACATATGTGTACCAAGCATACATACCTCAACTACTCTTATATATATTTCGTATCAGAAGGATCGATCGATCCCAATGGCATGAAGTATGTAATAATATGCAGCTTAGACTTTCTCAGAATTTGCCCTACATTAGTACATTGACTATATCAACTGCATCGGTCCTTAGTTTTCAAGTTATATATCAAAGAAAAATGTAAGTTTTATAATATACAAGTTGTGCCCCATAACTACGTCCACATAGAATTACTATTATAAATACTGTGATTAATAAAATCATAGCTTATATTAGGTATATTAAGAATGGACATTGACGATTGGCTTCAACTTTGCGAAGGATTCTTTACACCGAGACACAACATAAACCTCCAGCCCTGTAGCATTTAGCCGTTGTTTACACTGTAAATTTATAATACTGATTTTGGGTAAGTGGTTTGGTATTCAAAATAACAGTCAGCCGTGCCTCATGTATGTGGCTATTTTGATTTGATCGACATTCAGGCGTCCAAACTTTTAAACAAATGTAAGCTAATACATAGGTTATTCAATACGAATTTTAAACATACAACAATCAATAAGTTACAGATTCAGATGAAGCAGAAGGCGCTTATGAACGTCATAACTATCAGAGGTTCGGAAAATAATCCAATCATCGAAAAGAACCGGTAAAATTCGATCTCTTTTATCCTTTATAGTACATGTTATTACGTTTTTTTTATAGTACAACGAATATACTTGAAAAGAGAAGTTTGTTTCAGACTCTAGAATCATTCAAATATTGATTCACTCTACAATAGCCACTAGTCATCATAACCAGCTTCACATGCTGCTTGAACTAGCTATCCTTGCCGGAATGGTAATATTCTTTGGAACTTTGTTGTTCGACCTAACACTGTTATCCATAATTGTTATTGGTCTTCAGAGCCTGAAATATGGGGTGATCAATTTTTCACTGTTTCTAGAATTTAAGTTTTATCAGTTTTTTATTAAATTTGACTTTTATACTTTTTCGTGGATGTCGTTAAATTATCAATAATGTATTGAGAGGATAAAGTTAAGATACCGAATTTCTGAAACTTAGCATTTAATTATTTGCGAAGCCCCGTATAACAAATTTCTTGAACTGTTCGTGTGTAGTAGGAATATGGTATCTCCTGCTTTATATAGATGTAGGTATGATATAGGCTGTTGTCTCCCACATCAAAATACTATAAGACGATAAACTATAAAACGAAGCGAAGCAAAACAAACCTATTGGTAGCAATATCTGTTAGCTGGAAAATTTTTAACTGCGAATGCATTTTTCTGAACTGCATATCTTAGGCTATAGTAAATCAATAAAATAATACATTTAACGCTATCTATATATTGTTGTGAATTTTGTTATTATCATTATTGATTATATTTACGTAAAATAGAATAATTCAGACTAACTCAATTTCAATTCGATTCAGTTCACAACTTCTATAAACATATATCATCATACTTACAGATTTTTGTTTATACTATACAAACGTAGAAATATACATATGTAATAAATAATAATACATGCTATGAGTTATTCTGTATGTTTCGACATTGTATAAATTATTATCATTCCAAAAGGTCCCCCAGAGCATTTTCCCATAAATATATTTCATATACAGATTTCATATATTTACCCTGTTATTATATATAGACTTGGTTTTGCCCGCGGCTTCCCTCTCGTTGATGTAGATTTGACCTGTTTCTTGGGAACAATATTTTTTAAAATAGAAATTGACCTAATTTTCTTCAACACAAAAAATTTATATACAAAAGAAAAGGTTAAAATCCAGTCTTTCGACCACTCATGTTATAGTGCTAACATATTAATTACTATGTCTACAAACATACGTAAACAAACACACACAGAGAAGACAGATGAAACAATAAGAACATAAAAGACAAATAGGCATTCCATAAATATCGACGTAAATGGGATAGAAAATTATCGGCGAAGAAAATAGTGTTACTGCCGATAACGTCAAACAGTCGATCAAAGCGTATTTCAATTGACCTTATTTTTATTTTCCTCAGCCTTAGATCACAAAGCCTCAAAAGCTTATAAACAAAAATATTAAAATATTGGATTGCACTCGATTATTTGTTTATTAAATGTATTTGAAGACCACTCTTCATGATAAACAAGCCATGAAATTAATATAGAGGCTGTCGAGTAACAACCATTAATTTCAAACTTTTTCTTTGAGTGCTTTTGTTAAGACTTATATTCTCTGTTCGTTAATTATTCCCTTATCAAGAAAGTCGCTGATAATACAATTAATAAACCTTGGTATCGTCTCAAAACTTATGGATTCCATAATTTATGATAAAAAAAAATGATTTATCAGCTCTATTGTATTATTTATTATTTTGTTTTGTAATGCTTCCTTACTATTAACGATTAGTTATTAAAGTAGAGGAAAATCACAATTGAAATAATTTTCGCTTACGTTTTCTTTGGTTTTGCTAACTATATAATACTAGTTATACCCACAGCTCCACACGCGTTTTTTTTTTTCAGATTGTATTAAAGAATTATACAATTGTGAGACTATGTACAGTTATAGAAATGCTCTTTAAAAACAATTGTAAGTACGCACTCCGCTTACACTAATATGTAATGTGTAAATTGGACATATAAATACTAACAGTGTGCCAAATGATGTTTGTCATCAGCAGCATATTTGGAACCTTATCCAGCCATATAACTACCTCAGTGCTCACTTACACTGTATAAGGAACTAATGAAACAATATCTTAAAATATTATTATAAAGATTTACATTTACACTACATTTAATATACATTTCTATTGTAATTAAGATTTTGTGACTATAAAAAAATAAACACTTGTCTGTTCCGCAAGATTGGTTTATGGAACTCTTAACGTAATACATTTATGGTCTAAGATCTTATTCGGAAGACCTCGTCTTCAAAGCTACAATAATTATAATGACGAATTGTAATGAGTAACTCGATAATTGCCTCTAATCTATACTAATATATAAAGCTGAAGAGTTTGTTCGTTTGTTTGTTTGGTTGAACGCGATAATCTCAAGAACTAGAGATCCGATTTAAAAGTTTCTTTTAGTGTTAGATAGCTCATTTATCGAGGATGGCTCTAGGCTACATATCATCACGTTAAAGCCAAAAGGAGCTGAGCACTAATGAAGAATGTCTCAAAATCGGGCTATTTTGGAAGCTTCCGCTGCGTGTTAATGTCAGTATTATATGCGTTGCCATGGTAACGCGATAACATTCTATCAAAAATATTTTCATGGTTTATTTTGTATTCCTATTAAGAAAGTTTATTCTACGTTAGTTTTGTTTTCGATTTTTAATTATACGTGTTACGTTTATATCGCAAACATTTCTTAAGTTTATTTTGTGTTGTTATTCAGAAAGTTTAGTAGTAATAATATTCGTCCAATAAGACAGTCGAAGGAATTAATCCATACAGCCAATTCTGAAGTTGTTAATATAATTAGTTTTCTTCTATGTCCAAGTTAATGTAAAGGTATAAGCGCCGAATCCTCTACATAATATAACGTAATTTTTTATCTTCTTAATCTTCAAGACCTTAGAATTAATGCTTCGTGGTTTTATTTTTCATTCATTTCACTTATGCAAAATAAACGAAAGATATTATATAATACGCAACCAATTTCTACACGATATAGAATCATGTAACACAATATTATGAAAAAAAGATATAAAATCCACTACATGACAGACTGAAATCCCGCCAAACACTCTTAAAAAACTCTATTCTACATTAGTTTTGTTGCCAATTTTTTATTTGTGATATATTACGTATTATAAAAGTAAAGTGAGTGTAATTTATATTAAAATAAATTATTTTTGGTGAATACAATCTGTGATGCTACAAACATCAACATTTCTTTTAACTCTGTCGATATGTCTGTTTTTTTATTTGTTCCGGGTGATCTCCAAAACGACTGGACCTATTTGAATGTTTTTTTTTTCTTAGAAATGACTACGCTTAACAGCTTCACCGGACTACAAGTAATATTTGAACGGGAATTTTACGGGCAAATAAGTAACTAATTAGCTGTTTTATTTAATATTGTTCGATAATGTGTAGCTTCATATTTTCATTATTTTCTTATATAGCGTGAGCACTGAGGGTGATAAATAGTTTAAAATTCCAGTTATGTGGATGATCATAATTCCATCCCATTCGATACACTATTAGTATTCACATACATAATGTACACGTTACCTGTTACAGTAGATGATGTGCGTGTGATACAAATATTTTTGAAATAGTATTATTGTAATTTACACTTGATGTGTAATCACAATTTTAAATTCATTTAATACATTAAAAAAACGCGTGCAAAGCCGCGGGTAACAGCTAGTTAAAAATAAAGAATGAGTTGAAATCTTACTAAATGTCATACAGACACAGTCGCGGGTAACAGCTAGTCTAAAATAGAATAACCTCGATTACTTTTTATAAGGTTCGCTGTCTACCAGTGAAAGTCCCGTGAAAGCCGATCTAACCGTTTTGGAGATAGTATGGCGGGCGAAGTCACGGTTAACAGCTAGTCTAAATTAAAATAGACTAAAACATTTGTTATGATGGCCGGTATCTCTCGGTGAAGGTCTCGTGAAAATCGGTCGACCCGTTTTGGAGATAGCATTGCAGACGAAGCCGCGGTTAATAGCTAGTCTAATTTAATTTAGTTATATTTAAATTTAGTATAGTCTAATTTAAAGTAGCCTAAGTTACCCGCTGTAATTTGAGCTATCCGCCAATGAAATTTCCGTCAAAATCGGTCCAGCCGTTACGGAGATTACCCGGAACAGACAGACGACAAAAATTGCAATGTTGTTATCAGTTATTATCGTGTATACTTTCATACCCAATCGGTCATTTTTTAAATTTTGATATTACATACAAACACTTCATTTTTATTATATGTATAGATTACAGTCCTCAAACTTTTTGAACGTTCTAAATATAATTGCGCAGAATACATGTATGTGTACTAGCGGGTTCAGCGGATGTTGTCCCGCCCTGATAATTTTAAATTACTATAAAAATAATATAACTTTGCTTTTTGTTAAATAACTATATGCCAGCCCCAACATGGCTTTATTCAGAGCGGCCAAAAAAATTGATGAGGAATGTAAGTTATTTTTTATTTTTGGAATGAGTCTTCTGATGGAACCTATTAGTGTAACGAGTAGGAGTAAGTTGGTGATAACCAAAATTAAGTCATGTCGGGCGATCAGTATATAGACAGGTACTTGACTGTTTATAACATTTTTAAAATTAAAATATTTCCTTGTAATACAAAAGTTA
This sequence comes from Antheraea mylitta, assembly GCA_014332785.1. NCBI lineage: Eukaryota > Metazoa > Arthropoda > Insecta > Lepidoptera > Saturniidae > Antheraea > Antheraea mylitta. Next base: position 301,351 of record JACEII010000010.1, read on the forward strand.
TACTTCTATCGTGTGTCTTTATGAAAGACCCTGTTTTCTTATGTAATACGAAAACGGTTTTCAGACAAAGGTCCGACTGCAAAACATTGTTAGTATTTAGCTATCATCAAAGACCTTTATTGCAGGTTTATTACTTACGTACTTCGACCCGATTAAGCCTCCCACGGCAGCGGCTCAAGCCTAGGTTCGATCCCTCGGTAGGGAGCCCTTGAGTGCGTTGCTTGCGCGATACGGTGACACACAAATATACATCACCACTACAACACTACATGATCACCCCCACACACGTGCACGCTACACGCTTACACATGAAAGTGGAAGGGTTTACTTTTTTTTCCCTTATCGAACTGAAAAACTCTCAATTTTCCGATAATAAATATATGGAGGAGTTGTTGAGGCGTATATGCTTGGTACACATATACGTTTCAACAACTCATACATATCTGAATAGTTAGTTAGGTTAGTTAAGATAGGCCGCGATTTTGCAAGCAACAGGCAACAGCCAAGCCGAGGTGTGCCGTGCACCCTTGAGCTGGTTGCCAAAATAAAATCGGCTGAGTGCCTTAAGGACTCGCCTTAGTAGTCCGGTGAAGCTGTTAAGATATTGCTGGGTCAATAGCGTAATAATTTCGAAAAAAAAAGACTTACGTACTTCTTAGATCATTATTTTTTTAAGTTACAATAGTAAACAAATACTAACTTTAAAAGAACTATTAATAAGAAACGACAAATAGCTCGTCAATGTCTAAACAACAATTAATATAGAGAATCGGATGAAAAAAAGGAGGAAGCCACGAGAGAATCAGTTCGTATTCCTGATAACTGTAACACAGATAACTATTCTGTCCTTGATAAACCAATACCATAGCCTCATAGTATTCGATATCTCATTATACTTGTAATGAACAACTAATTTATGGGGCATATAAAATATTAGATATGTTTGAAAAAGCGGCTTACTTTGATCTTGTTTTTAATCATTTTAATCTCCTGACCGCTAAGTGCCCAGTCCAACAAACGGTCTTTTCATGCTAAAATACAAAAGAAGAGCGAAAGTAGCAGAACTTAATTGCCGAAATCCAGTACTATTATGAATAATGATCTCTTAACATCCCATTATGTAGATAAATTTTAAACTGATCGTCATAAATGTATTGGAATTTATAGTTGTTTCAAATAAAACTTACCTAAGAGTTCTGTTCTTTACACCAGAGGCAGCAATTGAAAAACAAAATCCGCTATCGCTATTTCGTTATTATTGAAGGCAAGATACATACTACACTATGTACACTAAACTGATTAAAAAAATCGATTATTTTTGTCTTTAAATATATCGGAAATATTGTTGGAATTAATGAAAAAAAAAATCTTATGAAAAGCACGACTATTAATATTAAGATATCCTCTATAATCCGGTGAAGCTGTTAAGAACTTGCTAGGTCAATAACGTAGTCGGTTCGTAAAAAAAAAGACTTCCCGCATGGCAAATTTTAATTTCTCGTATGATTAACACAGGAAAGCATGTTTTTTCGAGTTTAGAATTTATAACTCTTTAATGGTTCATCAAAAAGGCTAGACCAAATCATTTTCTTCTATAAAATTGAACGCTGTACAAATAGTCTATCTTATAATTTTTTGATAAATCGACGCGTTTCAAAGTTATGCAACTTTAAAATATAAGTTATAAGATTTTTTTTTTTTTGATGAAACTATAATAAATTAAACTATAATATTTTTTGGAAAATGTTTTAAAATTTTTGAAGTTGAAATTGAAGTATACCATACGGGATATCCTAATATTAATATTAAGGGCTGTGGCTTTCACAGGATTTTTGTTCATCAATTCTAACAATATTTTCGAAATATTTAAGAAAAAAAATAGTCGATTTTTTTAAATCAGTCTAATGTACTCTAGATATATTTTTATATGCTATACTCCTTTCAAAGATACACATTTAACTCTTAATAGAAAGGAGATCTAAAAATGAAATAAGATTTTTTTTTCTAACTGAATTATACTTGTGAAGCAGCTGGATAGGTCCATTAGGCATAGCGACGGGCATAAAAAGCGCTTAGACAAAATGGCAATTAGCACAAGAAGTCTTAATTATACAAAGAGTTCATTTTAAATATACTTAAGGGCCACGGAAAAAAAGAAAAATGATGATTCAATACATATATTTAAAAATCATTCTGTGTTTATATACATATTGTGTGTATGCATTTTTTTTAATCTTTTAGGCATATTTGCACGTAAATGCACATATTTTGTAATAAATACTATGTTATACATTTGTAAAGTCGAAAATTACTTATATTATGATTACGACGAGCTTAAAATACAGAGAAATTCGTGTTATAAGATGTAATTTACAAATTGTTACTAATTACGCTCTATACAAATAACCTATTATAAAGAATTTAAGATATAATGGAAAGAACGAAATACGAAATATCCATGTCAACAAGAATCTTTTGTACAATCGAACGCATTCTGAAGGATCGAGGTCAATCTATTTTTAGGGACGATTTAGGGATTCTCATAATGCGTAAATCGACAAATTCCCAATGTTTTAAAGTTCATACTTCATTTAAGGAAATGTACCACATGCAAAAAATAATTACAAATTTCATATTTCTACGAAAAAATTTAGT
>JACEII010000010.1:309005-328185 GCA_014332785.1 Antheraea mylitta
TGCTATTTAAAGTCAGTTATAAGGATATGTCATCATTATATTTGTACGATTATAATGCTGCGAAATTAGACCGTTCCTTCTTTCAACATCTGATTTTAATTGATTGGTCGAAGATGGCAACATCCTTTATCTATAGAAATATTAGGAATTATAGAAATATATGATAAAATACACATTCACTATGTTGCAATTTGATTACGATTTATTCTTTACAGAAAGTTCTAGGTAATTGTAGGATTTTCGCTAAGTCGATCAATCCAGTATCCGAAGAGGACGGGGACATAATCCTTTCGTTACGCTTTCGAACGGGTAAACACAAAATCTGCTAAACTTTAGAATTAAGTTTCGTTAGTAGTCCGGTGAAGCTGTAAAGACTTTGCCAGGTCAATAGCGTAGTCAGTTCGAGAAAAAAAAAAGTTTCGTAATTTTATTATGACTCACAGACTATTTGTTATGACTAGAATTATACAAATAAATAATATGTTATTATTTATTATGACTAGAATGTCTGAACGCATTATTTACCTTTTTATAACATATAATTTTGGAATGGCATACTTTTCATTCCAAAAAATATTAGAGAAAAAGGGAAATAAAAGATTGGCAGAAAATACAGCAGTTCTAATGTTTCCACAAGGAATAACTTACGATTTTTTTTGAATTGTAATAAATAACATTCGACGAGGTTAAGGAAAATTGTATTTTAAATATCATTGCATCAATAAATGAAAATAACAATATATTTTTCTCGAAGCTTTTCAGGACATTCCCAACCCTATATCCTATAACTTCGTCGTCGATAAAACTAGAAGCCTGAACTTTCACACGATATACGTCAGTTTTACTAGATTTTCAGCAGTAGGTATTCCCATATATACTTAACTTCGATAAAATCGATGTAAAATATTTTTATGACAACCGAATGAAGTCTTATATTTATATTTTTTAACCTATCAATTGTGGAATGGTATTCATACTCTTTGTATATAACATTTTATATTAAGCTATATACATTGAACTCGATTTAAGACTTAAACACAAATGTAATGTTGTCAAGTTTTGCGGATATTGTGCTAGAATTTCACTGATAGAAATCGTCATGTAAGGAAATGGTATTATACTGTCTTCCTGAGACTTTCTCTCTCTTTTTCTTTTCAATATAGTACTTGTATGTGTATGCGTGAAAGTATCGTGGCTGTATAACCTTAATGCTGAACGTGTTGAGATTTAATTGAAACTTTTTATTATTTGCTTCTTTTTTTATATAATTTATAATTCATTATTTCACATATAATAATTACAAATATTTGAAAGGCAGACCTGACTATGTTTCTTATTTCACCTTAACCGATCATTATTTTTTAGACATATTTTGCATAGAGGGGTACAGAAGGACATAAGGTACCATAAAAGAAGTATTGTTATTATCTATTTCTTTTCTCATTTCAATCATTCGTGTTAAGGAACATCGTTCGTTTAAATCATGAATTTTATGTGTTACTGTTATTTTCAGTTAAGAGAGTGGCATATACTTATGTTGTTATACATTAGAATCGTTATAATTTTTTTTAACTATTCAATTTGAAGAAATACGGACATAAAAAAAGAACATTGATTTAATATTCATGATAGTTGATCTTAACAACAGATATCTATAATAGAATCTCAAGTAAATGTAAAATCAGTAGTCACCAAATTTTTAAGGGATGAAAAACAAATTACATACAAAAACTTACCAGAAAGGGGCATACCATCGCAAACACTCGCATGTTGACAAGTCGGCATAGGATCTTTAACTTTGGAACAGATCAAACTATCCAACGCCTGTCAAAATAATGCATTGTTATTAAAATGACGTCATACGTGTAAAATCCTTAAAACACAATGGATATACCATAGTATATGCATTTAGTCAAGCCATTAATAACGTCTGTTATAATATATTAGCGGTTTCGGCGGAAGTTTTGTAGTTGCTAGAGCCACATTGAAGCTATAATTGGTTTCAGCATGAATGGGTCGGCTCATCCGGGGTAGTACCACCCTCTCACAGAAAACGGACGTGAAGTAACAGTGGTTGCATTATTGCGTTTCGTTATGTCTATATAATTGTTGGCGTCGCGACGTAAATCACGAACATTGCACTATTAACAAAATACTCAAAAACATTTGCAACCCTATTATTACAAACATAAGATTCAAAATGTTTAGTAGGTTACTCGTTCTATTAGTATTACGTGGCATGCGCCGACGACCTTGCACCCTTTTCTAAATGCCGCCAAATACACCGCACCTACGCCTAGTAGAATTTTTGTATTTAATAAAAATGAATATTTATGTAATGAAATAAATAAACAGTCATTATTTTATAGAACAAATATCTAATGCTTTATTTTTTCATTATGTCATAGCTGATTCCTGTCGTAATCTGTTCTTTTAGGCATATAACTTATACAAAACCATTTCTATGTTACATCTGCCAGGCGTCCCGTGACGGTTCATTTTTTTATAACATGTAGCGATTCCGAATTAATTCAATAATCATTTTAAATTATATGATTAACCATCGTAAATATCTATAAATAACTACACCAACAAAGCCTTGGTAGTTTAAATGTATTCAATGACTTTCATCAAGCAAAAAGCTTTTTATATCAAACGAAACGTGACGTGAAAGTAGTAAAGTTTCTACGAATACTCTTGAATATTATTAGTTTCGGGCACGAAATCTTTGAAGTCACAGCGACTATCTATCAAACCGTATACTAAGTTGGCGTAAATTTGATATATGGTTACGTTTAGAATGCAAATTAATTCAGGTATTTTTGTTACTGAAATAAAGAAAATGATTTTCAAATAACAAGGAATTATTCCTTCTTACTAAGAAACATGCACCTACAAACCACGTCAATCTTTTTGACCGCTTTGAATAAAGCCATAAATTCGTGTTTCCGCGTAATATAGTCAAGAATGAATACAAAAGCAAGTTAAAATATAATAAAAATAAATAATTCTAAAATTAGCATTTATTCAACTGTTAGTTGTTTCTAGGTCGTGTTCCGCGCAATTATTTTCAGCTCAGTCAATTAATTTGGCGAAGATTGTACAGTCATTATTAATGTGATACGGTGAATTTAGAAGAGCGTATTTTGTTTATTATCAAATTTACACCTAACAAAGCATAGCTTGTATTATGCGAACTAGATAGATCATAAACATTACAAATTAAAATTAAAATAAATAATAACATATACACTACATACCAATAATAAGATTAGAGTACGACCGAAAAAGACGGATGAATTGTGTGAAAAATGATATGTGTATAAAAAATATGACATTTGACAAGGGAAAATGAAAAAGGAAAACATGTTGTGACGACCCTACTTAGGAGGGATAAGGGTAAGATGATAATTATTACGTATCTAAGATAGCAATAAAATATTACCTGTTTGAATCCGCATCTGTAGCGTGCGTTCATGTAACCGTATATAATAGGGTTATAGCAGGAATGCGACATCGCTAGCCAGTGACATGCGAACCACACGAACGACATGCCCGGCCATGATGCCCACGCGTCATCATCATCATGGATTTCCCACAACACCTATTAATGAAAATCTTTCGATGATAGGCAACATCTAAATATTAATTGATAGTATACGTTTATAATAGTATTATTATATCAAGTGTTAAGTTAGTCGCTTACAGTATTTTAAAAGACGATAGTTCATGGTCACATTTAAGAATAAAAATAATAATATGAAAACAAATACTAATTAGGTGAAAAATTAAGCACCTATTTTTTTATTAATTTAAAACGAGAATCGAGTGCAGAGTAACCTCCATAAATATTGCTACTGTCTCAACTTTCAGTCTGTATATGTGTAGCACAAAAAAAAAATCAGAAATTAATAAAAAAAAAAAACAGAAATTGATAAAGAAAATATGGTATTTTTATTAAGCCGTAGGTACTGTTCTGTTCTCGCTTACAGATGCAATATTTTATTAAACTTTATCGGTGTTATTACAAAAAAGTTAAATACTTGGTTTAAAAAAGGTTTCGTACGAAATGCACCGCGCTCGCCCGAGGCAAGTTTGCGTTATCCTTTTTTGGCAAGTGTAACCTAATGTAACCAAAGCGAAACAACAGATAAGCAGAATGGCGAAACATTCCGCGAGCGCGATACATCTAAAACGTAAACTCCCAAACTAATATCGTATTTATAATGTATTTTAGGTTAGACACTAAATTAGAATATATATTACTCTACTCAGTTATAAATAACCCAAAGTTGGTTATCGAAAAATTTTAAATATATAATAACAAAATTTTAGATTTTACGAAAAAAAAGTATTCATTAAAATATCAAACTCTTACTATAAAAATGTTTAATGGTAGCCAACAAACTGTGAAGACAGCAACAACAATCACCATCATTTTAATCATCTGCAAAACCAAATAATATATATTTTTTAATACATTAGCATAAAAGCAGAAGTAACTAGATACATTATTAAATGAATATTTTTGGAAAAAAGTTACATGTTTAATACTATTATATAATTATAAGTTTTAATTCTATTATAATAAATTAGCTTTTGCTCCCAGCTTCCCTTTTTATGTTAGTGTAGATTTTATTTATCCATCGTGAAGAGTACACTTGTCTCTGGATGAAAGGTACTGTGTGTGCCAAATTTTATATTAATCGATTAAGAAATTAAGGTGTGAAAGCGTAACAAACACACTTGCGCATTTATAATAAAGCATAATAATAAATAGCATATTACAATGGAGTAACATTACAAGAAATAATATAAAATACATCATTCTGACATAGTTTTATTAAAAATAAATAAAATGATAAAAAAGAAATGTCTTATTAGTCATATAGTTAAAAAAAATATCTGTAATACTAAATAACATAAAGCAAGTATAACAATATTAAAACTATTTTTTTAATCAATTGTTTTTATTGAATAATAAACCGTTTTATTAATCTTCTCACGTACATTAAATAAGAGAGCTAACATTTTTATAGTATTTGATTGTTAACAAGATAAAAGTACATTTACCTTTCGTTTTCTTTTTGACTACGTTATTGGCCTGTCCAGCCTTCACAACTTTACCGGGCTACTAACCTTTCGTTTTGAATGCTGCATGCGCGAGTCACGATCTCCCTGTGCTTCGCCGGGTGGCCGCACGCCCCACACTTCATAAGCAATGCGTGCGTATGTCCACACTAGAGCACTCAGCGGTAACGCGAACTGCAGTGCTAACAGTGCGCACGTATAGCGTTCGCTTTGTTCAGTGCTAGCCCACTGCTCTCCGCAAACATCCCTGTTCAAACAACCCCTTTTAATATTTATTCCCAAAGCCCTTTGAACTTAAATTAAACATTTGCGTACTGCTCATTTTTTTAGAAAAGTGTACTGGATCTGTACATTTTCTGTCGTTGTAAATACATTTATATATTTAGTCGAACAATTTCTTTAACTTCTAGCTATAGCAAAAAAATGTCTACGGTCAGAGGACCCTCGTCAGAAACGAAGTTCCTTAACGTAAAGTTATATATATAAAAAAATGATTGATATAAATCGTGAAGAGTGCGGGATAAGAATAACTTTTAATGAAATTTCCACGCGTATAGTATGAGATTGTACAACTGGCAGGATACTATACTCATGTATGTTTGCGTATACTTCGGTTCTAGCAAGAATATAAATACAATTAAACAGAGAAAGTACCATGGAGGAGGCATAACGGTTTTGCCTTACGTGATGATTTATATCAGTCGACTCGTACCCCAGACCATGTTAAGGAACTTCGTACTAGAAACTTCTCTGACTTGACTCTTTAAATTAGTAATCATATAGGTAAGTATTGTATTTTTGCAGGTATATCGACTTACACTTGACAGGCAACGTGCCATAACGATGGCTTTAGCAGCTGAGATACCAGCGGTATCGGCACAGCTGTGATGACCGCACCAGCCCACACACCGGCCACTATCAGTTTCGCAGCAGTCTTCCCGAGGCGAGGCTTCAACGGACGCATGATCACAATGTATCGATCAATCGATATCGCCAATAGTGTGTACGCACTCACTAACACCGAAACAGCTTGAGAAAAATTCACTAATTTACACATGAAAACCCCGAAAGGCCAGTATCGTAACATCAACATTGAAACAAATGAGAAAGGTACACAAAACAACGTCATCAAAATATCACCAACAGCTAAATTCATTATGAAGTAATTCGTAACAGTTTTCATTCGTGGTGTCGTTTTAACAACAAAACACACTAAGCCATTACCAAATAGAGCCACAACGAACACTACACAGTACATAAAGTACACGAATACTTGGAACACAGGTGACTTAATTAAATCGTCCGAGGAGCCATCGAAAACGCATATAAGTTCTGATGGCCACGAGTAATTAATTCTCTGAGAATAATTGCGGGCTGTTTCATTGTACCGGCACTCTGTAAGCTCGTATGTAATATTGGAACTATTGTCAATGGAAAGTTCATTACAGTAGTGCTGCATTGTTTATTAATTTTCCACCACATATTCATATTACATTTTCTGATATTAGCTGAAATATAAAAACTGTTTACTAGTCATTGAAAGAATTAAAAAAATAAGGAAAAATCCAACATTTTTTTAACATTTATGTTAAAACTACTATAGGCTCGCGGATTCAACTGCGTATATTTTGATTTAATCTATCTCTCGAGAAGAGTACCATTTACAGAATATCTTTTTTAGGTACTATGATCCTTTGCTATACGTTCGACAATGTATATGTAAACTTTCGTTACTTCTTCAGTTAGCACCTTCGATAAAGGTGACCACCTTGAAAATCGATCGACAAGCACTTTTTTTTTCGAAGTGACTACGCTATTGACACAGCAAGGTCTTAACAGCTTCACCGGACTACTAAGGCGAGCGCTTAAGGCACTCAGCCGATTTTATTTTGGCAACAAGCTCAAGGGTGCACGGCACACCTCGGCTTGGCTGTTGTTGCCTGTTGCATGCAAAATCGCGACCTATCTTAGCTAACCTAGCTAACCATTCCTATATGTATGAGTTGTTGAAACGTATATGTGTACCAAGCATACACGCCTCAACAACTCCTCCATATATTTACTATCGGAAAATTGAGAGTTTTTCAGTTCGATAAGGGAAAAAAAAGTAAACCCTTCCACTTTCATGTGTAAGCGTGTAGGCGTGCACGTGTGTGGGGGTGATCGTGTAGTGTTATAGCGGTGATGTATATTTATGTGTCACCGTATCGCGCAAGCAACGTACTCAAGGGCTCCCTACCGAGGGATCGAACCTAGGCTTGAGCCGCTACCGTGGGAGGCCTAATCGGGTGTGCGGGAGCGAAATTAACCCCCAGACCACGGCGGCGTGATCTGTGGTTACGCGGGCGTGGGCGTGAACACGCTCTGTTTCGAGGGACAGGCTGGTACTGATCGTTCGCTGACGTGATTGAATCAGGAGGGTCGGTAAAAATGTGTCGCGGACGTCTTTTATAACGCGCAGCGTTCGGTACGGACTCGTATTGTGCGGCGGATACCACTAACGGACTGGGATGATTCGCGGCTTTTTCAAAATAGCTAGTCGTGAGTGATTTTACGTACGCCCAGATAGAAGGGATCTCTAGGTCTCTGTGGAAATCGACTCTCCGGATGTACCACGGGGCACCGGTCACTTTACGTAAAACACGATTTTGGAGAACCTGCAGCTTATGAAAGTTATCTTTGGACATATGCGCAAAAACGGGGCAGCTATATGTCATCACGGGACGGATACACGTCTTATACAAAGTGAGCTTGTGTCTGAGGGACATCTTACTCTTATGACAAAGCAACGGATGGAGGCGACCCAAGACCATAGCGGCTTTGTTTCGCACTCTGTCTATATGTGAATTGAACTTTAAATGTCTGTCTAATGTAACACCGAGATATTTGACCCCTTCGACCCAAGGGATATCGATTCCGTATAGCCTGATGAGATCAAAGTTATTTGCGCGTTTCGTGGGATCGAAGAGTATTGCGGCACTCTTATCGGGATTAACTTCTATGCGCCATCGACGAAACCATTCACCAAGAGTACGAACGGCTTTTTCGATGCGCTTCCTAAGAAAGTCCGACCGCCAGCCGGAAGTGTAAATAACGGTATCGTCAGCGTAACAACCTACCTCGACCCCCCGAGACCGAGGTAGGTCACTGATGAACAGATTAAAGAGTGTGGGCGCGAGTATGAAGCCCTGTGGCACACCTGAGCGTATCGGATGTTGCGATGACAGTTCACCGTCCACTCTAAAACGGAAGGTTCTATCGGTAAGATAATCGCGAATGATGTGAATTAACCTATCGGGTACACAAGCTAAACGTAACTTGTATACGTGCCCTTCGTGCCAGACCTTATCGAAGGCCTTGGCAATATCGAAAAAGACAGCTATTGTACGTTTCGGTTTAGTTTTTATCGTGTCCGGGTTCGGTTCCGGATTCCGATCAGCGTTAAAATTAGAAAAAATGTACTCCGTGAGGCGGAGTACTTGATATGTACAAGAATGTTTGGCGCGAAATCGAAACTGCTTAGGCGGTATTAAATTGAGATCTGTAATCGTGACCTGGAGACGGTTTAGAAGGAGCCGCTCGTAAAGTTTACCTAAAGTATCTAATAAACTAATGGGGCGATAGCTAGCGGGAAGCGTAGCTTTCTTGCCAGGCTTGTGAATACCTATCAATACGGCCTTTTTCCAGACAGCTGGAAAGTGCCCCTGGGACATGGCCGCATTGAAGATGCAGACCAATAGAGCCATGATGCGATCAGGAAGGAGTTTCAGAACCTCGTTCCTGATCCCATCGGGACCTGGGGACTTCCTAGGCTTGAGAAGCTTGATGGCGGCTAAAACTTCATCAAAAGTGATCGAGGTTAGGGTATCCGCCGGAGGAGACGCGAGTGCATGCTCCGCAGCTGATTCGATTAAACCGATATGGGAAGGGTCAGTGTTATCAGTGTTAGGCAAACACTATTTCTCTAGGCTCGCGGCAAGACATTCCGCTTTATCTCTGCTATCGAACGCGGGAGGCAACCCGGGGCCTCTGTCGAGAGAAGGCATTGGAGTGACCAAATCTGATTTTATGGTTCGCGCGAGAGTCCAGTACGACAGGTGAGATGACTGGAGGCCCTCCAGGAGTCTATCCCACCTGTCGCCCCGAATCTCAGAGATACGAGACTTAACTGTTTTACGTAACGAACGTAACCGATCACGATTCTGTACAGACGGGTAAGCATCGTAAGCTCGAGTCGCGGCGTTCTTTTCCGTGATCAATACTCTCACGTCGTCAGGGAGTATGAAACTGCGATCGCTCGCCGCTTGTACCTCTTTCGAGGTCTCTCTGATGGCGGTCTGGAGATAATCAACCAGGGAATCGATGGCTGAATCCGTGTCGGCTTTAGACACCAACACGTCCGGAATCCTGTCTAAACTACTAGATGACGGATTTTCTTTAAAATATTTAACGAGTTTCGCGTAATCAGCCACCCTTAGCGACGGCGGGGTGAAGTCTGAGTTCTGACCTAACTGTAAAACGACCGGACGATGATCTGAATCAAGTTCGTGTACGACTTGTATGAGTCGTACAGGAAGCGTGACATTTTTTAAAAGAGCTATATCTAAAACTGTCGGTCGGCAATGATCTTGATAGTGCGTGGGATCCAGAGGGGCTATGACGTCAAACGCGAGAACCCTACCTAGTTCGTCGAGTATTCTCCCGTTACGAGAGGTACACGGACTATTCCAGATAACGTTCCCGCTATTGAGGTCCCCCGCTATAATAACTGAATCTCCTAAGTTAAGTAGCGCCTGCAAATCGGATCTTAGCAATTCTTTGTTCGGTGGCAAATACGCGGAAACTAAAATAATATTCGAGTGACCGGTCATACCTAATTTATACACTGACACTTCCATATTGGTTAGCGCGGGCGGATCTAACGGCATGCAGTATAACGAACGCCTAAAATAGATTAAGGTGCCACCTCCGGGGGTGACACGGTCGTTCCTGACTATATAGTAGTTCGCGATTCTCGGATTACGCATACTCGGTTTTAACATCGTTTCCTGGATGAGAAAAACGTCAATCTGTCTATCGCGCAAAAAGTCAGCTACTAGATCGCGCTGTGTCCGAAGGGATCTCGCGTTGAAAAACGAGAGAGAAAGACCGCGTGGTTGTACTTTATTAAGACCCGTGAATTTTAAAACTTATTTAAATGTGGGTGACCGGGCGAGGCGCTGAATTGTGGCTCCGATAGCCGGAAAGCGCACTAGTGCGGTAAGAAGCCCTAGCTCCTCCTCGACCTCTACAATGGCGTGGAAAGCGAGGACCTCCTGCATGACGTGCTCGCGGAGTAACTGTTTCAACCAGTCGACCTTACTGGTGAAAGAGGAGGAGATGTAAGCCGCCTGTGGCGGCGGCGCCTGAGGCTTGGAAGCCTGAAGCTGGGGTCGGAGGGCCCAGGGGGCCATAGGGGCCCGCTCGGGTAGGGCCGCGCGTGGCACCGAGGGTGGCGAGCGCGGTGAAGTCGTGGGCGTGGGTGCTACCGGGGCGCGGGAGGCGCCCGGCAGGCCCGGGAAGGCCTCCACGGCCATGAGAGGTGGAGGCGGAGGGCGTGCGGCGATCGAAGACGTCCTAGGCGCCTATCTCTCCTGACGGGGACGTTGCGTGCGAGGCGTGCGGGGGCAGCCGCGATAGTTCGCGGGGTGGCCCGCGTTACCGCACAACACACAACTGGGAGGTTCCTGAGTGCCAAGAGTGCGCGCGCACTCCTTCGTGGCATGGTCTCCCAGGCACTTGACGCACCTGGGGCGGAGGTGAGAATTCCTCGCCGAGTGACCATAACACTGACAGTTATGGCACTGCGACGGGGTATGTGTCTTGCGTGGGGGCTCGACGGTGATACCGTTAAGATCACACACAGAAGTGAGGTTAAAAATGGCCTTGCCCTCCTGAGTGCGGTCGAGGATGACTAAAACCATATTATAAGGGGCACGGGTGCGTGGGTGGTACATCCGGTGTACCTCTCGCACTGCAAAATTTTTCTCCTTAAGGGAGACGGTGACGTCTTCAACTGAGATTTCAGCCGGGACGCGACGAAGCACTACACGCAGGAGGCGTTCCTCCTCGAGAGCAAAGGTAAAGTAGGCTAACTTAGCTTCCCGGAGGAATTTAGTCAGGTCGCGAAAGTCTTTGATCGTAGGGACCTTAACTTGAATGCCCGCCGAGGTGTTGAGGGCGGACGTATAGTTAACTTTAAGTATTTTTAACCTATTCGAGATGGACGTCCACTGGGACTTGTCCTGAATAGTAACTGGAGGCGGTGGGCGGGGCTTTTTAGTCGCTACTATGGAGTCCGTAACATCGACTTGAGAGAGCGAGGCAGAGTTAGCTCTGCTTGAGTGCGGTTTAACGGATACCGGTGTAACCGTGACGGGCGCCCGAGCGCCATCTATGTTACGTACTAAATTCTCGGCTGGGTATCTGGTACCCGAGTCCGAGTCGGGCGAGCGTGACGCGGGGCGAGACGGTTGTTTGCGCTTTTAATGCGAAACAACTTTGAAATTTTCGTTATTATTTTCCAGCGCTGAAGACGCGGTATTCGCAAACGTGGAAGACGCGGTGGGTACGCCTATATCTAGCTCCATCTCGGAGCCGGCCTCCGAGCAGGAGCTCGGTAACGGAGCTCTATCCGCCGGATTCAACGATAACGTCGTTGAATTTAAAAGCGCGAACATATTTGTTGTTGCTACGCGGGGCACATACTGACCGTCCTCCGAGGAAGGGAGACAATCTCGCGCGAGGAAATCACCGCGAAGACCTAATACAAAGGCATTATTCTGGGCCATTTTATGGCTTGAGGGGGACGTGAACCAACCTCCCTGCCTTAAGGGCAGGGGGGCATACTAAACGAAAAACTACTGAACTATCCCGAGTCCGGATCAAGAAAGCTGTTTAAAACTAAGCAAAATAGGCGAAAAAATGCAAATAAATACGTGAGCGAGACAGAAGAAAAATAATATAAGGCTATACAAATAAGCAGACAATAAGAAGTAAATAAATGTATAAAGAAATGACTGAGGTATTAAAGAAATACGTAAACAAATAGATAAATAAATTAGCAAACAAATAAATATACCAAGAAATAAATAAAGCAATAAATAAACAGTATGGAAAGCTCTCACTCAGTTCCAGGAAACACAACGCAGGTGTAGCACAGATTTATCGAACGGAACAATGAAAACGAACACTCACAAAGCAATAACTGACGTCACTAACTCGCGAGTATCGAAATCGATGCGCTCGACCGAAGCGACTGCTCGCTTTGGCAGCCGAATTGGAACTCCATCGACAAGCACCTATTTCAATATCTACACTCGATAAGAGCCAGCCAGTAGTTGGTAGAGCCACACTAAATCAATTTCCGATTTCAGCATGAATGAGTCGGCTCGCCCGGGGTAGTTCCACCCGACCCACAGAAACATCTACATGTAGTAATAGTGCTTGCGTTTCGTTCGGTCAGTGAGAGCGCCGGAGGTCCTCCTCCCCCTCCGCCTCCCCTTCACCCTCCCCTTCACCCTCCCCTTCACCCTCCCCCAAACACAGACTAACATTGTACTTGCTACTCCCCTGGTGTTGCTAGTGTCTTTGGACGGCGGTGATCACTTAACATCATGTGACCCGGCTCTTCGTTTGTCCACTAAGATATAAAAAAAGCTAGAGAACTACTTTTAGGCTTAACATATTACTATGTTAAGTCGTAATAACATTTAATGTCAAATAAGATTGTGGTCAAACGTTAAAACCTAAAATTTATTACAAAAATAAACTACTATTTATTTGAATTACCCTTTACGTCAAATGTACTTTACGAAACTACATAACATAGGATAACAAGGCATTCATGTATAAATTTGAATTTGGTTCACGAATGAAACCCATCTCCGGTCCTTTTTAGTATTTATCTATACATACAATAATAATGTAAATCTAACGTCTGTACTTTTTAGATTTGTGTGAAGATATATAATATATATATATAATATAATAGCTTCAGCGTGGCTCTACCACCTACTAAACTTTTCACTTTATTCAATTTAGGCCCTAAGAAGACACTTATGAGCGTCAAACTACCACCGGTTCGGAAAACAACCCAGTCATCGAGAAGAACCGGCAAGAAACTCGATCTGGTTTATCTTTTTAACAAATATATATAATATTTAGAATATATTACATACATGACAGAAACTTTTTTAATGAATGCCCCGAGATGAGTCCATTCCAGACATCACTATCGTTCACATACTGTTCCACTCTATAATAGCCTTTTGAGACTAAAACTCGCTTGATATGGCGCTTAAATTTAGAATCCGATAAATCGGTAGTATCCTTTGGAACCTTGTTATAGAACCTTACACTATTTCCCAAAAAACTATTACTCGTTTTACTAAGTCTAAAACATGGGATAACCAGTTTATCACCGTTCCTAGTATTTAGATTATGCCGGCTGTTTCGGCGCAAAACACACTATTAAAGTAAGTGGTTAGCCGGGACTTAGTAGTACCTGGGAACATTTCGGTTATTGAGTTCTCACGCTGGCAAGGGATGCGAAATCTCAAGTGCATATCCCTCTTCTTTTTCATTAACAACTGTGTGAGTGAAAACGCGAGTCGAACAGTTGCAGTCCAGCATTCGCATTGGGTGTATCGCCGGTCGTGGTTCAAAATACAACGCGTATAATTACTTACTATTGTATCACCGCATCGCATCTTTAATTAAGGAAACCCAGCCTCACAACAACAACGGGAATAGCTGTCTTCGGCCTTTGGTGAGTACTTATAGTTCCGCTAATTATTATACTTTAATAAGTGTTTATGCGCCTCCGCCCCTTGACCGTACACTCAAATCTAAATATTTCAACCGCGCCTGGGCTATTTACACGCTTCAGGTTTATACACTACCGGCCTTTTACAAAATTCAGCTTATCAACGTTCTTTCGGACATATATTAAATTATCAAAAATGTATTGAATAAAAAATCATTTCAATCATTTTTAGAAATATCTGTCTGTCTGTTTGTTTGATCACACGTCACTACTAAAGTACTGCGTTCACGATAATAACTCACCAAGATAATTAATTATAAAGCTGTACCCTCGAGTAACATTTAGTCTTAGTTTCATTAAAATCGGTGCAGTATCAAACTTTATTGTAATTGTATTGTGTGGACTCAAAATATTCAGATGATTTTAATAGTCATTGTTTTTTAAATTAGGTTCTACGCGAACGGTGTCGCGGGCACATCTAGTTACATATAAATGTATTGTATACTAGTAAGGCACTGTACGCCTTTTTATGCAGTTACTATTTTTAAACTCGTTATTTAATGTTTAATATACGTTATTACTACCAATTGTAATAGCCTATCAATTTTAGAATGACGTGTACTTCCCTTGAACAAATTTGGTTAAAATATTTGAGAATTATCTATAAAATATTAGAGTCAGCGTGTTTCGCGCCATCACGTTCGTGAAGATGCTCCGTGACGAAGCGAAATACGTATAATCGATTGTGGTCGTTATACGTTACTTTGATTAATTAATTTTATTTATTATAGCTACACAATAACAATGTCAACCGACGATAGGTTCTACCATCCGCCAACGTCTCAAGCGTTGACTAACGACGCATTTAAACTACGCTTTGTCAAGTGAGTTACTAATATTTCGCGCTTATTTCTTTAAACTTTTCCAGGTATTTATCTTTGTCGTTATGCAAATAAAATCAAATGTTATATGTTCCAGTGAAACGTGGTAGTAACGAATTAAACTGAAGTTCACTGTAATATTGAATTATATATTTCTGCAAAGTAACGTTTGTCGATCAAAAATTTAATACCACATTAATTTTTACTTCTTTTGTTTAAATTTAAAGGTATTATTGAATGACATTGTAACCTACAAACTTCTTAATTTCGCTTGTTTTTTTTTTATATCATAGAAGACAAACTAACAGGTCACCTTATGTTAAGTGATCACCACCGTCCATAGACACTAGCAACACCAGGGGCGACGTAAGTGCGTTGCCAGACTGTGTTTAGGGTAAGGGAGGGAAATAAAAGGGAGAGGCGAGGGATAGCGAGAGAGGGAGAGGAGGTGGACCCCCGACGCTCTCACTGTCCGAACAAAACGCAACAATGTAACCACTATTACTTCACGTAGGCTTTCTGTGAGAGGGTGGTGCTACCTCGGCCGAGTCGATCCATTCATGCTGAAACCAGTAATAGTTTCAGGGTGGCTCTACCAGCTAGAGCGGTAATAGCTCCAGCGTGGCTCTACCACATACATAATTGCATCAAAAACGATACGCAATTAAGTAAAATAATTAGTTTTATTAATATTAATAGTTTTATTAAGATTTCTGGAAGTATTAAAATTGTAAGGGTTACAATGCCTTTGAAAATCTATAAGATGTAATATGTAATTCAAACAGTTTTAATTAATATTACTTACAACCTATTTGGTGTTTTTTATTGTATACCGATAGAGATGTGCAAGCCATCGATAATTGTTGTTATCTTACACATGAATATACACTAGAAACAGAACGTGATAAACCAAAAAGAAAACACAGTGAGGGATTTATCATTTGTGTATTGTGATTGTGATCCAGTGGAAAACAGATACCTACCTATAAGCCCGTTTACTTACTAAATAAACAAAGGCTGACCCCGGAACGCAACACGCCTAACCGGTCAAAATGGTAATGTCCAATCGTCCTGCAAAAACACTGATTTTATACATAGGGAAGTTAACATGATCGTAACAGAACAACATAAAAAAAACAGAACAGATATAAAATCAAATATAAAAAACCTGAATAGAACCATGCATTAGGGTTTGTTTGAATGTTAGTGGAGTACAAGAAATGTGTATAAATATTGATCACGGCATTAAAATAATAATAAACTAGCCCCTGCCCGCGACTTTATTCGTGTAGTAATAGTTACTTTTGGCTAACGCTAACACGCAGCGGAAGCTCTCAAAACGAAAAAAATCTGATTTTGGAACATTTTTCATTGGCAATCCGCTCCTATTGATCTTAGCTTGATGATATATAGCCTATAACCTTTCTCGATAAATGAGCTATATAACACTGAAAGAATTATTTAAATCGGACCATTGGTTCCTGAGATTACCCCCTACAACGTCACAACATCACAACGTCACAAACTCACAAACTTTACCTCTTTATAATATTAGTATAGATATCGATAAAGATATGAAGGTACATATATGTGACTGATTGAAGTATACATCTATGGTTAGCTCGCATAGTTAATTCAGTCGTATTCAAGGTAACGGGCATAGTGCAGTCACTTTGTCGTGCTTCAATAAAAAAAAGACCAAGCAGAGGACTCTTTGGCGCCTTTGAGATATGTTAAAAAGCCCGGTGACATTGTGAAGATCCGTCAAGCCTAAAGTAGTTGTTCAGCGTAAAAACCTCAAATAATGGCACTAATGAAACTATATATACGAAAGTATTCATTGTACAATATAAGCAGTGCAGTGTTTTGTTTTAAATGTCCTAATAACACATTGAAAGTAGACTATATTTATATATTAATGTGTAGATGTTTTCTACTCGTCACTAGGTGGTGCTAAGAAATATTTTATAATTATTTATGTCTATATTGCGACTTAATGTGGACAAAGACACAGATCGTTGCTAGTACTGCATAAATTATGAACAACGAAGAAAAAAGTAAAAAGTAAGTACGAAGAGGAAATGGGAAATATGAATAAAAATATATATTGTATTTTGAGTTTCCAATAAATTAGCTAACCTTGTTACCCTATAAACAGATGAGGATGTCGAGTTCAGCCATTTTGGACCTTAATTACTTTAAGACCTTCATAAAAGACGATGCCTCTTGCTTTACCAATATTGTTTTTATTTTTCATTCAATTATTTTTTTTTTATCTTTAGTGAACAATATTAAAAGGATAGACGTAACGAACTATATAAATATTAAAATAAGATTTATTAGAAGCATACATACTTCATGTGTATTCTGTATTTTATTATATTTACCAAATCAAAAGTAATGATCTACTGTATATTTAAAGTAAAGAAATTAATTTTGCAATGAAAATGAAACTTAAAATACATATAGTCAAGAACTCACCAAAAGCACTTTTATGTCAACTATTATATAGATAATATATTCCTTATTATGTTTTTAATACTTATGAACTTTATGTATTCTATTTCTCACAACTTTTCTACTAAAACTTGTATACAAAACTAATTTACTTATGCGAGAAAACTTTGATAATTTACCACACTACAACCAACTCATTAATTTGCGATGCACAATATTTTATGACTCCAAGTCACTTTCTAACTATATATATCATTCGAAGTTAATTATGTTTCGGTATACGAGTACATTAAGTTTGTCACCAACGTTTAGTGAGCCCGGCTCGTAACGCGTCAGGACAGTTTTAGGGTGCGTTCGGAATGTAGATTATTCAAGAGAACAAGATTTGGCAGTCTAGTGGGCGCATGCTCGTATTTAACAGTGAAAATAAATATTGAGTAAACTCTTTTATAATGGGTACACAACAACTTCTGATCAATTGATATAAAAATATATCACTATAATTAATATGACAAAAAAATCTTAACGAAAACGAAATTATGATCTAGTATGTCGGCTCCAATAAACAATTTATGAGATATTTTTAAAAATAGTTCCATGACGTCTACTGAAGTAACTGTTTACCGAAATAAATCTATTCTGATATTGTGTATTGTTACTATGCTTTCATTTCAGCCGTCAAATGTGGCGTATGCCAGTCATGGATTGAAACGCCTTTCATTGGCACAGCAATACTCCAAACATACACAATAGGCGAGTATGTATCATCACTACATAGTTTAAAACAAAGTCCCCTACCGTGTGTCTGTCTGTTCGTGATAAACTAAAAACTACTAAACGGAATTTCAGGCAACTTTCACCAGTGGATAAAGTGATTCATGAGGAGGTTTTGATGTTGAATCAAGGATTATTTTATAATCAGGGGTGGGGACAACGACTGCTGGGCCTTATAGTTACGAATTATAAAACAAAGTCCTCTGCCACATCTGTCTGTGTGTCAGTACGCGATAAACTCAAAAACTACTACAGATTTTCATACGGTTTTGACTTGTAGATAAAGTGATTCATGAGGAAGTTTTATGTGTATAATTTGTCAAGGTTTTTTCTATTATCAGGGCAAGACGATGTTTCCAGGTTTTGTCGTACGATTTATTTTTAATTAGGATCAGAGGTTTAATTAAGAACACAATAATTGTAAGATAATAAATAGGTGATTGAGATGTTACACAATTATTGGCTGTGCTCTCGGCTCCGTTCGCGTTAACTATACAATTATTTTAGGGTTTTTATTTAGAAAAAAATATTATGCATTCTATACCTTATTCATTTAATACATAAATATTGATTGCAGAGCTCTTTCGGATACCGTAAATGTTTAACTGTGATTACGAAATTACTTAAATTGATTCAGATAAATATTTTTTGTATCGTGGTTATCTTTTTTAATTAGTTTTGTCTTGTAAACACGTTAACCCGGATTGAAATATAGAAGTTAGTTTTAACAGCTATTTTTTTTGTAAATAATTTTATTTATTTATTACAAGCTGACCCGTGCAACTTCGTCTCAACTAAAAGGAGTATTTTTGGCTTCTATATCGATTATAACAAAGTCTACCCCGATTACAATTTGCAAAAAATATCTAATGTACAGATTCGCCTTTGTTACACTTTTATTATAGTATAGATGAATAATTTTTAATTATTTAGGTAAAATCTGATAATATATATAAATTTCTTTTGTAGGTTTGTATGTCACTGCCCCTAAACGGCTGGACCAATTTTGATGAAATTTTGTTTGTGTGTTCCAGTGGATCCGAGAATGGTTTAGATTTAGAACTGAACCCGGTAGGTGACGCTGCGGTTGAATATTAGATTTTCTTTGTTAACAAGGATGGACAACGTCTGCCCGTCCTGCTAGTATGGTATAAAATATACTGGAAATCAT
>JACEII010000010.1:328585-359361 GCA_014332785.1 Antheraea mylitta
TGTACGTGAAAACATTTAAATATATATACATTCACGACACCGACATTGCGAGAAAAGTTACAAAAAGTTATAAGAAAATTTCTATACAAGCAGAGCAACGTTCTGAATGGAAATTTTTGGCATAAAAATAGCATTTCTTTATATATCAAAACTATTTCTATTTAAGAACTAATATTTATTATTATTACAAAAATAAAAATATAGAATATATATATTAAGAAAAGAGAAAGATAAATTTTACTCACTATATTTATCTATGTGAATAAGAATCAAGTGT
Source organism: Antheraea mylitta (assembly GCA_014332785.1). Classification (NCBI taxonomy): domain Eukaryota; kingdom Metazoa; phylum Arthropoda; class Insecta; order Lepidoptera; family Saturniidae; genus Antheraea; species Antheraea mylitta. The sequence continues at coordinate 328,863 of JACEII010000010.1, forward strand.
CGAATGTATGTAAACGCATTACAACAGACTGCACTTATTGGTCTAATTTTTGAAGTAAAATTTTATTAGGCGCGACTAGGAGGTAACTAGACGACAATGCAACGGAACTCCGTTTCAGCAATATGGCTTCATATTTCTGTATCATCCGGTTAAATAATAATTAAACATAACCAAAACTTCTATTAAATCATAATTATTTTAATTCGTTACTTATCATAGTAATCTATTCGTACGTTTGAGTTACTAATAATAATAGGTTTTACCTATAAAATTGTCCTTCTGCAGTACTGGCCATTTCAAATCAAAATAATTATTGTTTGGCTAAGAATTCTAATTTCAAATTAATTTTATTTTTAAAACATGGAATTATTTTTTCCAAAAGTAGTCATATGTTTATTGATTAGTGTTACATTTTCATCGCATTTCAATCTTTTTTGTCATCATGGATACGTTAAAAACTCGAGTAATTATGGAATATGAGTACCGTCATGGCATCAACGCGGCACAACCGGCACGCAACATCAACGACGTTTACGGAGCTATCACTACAAACCAACGCACCGCCTGTTATTGGTTTGCTCGCTTCCGTTCTCGGAATTTCGACCTGAAAAATGAACCTCGTGGTCGTCTGAAGACTTTGGCTGACAATGACGAATTAAAGGCGATTGTGGAAGCTGATGATACACAATCTACGGCTGAATTGCTAATTCAGCTTGCGACGTTAGCGTCAAAACAATATTGCTCCATTTGCGTCAAATTGGTAAGGTAAAAAAGCTTGACAAATGGGTGCTACACGAACTCAATGATCGCCAGCGCGAGGTACGCATCGAGACGTACCTTGCACTGCTCAACAAACACACAAATGAAGGAATTTTGAACCGCATTGTGACCTGCGATGAAAAATGGATTCTGTTTGATAACCGCCAGCGATCAGCAAGTTGGTTGGATCCTAGTTCAGTACCTAAACAATACCCTAAACGAAAACTTACCTCTAGAAAAGTGATAGTCACTGTTTGGTGGTCTAGCGCCGGTGTGGTTCATCACAGCTTCTTACAAAACGGGGTAAGCATTACTGCAGATGTGTAAAAAAAAAAAAGATGTATACTGTGAACAACTGAACACAATGATGAAAAAGCTGGCACATCTCCAACAAGCATTGGTCATTCGCTCGTCTCCGCTGCTTCTGCACGACAACGCGCGACCTCATACTGCACAGCAGACGGTCTCCAAGTTGCAAGAACTGGGGTTGGAAGTTCTCTGTCATCCGCCTTACTCAGCAGACCTTGCGCCTACAGACTACTACTTTTTCCAGAATTTGGATAACTTCTTGGCGAAAAAAAAATTCAATACCCGAGAGGCAGTACAAAATGCCTTTGAAAAATTTGTTCCCTCCCGTCCAACTGATTTATTTAAGAAGGGCATCTATAAACTGCCATTACGTTGGCATCGATGCATTGATTGCATGGGTGATTACTTCGATTAATACAAATAAAAAATACATTTAAAAAAATCGTTTCAATTTTTTCATACAAACCGGAAATTTCATAGGTAAAGACCTAATATTTCCTGTATTATTTAAGTTCCGAATTAGCTGATTGGTGGCACTATAGATAATGAAGCTTTGATATAATTTGTTATTTACTTACACTGAAACCAGATGGCAGCACGGTAGCGCGCCTATATATGCATAATTAGTTCTATTGTATGATTTTTAGTATTATTAAATTTAATATTTTTTATTAATTCTCTTTTCAAAATTTTTTGATTGATTTGTTTATAAACTATTTATTGACAAAATCAAAAATATTTTAAAAATTTTACTTTAATTGCAATAAATACGTCTAATTTTTCAAGTATTATACTTAATAGATTCCGATGGTTAATTTTGACTGGAGCGCTATTATTAAACTTTAAATAACAATTAACCTGACTCTTCACAACATATTAACCAAAGGAATGTTAGAGGCTGACAAAACTTGTTAGAGAACTTTGAAATAGTTTCTCTTACGTAATTAGATGTCATTGAACTGAAATATTTCACTAGGGGATAGTACATACAAGATGTAATATGGATAACAGGTCGGATTAGCATCCACATTCAACCCAACTAGTCCGGTGAAGCTGTTAAGACCTTACTGGGTCAATAGCGTAGACATTTCGAAAAAAAAAAAATCAACCCAACTCAATACGATTCGCTCACCACTGCAAGTTCATTAATATTATTTCTCCTCTAATACAGTTGTATTAACTCAAGAATTCACTGTTGGGGTGCGATTGTCAGGAACCTCCGCTTGGTGCACCCTGGGCAACGTCGACCGCTTCTCGGTCGGCGGCTGATACCTGACACGAGAACAACACCTAGTCCCGCACTCCTCTGCATAGCAGAGGAGGTGGACGACGATGTGTCAGTCCTCACGACCTTGGCTTTGCTTACGGACTCCGATTCCTCCTCACACGATGACCCGGCATGTTTTATGGATTTCGGTTCCTCCTCACACGATGACCCTTGCATGCTTAATGGACTTCGATGCTAGCAATTATGAGTAGTACAAATTTAATTGAACTACCCCAGGAGGGTACCGGCGGCACCAGAGAATCCCTCCCTGGGCCTTCGGGCTCAGGCTGCCCCTCGTCTTCTGGGGGGGCAAAGTGTTGCGAGATGTGATTTCTTCGATGACTTCGGCTAGAATAATGGACACTGATTTTACTAGTGACATGGATAATGTTGCGACCGGAACAACAACCTTGGCAAGTTTACGGACGACCGAAAGTAGAAGGATGCCAGTGGTAGTTTTGGAGAGTGCTCCGTCCCTGGACCGCCTCTCGGCATCGAGTGAGCAAAGTGTGGCGACGTTGGTGTCGGTGGAATCTGCTAAGGGTAGGGACTCTCCGTACCACAGCAAATTTTTCCAAAGGGTGGAGAATAACGATATGGAGCGGTGTCTGTCTACGGAGTCCGGCTCAGAGTCTGAGGCTCAGAATGAGAGTTTTCTCAAGGCTCCGCAGGAGAGACCACAGAATGCCCCACGGAGGAAGAGAGGGCGCCCTCCCACCACGGGAGAATACGTGGCGGTGGCGGCGGCTAAGGCTACCCTTTTAAAGCTGCGGCAAGAGGAGCTGCGTTTAGAGGCGGACGAGGAGATGGTGGATGTGGCCGCTAGAGCTCGGCTCGAACGTGCGAATAAAAAGCTGAAGGTAACAGACTCAGAAGAGCAGTTCGCCGTCGACTTAAAAACGAGGATCATGGGTGACGTCGATGTCGTCTTGAAAGTTGCTGACAAGTCTAGGAAAGCGGGCCGTTTAAGGGTGCCCTCAAAGAGGCGGCAGCGTCTATCGCAGACGCAATAAAAGTTATTGCGAAACGTCCAGCCTCCGAGGAGCTCCTTAAATTACAAGAAGCGCACAAAGAATCGCAAGTGCGTGAGGCCAGACTGACGGCCGAGCTGAGTGAGCTCCGGAAGGAGGTGGCAGAGCTCAGGGCTGAACTTATGGTGACACGTCTAAAGGAATCCACGAGCAATGCCAGGCCTATACCCTTACCAACTGTGTCTGTGGGTTCGAACTCTCCCGCGTCACGGAAAAGAGTGGCGCGAGAGGAGTTCCCAGCGCTACCACAACCAAGCGGATCTGTACCGTCTCAGCGGTCTGAAGCGGTTACCGTGCAGGACCTGGAACAAGCGATGCACGGTATGATGCTCCGGATGGGGAATGTGATGGACGCTGAATGATCGCCTCTTGCCAGAGAAACGTCTGCGCCCATCGCTGGCTGCCTACAAGAAGGCTGCTCAAGCGACTAACAGCGTTGCATCCCCTGAGGTGCTGACATCTCAAGCCGCTATCTCTGCTAATTCAGGCGGGAAGAAGAATAAAGGGAAAAGAAAGTCGTTGGCAGCACAAGAGGCTATGGCCGCACGACAAACTCATATATACAAAGACATATGTCCTTCCGCGACAACCCCAGTTCCAACCATGGATTCGACGTTGGCTCCCAAGTGGTCGCTAAAACAAATGCGGGAAAATATCTTGATTGAGGCCTCGATAGTCGCATCCTGGTCGGCTCCGTCGGACGAGCCGGTGGACGTCGCTGCGGAGGTGGGGTGATTCCGGGGAACCATGACCCGCATATGTGATGTTGCCATGCCCCGGGTCCGGCCTCAGCCTCCAAGGCGATGTGTATACTGGTGGACCTCGGAGATCGCGCGTCTGCGAAGACAGTGTGTAGCTGAGAGGCGCCGATACTCCAGATATCGTAGGCGGCGTCATGGTCGGGAGGCGGCTGTCGAGACCGAACTATACTTGACCTACAGAGAGGCTAAAAAGACTCTCCAGGTGGCAGTCCGAAATGCCAAAGCACGGGCGAGGGAGGACCTCCTGGAGACTCTGAACAGTGATCCGTGGGGACGCCCCTATTGCATGGTGTTAGGTTCTTTACGCCCCTGGGCTCCCCCGGTCGCGCAGAGTCTCCAGCCGTTGCTTTTGGGCAATATAATGTATGCGCTGTTCCCACAGCGAGCTGAGCATAGACCGCCATTTAGTGCACCTCTCTCTCTACATCGACAGGACGATGGCGAGGTGCCTGAGATCACTGGGTCGGAGCTGGGTTCGGCTGTAAAACGGCTCAGAGCAAAAAACACAGCGCCTGGCCCTGATGGCATCCCAGGCCGCGCATGTGTTTTAGCTCTGAAGGCGCTGGGAGAACGACTGCGGAGGCTATTTACCACCTGTCTGCAGTCTGGCCAGTTCCCCGCCCAGTGGAAGTCAGGTCGCCTCGTCCTCATCAAGAAGGATGACCGACCGGCAGACTCCCCGTCGGCGTATCGACCGATCGTCCTGCTCGATGAAGTCGGGAAGTTGTTTGAGCGTGTCGTCTCGCAGATAATTATAAAGCATCTGACCCGCACAGGACCCGACCTTTCACCTGTGCAGTTTGGCTTCCGGGAGGGCCGTTCAACGATCGACGCGATCTTACGCGTTAAGGCCCTCTAGGAGGAAGCGGTCTCCCAGGGAGGGGTGCTGTTGGCTGTGTTCTTGGACATAGCAAACGCGTTTAACACCCTACCCTGGGAATGCATCAGGGAAGGGTTGAGGTACCACAGAGTGCCCCAATACCTGGACGTCATAGTTGGGTCGTATCTCGGAAACAGATCCGTTGTGTGCGTCGGGCAAGATTCCAGCACCCACCAGAGGGAGATGTCGTGTGGTGTTCCACAGGGGTCAGTTCTCGGTCCGCTCCTGTGGAACAACGGGTACGACTGGGTGCTGCGAGGTGCCCTCTTGCTCGGCACAGCACTAACGTGCTATGCAGACGACACGCTCGTCACGGCCCGAGGAGACAATGTCAGGGACGCTGTTCGTCTAGCGACCGCCAGTGTGGCTCTGGTGGTGTCCAGAATAAGACTGCTGGGGTTGAAAGTTGCTCTCGAAAAGACAGAAGCCATCTGCTTCTATGGGTCTCGTAGGGCGCCTACACCTGACACCCATCTCATAGTCAGCGGAGTAAGGATACAAGTCAGGCACACGCTGAAGTATTTGGGACTGATACTAGACGGACGTTGGACATTTCGAGAGCACTTCTGCAAACTGTCCACAAAAGTTATGCGGAGTGCCTCTGCTTTAGCAAGCCTCCTGCCCAACTTAAGAGGAGCGAACGCTGGTTGCCGGTTGCTATACCTTGGTGTGGTGAGATCGATGGCACTGTACGGTGCCCCAGTTTGGCACGAGGCCCTGACCGCCAGTAACGCGGCTGTTCTGCGCAAGCTACATAGAACAATGGCCGTCAGTGTCATACGGGGGTACCGTATTGTGTCATACGATGCAGCGTGCGTCCTAGCTGCCTCTCCACCTTGGGCCATCGTAAGCCGTGCCCATGGGGCTCTTTACAAGTGGCGAATCGAGAAGATTTCCCGGGACGAAAGTATCTCACCCAGAGAGCTGAAGGCGCAGCGAGACTTTTGGCGACAGATGGTAACGCTGGCTTGGAAGGAGGACCTGGAGTCGGCAAGGGCAGGATTCTGGACGGTGGAAGCCATCCGCCCCATCTTGGTAGAATGGTTGGAGAGACCGCACGGTGCGCTGACCTTCCGGCTGGTGCAGATGCTTACTGGTCACGGCTGTTTTGGCAAGTATCTGCACCAGATAGCCGGGAGGGAGGTGACGCCGAACTGCCACCATTGTGACACGGGTGATGTGGATTCCCCACTTCATACTCTCAAGGAGTGCCCGGCGTGGGCTGACCAACGGAGCGAGTTGATGGCAGTGGTGGACTGTGATCTCTCCCTGCCGAATCTGTTACTTGTTATGGTCGACAGCAAGAGATCATGGCGCGCTGTCGTCTCGTTTTGTGAAGATGTCTTTCGGCAGAAGGAGGAGGCTGAAAGAGCACGAAAGCTTAACCCTGAGGCTCCTGTGGTTCGCCGTAGGAGGACAGGACGTCGAAGGAGGGGAGGTGGCCGCTTCCACCTAATGCCTCCATAACAAGCCTTCTGGCGGCGGATGCGGGGGCGTCCGTCGCCGTGAAGAGAAGGCCCGAGCCGTGAAGCACAATCTCAGCCGCCGCTTCGACACAGAAGCCTGGGGAGAGACATCTCTCTCCCTGAGAGGAGGGTCCCGCACTACCATCTTGCGGGCACCCAAGCGCGTGGCCAGGATAGTGGAAGAATGCTGATCGTGCACCCGCATCCTGGTCCACACATTCGCGCTGAGCGGCAGGGGGGTTTTTAGCCAGTAAGAGTCTGGCATAACCCTCACATTGTCCCCCGGCAACGTGAGGCGTATCCGATGCAGGATTTTCCCCCCGTTAACAAAAAAAAAAATTCACTATTATTATAATATATATTAATATAAATTATTACTATTTCTATTTATTAGTTGCATTTTAAATTTATGATTTAATACTAAATCTAACCATAGTTACTATCGGTTCCATAGGGATATTATGTAGTCTAAAATCAATTAAATATAAAAACAACATATCTTGATTTAATAAGTTGTTTTCATATTTAATATATTTAACATATCAAACATGGTTTCCTCATAAAAACGTTTTTGAAGTTATAATTTTATTCTTTATGCGCGTTTGGGAAAAATAATGAGAGTGATTTTTTACGATGCACGCACACACCGACACCTAAAAGCGACACTACGAAGTTGATTAGTAATTGTCTGTCATTGCGTGAGAATTGATAACTATATTCAAGGTTATTCAAATATATATGAATCTAAAACACGTGTTTAATATCTTAATCTATTCTGTTTATCTTGATGTGTGATTTTAAATTATATATGGTGGTGAATTATATTATATTATGAGTATTCGTAATAAAAGTGGTTTTAACATCATAAACTTGTATAGATTTGAGGTTAACTGTGATATTTACTATTTCTATTTGTTTACATTATAAATTATTATTAATACGTTATCATTTGATAAATAGTTAATCCTATTGATTTTGGTTTCTTACTTTATTATGTATATAGACGTATAGAAAATAATTTTTTTAAAGTTTTTTAATTTTTTTTTTTTAATGAAACCCTTATAAATTGCATCCATTTTTTAAGCTGAAGAAATATAATTTCTTATGTTCGCACATCATTACACGCTTGGGGTTTATTTATTTATTACTATAGCAGCTCTGTGACTTCCTTTGTCTTTTTAGATATAAATTATGACATTATATATTACCCGCTTTCATGAAAATACGTTTAGTAGTTTTTGCTTGAAATAGCAGCAAACATCCGCCATATCTGCAAACCTTATCCTTTATAATGGTAATAGAATTGTTATTGATATAAAAAAATAACAGACCCTGCTTACACTGCCTCATTAAAATAATTGCTCAAGGTGAATTAATTCTCTAAAAGTTATCATGTTTTAAGTTATTATAACACATTCGAATTTCATTATAATACCTTAGAACTAAAAAGGATTTTAATATCACAAAACTCTATGTACTCACACCGTAAAAAATAATTGCTCTTGTTGAATGACATTTTTCAGTTTGAACGAAACAATGCTAACAAAAAGTATGTTTACATAATAAGTTTACACGTAAATGTCTTTAATCACGCTGTGAATGAAAATCAAAGATCAAACTTTAGTAAGTTTTTTATGCAATATTTTCAACTCAACGTTTCTAACGAAAAAAAAAGGATAGATATGCTTGAACGATAAGGGAAAAGAAAGATATATGCTATAAGCCGAAAAAGATAGATAAGCCTAATGGAAGGAGACAGTATAAGCACCCGTAAAATTGAGTAACAAAGAAGAGTAGGAAAGGTATATTACAAAGGGACAAGGTCGCTTATTGATTAAATAATAATTTCTTATATAGTAAGCAGTTATTCTGTACAAAGTTTTCACTATCTCAAATATATATTACGCATTACTAAAAAAGTTCCACCTCTTTAAATTGTTGACTTCATGTATATATTTTTTGTTTTATAATGTTCAAATTGAATGTTTTTAAAAATATTTACTAAAGGAGATACTCCAATTGTTGTTTTCAAATTTATTTATTTTTTTATATCAAAAGAGGCAAACGAACTTGTGGGTCACGCGATGTTAAGTAATCACCACCGTCCATAGACACTAGCGACATCAGGGACGTCGCAAGTGCATTGCCAGCCTGTATATGGGAGAAGGGGGGGGGGAGAAAAGGAAAAGAAGGATAGAGGAAGGGACGTGGGCCACCGGCTCTCTCACTGACCGAACGAAACACAACAATGCAAGCACTGTTATTTCACGTCGGTTATCTGTGAGAGGGGTGGTACTACCCCGGAGGAGCCGATCCATTCATGCTGAAACCAAAAATAGCTTCAGCGGGGCTCTACCACCTACAATTGACCTACAACTATGATTGTCTGTTTTAAAACTGTGAACACAAAATCTACGGTGGAGTTTAAGTAATTAAAAATACTAAGAGTCATTCTTCTGTAACTATTTAAACAAGAGAACATTTGGTTACAGCAACAAAGTACAGTGCTTATTGTTTGTTCCTTATGTCAATTTCAAAATAATTTTCTGAGACATTTACTTGTACTATTTTGTAATAAATTGTTTGTTTGTTTGTTGGAGGAGATTTTTGAAACATCCGATCTTATACTGAAAATTCTTGTACTGCTAGTGATCAATTCTTATTGAGCTACGCACTATTTTAACCTTAGTCAATTAAAGTCAGTTAAAGTAAACAGAGCCAAATGTAGTTATAATACTTCTGTACTATACTATATTCATAAATCTTGCGAAATCACACGCTGTGATGTGTACGAAGAATAGGAGGTTTAATGGAAAATATTAGGTATTTAAGCCGTGGTTTAGTATTGCACCTCTAAAGATTTATCCTTATTGTGTTCCCTAAAAATAAAAGCGTTGTAACTTATCTCAGTTTAGGTGCCTTAGGCTATCGTCGAACGAAAGGATCAAACTGCTTTGGTAACTCTTTTGTTATGTGCGTTTAAACATATAAAATCAAAGAGATCGATATTAGCTTATTTAAAATGTATTATTTATATTAGTTTAGGATTTTTTTATATTATAAACTGTGTAACTGATTGGCTTCGTAATCATTTTTTTATCTCAAAACTTCTGGGTATACCTCACAAATAAACATTTGTACAAAATAGCATTTATTACTTACGGAAATTATCCGAAAATATACAAACAAGAGAAGATATAATAAAAGATATGGTTAACAATTAGGATTTAATAATGTTCCAATTTAAGGTAACCAAAAACAATTTAGAACTTCTTTGGTAATGCCATGGTAACTGTTTTTACTTCCAAATACGCGTCCACACAGTTCAGGCCGCTGCAAAATTAGACAGATATAATAAGTTAGTAAAATATTTTAATAAATAACATATTCAAACTATTAATATTGAATCACTTACTTTTCACGTCCAAGTCCAGAATCTTTGTAACCTCCGAATGGAACTTGAGCGCCCATTGCGAAATAAGTATTAACCCTAAAACAAGCGAATCATATATACATTTTTTCAATTCTATTTCTTTAATAATTCTGACTTTATGCTTTATATTGTTATTATTTACCAGCGGGTACGGTGGATTTTTTTCCACCCTGATAATAAAAAAAACTTGATATATTATATATTTAAACCATTCTCATACATCACTTTATCTTCTAGTGAAAACCGCAAGAAAATCCGTTCAGTAGTTTTTGAGTTAATAGCAAGCAGACTGACAAACAGGTTTTGTAGGTGGTAGAGCCACGCTAAAACTATTACTGGTTTCAACATGAATGGGTCAGATCGTCCGGGGTAGTACAACCCGACCCACAGAAAACCGACGTGAAGTAATAGTGCTTGCATTGTTGCGTTTCGTTCGGTTAGTGAGAGCGCCAGAAGCCCACCTCCTATGAAGATTGGTCGAATGTCAATTTGATATCCGCGGAATAAAACTCCGATATGTACCAATGAATGTTTTAGAATAGCGTACATTGACTAATTTAAATTGGAACTGGCTTTAAATGGCAAACTGTGAAGTAAAAACATTGAAGATAATCTTAAACTAAGAAATTTTAAATTTAATTAACTCTAACGGAAATTACCATCAAACAATAAGACTTCTAGACGAATGTATTCTGTCATCAGACCTCCGTAACGTATGGGATTAAAATCACCCTTTCCTGTTCCGTTTTCAGTTGAGTTTCCCAAGGTTTCTATTTAGTTTGTTCAGGTTAGGAAGTGCGTCTCCTATACGCGCGATCTCGTATATATATTTATGTTTGTACATACGTATACATACATATTAATTTACACCAGGCATAACACATGGTTCATTAAGATCTGCAGTTTATTTATTTATTATTATTGTTCTGTTTACCTTCTATGTTCAAAAGTAAAAAGCAGTAACTATTCATAAAATCAGTTGCCCTTTTTCAGTTTCGAATAGAGAACTAAATAGTTACAGAACAGATTATTATTTTTAAATAAACACAAAACACTACGGTCTATTATGATACATTACTCGCCCTCAAGAGTTCCAATATTCCGTATTTGTAATTAAAGCTTAAACAATTACCAAACGGTTCCAGCTTCGACGTATTTAGAGAACTGAATAGCATCGTTGAGGTTGTTCGTAAAGATGCCAGAGGCAAGTCCATAATAGGTATCATTAGCTCTGTCGATGACTTCTTCTAAAGTATCGAATTTCAGTATACTTTGGACTGGACCAAATATCTGTATAGAAGAGAAATTGAACATGTTTAATCTGTATTAATTGGCAGACTACGTTTATTCAAGTCCGAATCAAAGTATACAATTTATCTTCATATGAAAATTATCTATTTTATGAAAGGAGGTATTATGAGTGACGAGATTCATACTGGTTTACATTTACGTACAATAGAACTCGACTGTTGCCAAAAAATCTGCTATCCTGAGTGACCAATATGTTCACAATAACAGTTAAGCATCGCGTTTCAAAGTAAACTTACTAGTAGTAGTTATTAATGCCTATTACAAACTCTATTAATGCCTACTCCCAAGATCAACTTAAAGGTCCAAATATTAGTTTCGTCTCAATAAACACCGATAGAAAAGGTATAATTTAACGATCGAATTATTAAGTTAAAGGTTCAATGTTAAAGGCCCTATAACTATAGGATATTGGAGAGATATCTATGTGTGAATTAAGGAGTATTTGGGTATTAATGAAATACTAAAGTTCTTTAAATCTCAGATTCCTATTGGTTTTCATATAAAAAAAAGGAATAGGTGAAAACAGAAAACAATTTTTTGCCCCAAATTGTCTAAGCCGATTTATGTAAAATTTTTATTTTGTTATGGAGTTTACAATATCTCTAAAAAAAAGCTTAACAGCTTGGCAATATAAATGGTATCATACAATCAAAACAAATAGTATTATTGTCCATAATGCAAATCTGGTACAAAAACGAAACTATGTTTTTAAAAAGACAATGACCACAATGGTACTGTTTTTTTCAATGATTGCTTAAAGAAAAGCTATTAGATAAATACTGGATGTTTGTAGTCAAATACTAAACGGTGATGCGGCAACTGGATTCCATAGCCAGTCGATCTTCTTAACTTAGGACGTTATCGTTTTCAGTTACTTTATCACATGAAGAGAACTAGGATAAGCTATTCTTAATTTTATAGATTATTATGGTTATGGTTCACTCAAGCAAGATTAGCCTATCATACTGAATATAAGATCCTGATCAGTTTTACATTAAAGGATCTATTTACAACTACGAAATGGATTGAAAATGCAGAGAAACATGACTCTATAGTTAAGTAGACATTAATCTATATTAAAAAATATTTTACCTCCTCCTTCGCAATTGTCATATCGTCTTTGACATCAGCAAATACAGTGGGTTCTATATAATAACCAGCGTTTCCAATACGCTTTCCACCGGTGAGCAACTTAGCGCCTTCCTGTTTACCTCTCTCTATGTATGCCAACACTTTATTCATCATGCCTTCGTCAATCTAAAATATTATTATATTAAAATTATGTACATCTTTATATAGATTTGCAACACTATATTTTATTTGTTCAGTAACCTCATTCATTGGGTCGCGAATTTAAAAACTTTGTGTATTTTTATTTTTATATTGCACTGTTTTTGAAGCTTTTTGTTTATTGATTCTTTTCATATATTCTTTTCATATATATTTACTGGTTGGCCCCTTATAAATAAATTTAATAGCTGCGATCCAAATAATAAGATATGTTTTTGGTCTGTACCTCATTGATCGAGTACGGAGCATGCAGACGTTTTTAGGCACCTTCCTGTCAACATTACCGAATAAGAAGAAAAATGGAACGATTTTAAAATTTGACGCACCGCACCGATTTGTTATTTCATTATAATTCGCTTGATATCGCTGTCGACGAAAGCATTGTATTTTACGCTTTAAGTTTTTTTCCTGCGACTATCTTTCGTGTATATCTGCTTCACCCGCTTCATAGCTAGAGAATAATCCTACTCCGTACGAGATGCTTAGTTGCAGGTCAGTCCACGCTTATTATTTGGGGTTTTTGTTGTTTATATTAATTTATAAGCAAACCCACCAACCGCTCGTACGCTTTCCGTTATTTACACCGCATATCCTGGTGGGTTCTATTTACACGGTCCCGCCAGCCCCTCATTTACAATTTACAGTACTAGTTTTCTCAGAGTAAATTGGTCTATGAATAAAATCAATTGGACTTAAAATTAGAAATCATTTGAAAAATAACTTACTTGTGGTCCATTCACCGTTGTCGGATCAGAAGGATTGCCAACTTTAATACTTTGTGCATATTTAACTGCAGCTTCAATGAACTTATCATAGATTCCAGACTGTACAAATAAACGGGAGGCAGCGACACAAATTTGACCTTGATGTAAGAATACTCCACTGGAAGCATACGGCACTGCCAAATTTACTGAAAATATATAATTAGGTAATCGAACAGTGATCGAATCATACTAAATTTCAAGAAATTCAATTGCTCTGAAATTTATAAATAAAATGGATGTATCTGTTGTTTGTATGAGGTAATCAGCAGATTAATGAAGCGATTTAAAAAAACAAATAAACCAGTAAATTTAGGATTTTTCGTAGTTTCTTACTGTACAATTACATTTATCCATAAAATCTAAGGAGTAATAAGTTGACTTAATAAAGATAATTTAAAATGAGTAAAAGCATTGTATCTGGTTAATAATAATAAGATTAAAATAAAACAATTAAAGACAACCCATGACTAATCCATTTGGAAAACTGTTCGTATGATGGAACTAAACTATTTTCATGAGAACTAGATTGTGTGCATCAATTAGTGTTTGTTTAAAAATAGGATCTCTGAGTACCAGAAAAATCTCATACAAGATATAAAACAGGTAAAATATCATGTATATCCCAATTAATACTGACCCACTGCGTCGTGCATGAAACAAGTTTTTAACATAATTTCGCAAGACATAGTCGGATACGTTCAGTAGTTTGCCGTACTGAGCATCAAAGGAAATTATATTTTCATTATATATACATAGTAGTACGAAAACTTTCAATGTATGAATTCTCGATGATAATATATGTAATTCAAAAAGTGATTTTTTTAATGAATATAAGTTAAATCATTTTAGTACATCCATTATATCCAACGGACCAAATAAGTTAAAGATTTATTATATAGCCAAATCTTAATACGTGGTAAATATGCATAAAATATGGCTAAATTATTATTATGTAATGAAAATATTATTAAACAATAAACCAATATTTTTATTTACAATGTAAATAACACTCACAGTCAGCGTCGTTCATGATAACCAACGGACTCTTGCCGCCGAGTTCAAGAGTTACCCTCTTAAGATTATTGGTTCCCGCTGCTTGTTGAATTAACTTCCCAACCTGTAAGCGAAATATATAATATTTTATTCATAACGTTTAATGAATAAATACACATATTATTTCTACATAAATTAAAATATTAGTTGCAGTGTTTGTAATTGGTGATGTTGAAGGATGGAAATTATGAATTTAATTGAAGTTAAGTGTGAATTAGTCACAACGTGGTGAAGTCGAAAGTAATTTTGTTTGTTACTTTTTCAAGACATAGTCTCTGAATCAATGAAATTAAATTTGGTATAGAGTTAGCCCAAGACTTAAAGAACGTATTTTGAAATAAATATTTATAAATATATGGAAAATCACGCATATTATTACCAATTTACTGTCAATATCCAGTTCGCCCAATTTCATTGAAGGTAAATTTTACTTCTTCGAAAGTGAGTTCTTTTTTCGGTGTGTTTGTTTTTTATATATTTAAATAGTGGTAGTCTTGTTTATTTTTACAATTTGCATGATGTACTCACCAATATTTAAAGTATTAATTTTCTGTGATGTATTTAATCTATGATAATAACGTATAACTAACAGATCCGTTACTACGACTGATATAGTTTAAATAACATTAAGTATTGTTGTAGAAATAAGAAATAACTAATTTAATTACTGTTAATGGATAATAATTTAATTGCCACATCTCAATTAAAATTATAATAGAAAATTTCATTTTTGAATACATGAATTTCGAAAGTAATGACACTATAGTCCTCGTCAATCTTTTTGACCGTTCTGAATGTAATTCGGATCTGCACATAAACTAGTCAAAGGTTTAATACAAAACAACGTTGGTATATTATTTTAGCAATCTTAAATTTGAATTTACTTACCCTTAAGTTATCTCGATATACATATATACATATATGTATGTGTATATACATATTATGTGTATATACATATTATGTGTATATAATATATAGTACTTATTTATTCCCACATTTATGTTTTAAAAAGTTTAGTAAGGAATGTCCCCTTCTTATTATTAGATTGGGTAAATTAAATATTAAAATGTTTATTTTCTCACGGATGGCTTAATAGATGATATTTTCTATACATGGAAAATTTAATTTTATATTTGGCCTTCTATTTTCCAAAACATTTAATAAAACATAATGTAAAAAAATACTTTGTTGTAAGGTATGCATTATGTTAATATTATAATGAAATTCACAGAAATTAAAAAGTTTTTCTATTTAAGTTTGTTCGAAATATTCATGACTTAATTTCGAGCTAATGTTGTTATATACCGGTATATGCTCTTTAGCGTACTTGTGTTAAAAATGTCGGATTAAGGTTGTTAAAATCTAATTAAATATGAGATAAAATGCACAACACTCTCGTCTGTTAAAAGTACAACTTTTAAGTAAGGTATCTACTTGTTAACATTTTTATTATTTTGGGATTAACAAATGAGATAATTTGACTGAATAATTGATGTACATTAGGGACCGTCCAAATATTACGTAAGCAGATTTTATGTAATTTCTGACCGCCCCCTCCTCAAGATCAGCAAAAGTAAGCTATGCTGTTACCCCATCCCCATGCTTACGTAAACATTTATCTAAATCTGTTCCGGTTTAATAAAGAATTATGGTTGACGTAATCACTATCCGGACACTCCATCCCCTATGTCATCAAAAATAAGCAAATCAAGGAACCAATCAATGCTTACGTAATACTTGAATGACCCCGTAAAAAATGTACATCAGGTACATTATTGATGTCGTATTAATACTATTCTTTTGTTTTTATAAGATTAACTAGCCTCTGCCCGCGACTTCGTTCGTGATTTCGTTCACGTGGAACAGTTACTTTGGGCTAACGCTAACACGCAGATGAAGCTCTCAAGAGGATAAAACCCCCGATTTTAAACATTCTTCATTGCTGCTCCGCTCCTAATAGTCTTACCGTGATTATATATAGCCTATAACTTTCCTCGATAACTGAGCTGTATAACATTGAAAGAATTTTTCAAATCGGGCCAGTAGTTCCTGAGATTACGCCCTACAACGTCACAACGTCACAAACTTTACCTCTTTATAATATTAGTATAGATAATTCTCATAGAATCTACCTCCACGGATCCCGTAAAGGAAACCTTGGCGACTTTCGGATGATGAGTTAAAGCGACTCCAGCGGCTTCACCGTAGCCATTTACTACGTTCACAACCCCTTTAGGCACACCAGCTTCTGCCAATAGTGATGCTAATACTAGAGCCGTTAGCGGAGTTTGTTCCGCCGGTTTCACAACTACAGTGCAACCTGGAAAAATCACCTTAATACAATACAATATTAATATTAATACAATACAATATAATAATTTATATTACGTCAATACGAAAAATGCTGTTTTTATCTCCTTTTTTTTAAAGGTGATGGAACTATTAAAGGAAATTATTTAGAAATTGGTATAAAGTTTATTTATATGATAATTATAGCAAAGTTTGATGAGCCCGATACACGAAAAATAAATGTATAAGTGAATTTAAACGCTTTAAAGGAATTTTTATGTATAACTTTTTAATTCTTTGATATATTTTGTCATACACTTAAAGTTGTTTATTGTTACTCCTTGAAGGAAAAAATAGCAATGTTCTTATTTATTATTTTCCATCAAGAAACGTATGTTTAACTTTATTGATATTCAGATATATACAATGGATATCAATAATCATGTGTATAATTTTCAGAATGTAGTAACCGTATATATATAGATGTGATAAGTCGAATAAATACTACATAAATGTTTGCCAAGTCGCGGGAAATTATTAGTAACTAATTAAATCATATGCTCTTACCAGCAGCGAGTGCAGTCACAACTTTATTCAAAAACATTAATATGGGTACATTCCATGGTAGAATGAGCCCACAAACTCCCACTGGCTGCTTCAAAGTATATGTAAAGACATCTCCATCTGAAAAAAGGCACATTTTTTAATATATATTAAAAACAAATTGGAAACACGGAAAAAGAAACTCTGGGAAATATTACAATACTAAAACATTTATTTTATCTTTAAGACAATGCCAAAACATGTCTACTTAGCAGAAAATTACACACTAAAAGACAATTTAATTTGAAAACTGCATATGTAACTGCGTATAGATAATTATGAAAAAATCGGATTTAATATCCTTAGATTTCACGTTATAATGAAAAATATCTTCTCTATTTATGATCAACACACAATAAACCTATGACATCAAAATCAACATACATCAATATTTAGTGAAAACTAGATGTCTTCTTAGTTAATAATATTCAAATCATATTTACCAACTGGAATAGTATCACCCTGTATTTTGTCCGCCAGACTAGCAACATAGCGGACAGATTTAGTCGCCATCGTCAAGAATCGGGTGGCCGAGGTTAATACCAAGCCATTGTTATAAGACTCAAGTTCTGCTAGGTACTGGGCATCACGCTCAATCAAATCAGCAAACTTGCTAAGGATTCGACCACGCTGAGAAGCATCTAGCAAACGCCATTCTGAGTTTCGGTGAAATGCACGCAACGCAGCATCTACTGCTGCGTCTATGTCAGCCTAAAGATTTAAAAAAATTACAACCACTATATCATAAATTAATATGTACAAGGTTACATGGATATTATTGATAAACTTAAATGTGCCTTAATTTATAATTGGTTTCAGCATGAATGGGTTGGATCGGCCGGAATAGTACCACCCTCTCACAGAAAACCGACGTGAAGTAACAGTGATTGCATGTTGCATTTGGTTCGGTCAGTGATAGTATCGAATACCCACATGATCTCCCCTCTCCCTTCCCTTCCACCACCTTCCGTCTCTCCTCTTCCCCACCACTACAGGCTGGCAACGCACCTGTGACTCCTCTGATGTTTCTGGTGTCTATGGATGGTGGTGATCACTTAACATCAGCTGATCTAATTGATCGTTTGTCTTCCAAGATATAAAAAAAAAATGTTAGTAAGTTGATTACGTATTTTTATATGTGCAGTGCATAAATTTTGATTTGGCATGTCGGGGATAATACCGAAGATTTTGTATAGCACTATCTTTGTCTATCGTAGTTATTGTGCAGTGTGATAGAGAAAACGCTTTACCAAACCGAAGAAAACCCGATCCTAATGGAAATACACACTCTTCTCCCCGAGATACCAAATCAGGTGCCAGGTACTGTAATAAGGGTGAGATTATTGAAACCATGTTATTGACTAGACGATCATACTATTGACCAGCTATCGTTGACCCATATTAAATTACTATTAACTGTCTACTGTCTGTTACTATATTAATGAAATATGTGTTCGCAAAAATATACATAAGCTAGATTTTGTAAAAGATAATTTTAATGCTAGAAGTAAGCTTAAATTAGCGATCTCATGTTTTAGGCCCAGTAATAGATTATTTTGGTAATAGGGTTAGGTTCTATAATAAGGTCACGAAGTACATTACAATTCTGACTGACAATAAATTCAAGCATCATGCCAAAATTCTACTTTCAATAGTATGAATGACTTCTGTGAACAATAATGATGTCCTGGTTCTGCTAACATACGACTTCGTATAATTGTAATAAAAACCAAAATAATAAGATCAAAATGCTTCGTTCCTTTGTTTTCAGAATCGGTGGTAGTATTTTAATATCCATGAAGCCAGTATTAAGGTCCAAATTGAACAAAGTAATTTTATTTTGCCTATCAGTTGGATATCTAACAAGAAGATTAACCGTTACGGCGTTATTCGAAACTACATTTAGAGTTATAACTTTATATACTGTTTGAAGTATCTATATATTAATACGTGAAGCAAAAAAATTGTACCCCTTTTTAACCTAGTACTTCCCGTCAACGGGTGAACATGAAATTTGGCATAGTTAGAGTTTATATGGCGGAGAAGTGCAGAAAGCTGTTTATTTTATATAAAATGCATTAGAAGTAC
Source organism: Antheraea mylitta (assembly GCA_014332785.1). Taxonomy (NCBI): domain Eukaryota; kingdom Metazoa; phylum Arthropoda; class Insecta; order Lepidoptera; family Saturniidae; genus Antheraea; species Antheraea mylitta. The sequence continues at coordinate 348,167 of JACEII010000010.1, forward strand.
ATTAAATTAATTAAAATATGCACTACTCACACTACTACTCGAATTTTACACAACATATACACACATGTAAAAAAAGACATTTTGACAGCCGTCAATAAATACGAATATCAAAAAAAGTTGTGAAAGAAGGAGATTGCTATGCTCGACTATATGTATTTTTTAACTCTTACGTTTTAATTACCATTTTTCATCCTACATTCAACAATGATATTATAAAATATAACTATTATTGTAATGTTCATTATTTTTTATGGTGAACACACTTCAAATAATGAATTAATAAAAAAATGAGCCAAATAATACTTTGTATCCTAATCATAATAAGAATTTTGTTCATAAAAATAATCCATGACTTAGACCTCCGCGGTTACAACGTTGCAATTCAACGTCATGTATCAACAAAAAATAATTTATTTTTAAAAGCTAATGGTACTATTAAAAACGTCTTTGTCTTGGATTCACCATTTGATTGTATTATGCATCCATTACTTTTTCAAACGATGATACTGGGCATGTCACTATTTCTCATAATGAACAGACTACATTTAATTCAATATAACCCAGAAATACCACCTACCCATGGCGTCGTGTAAAATTAATTGAAAATTGTGTCATGGGTTCCAATAAATTTCTTTATTTTCGTAAAGTTATGTTTGCTTAAAATTTGAGCTTTACCACGTGGTTTTTGTTTCCAATTTATAATTAATTTTCATTTTCATTTACACATAGATTTTTTTTTAATGATTATATAATAAAGATTATGGCAGATGGCAAATAACTGAGTAGCCATGATGAAAACCTTTGATTATAGAAGTATATATAAGTAATACCCTTTGACAAAAGAACTCTAATAAAGTTCAAACTTTAAAAAATCAATTAACTATGGTCGAATGTCGACCACTGGGCGCCCACTAGTTTGTTTTTATTATTAAATGAACAATTTGGAAACAGTAATAACGTCCTAACTTTAATACTTTCTCATTGTACCCTTGATTTATACAAGAGTTTATGTTTCTTTACTTTTTCTCTGTTTGTTCCTATACCTTTTATAACATTGTGATGAAGCTTTGTTGAATTCTTATATGTAAGCTTGTGAGAGTCTATACTTAATACAACTACTTTACAACACAAACAGCATGAATTGTATATTTTACAGATAACACGAATAAAGTAACGGGCTAAAGGTACTTTAAACAAATTTATGTTATTTTAATTATTTATAGTTGTCATATCATAGCTTATCACTTAATCAGTAAAATTTGTGAATCTAAGATACGTAATCTAATGCCTACGGTAAAAAAGTATACCTATATATGTCATGTATAATGTGTATGTTTAATTTATATATACTACTAACGAGCTCGGTTTGGCTTTGCTGTGGCTCAATTAGATGTTATATTTAAATTATTATTGAATATTTGGTATTAAGGAGCAATAAGTTTGCCTAAAGTATGTAAGTCAAAATAATACACTGCACATGAAAATAAAATAAAAATGTATACAGAAAAAGTAAGGTTACTTAGTAAATACATTAACAGAACATGTATTCCATAAAATAAACTTGAGTTGAAAAAATAAAATTAAAACGTAGCTCCATATGAGATATCTTTAACAGTCGGTCCTACAGTTTTCTATCAACAAACTAGTTAAAAGCGCCATCTATTTGAGACTGATGAAACTTAAAATCAATAACAATAATCAACAATGACAATCATTGCATTAGTAATTAAAAACACTTAGGCTATTAATCAAAATATAAAACACGTCTCAAGTTGGAGATTTTTTTTCTCGAACTGACTACGCTATTGACCTAGCAAGGTTTTAACAGCTTCACCGAACAGCGGACTACGAAAGCTGTTGGAGCAAATTATACATACATAAATGCTAACTTTTATGTAGATCGACTGAGTAGTTTCGGTGTTCATCGTGGACAAACATCGTGACAAATTCTTATATATTTTAACTAGATGGCTGGCAACACGTTGCTTCAGGTCAGTAGCTACATGTTGAATTAAATACATGATTCAAAATTAAAACGTGGAATCTCCACGATCCACATTTTAAAGATATTACAGCGCGACATAAAATATTCAAGACAGCTGGCAGAGTAATAAGACTCTTAAGGAACTTAAGCAAATTGGTAACAAAAACCAGTTTTCATTTTTTTTTTTTCATCGTCTAATTAGGATTTAAAGTACATTGGTATATTCACCAATTTGATATATAAACCGCTTCCTAGCATATTTTACTAACAAATGAGGAATATGTGAATAATGAGATTTTGTTAACATGTAAAATTACTGGTGAATACTTTTTATTTGTTTTTATGTTCTTTGTACCACGCTTTGTTGAGCGTAAAGTAAAGCAAAACCTCTATAAATATTCATACAGCAACACAACAGTACTGACGCCACTGGGTTCCTGTCTGGTGGGGTTCGTTGGATAGACTGACTGGTATACGAGTCATTACTGCTCATTACTCAAAAGTTAAACCTATTATAACTGGCCTCACAAGTGTAGTGTTTTAGGGATAACTTTAGACTGTAGACTACAGTAATCAACCTCAGTAAACAACCTCAGGTAGTTGCCTGTTTACTATTTATACTCAAAAGTGTAGACAAAGTATTCCACTCTGCCTGTCATTCGCACTATGCATGCATATACTTTGATAATAATGTATTGACCTTGTCGAAATTTGCTGTATCATAGAATCTAGATAGTATTGGAAAAAATACATGGGTATTACGCAACATTTTTCAAACCGTATCTGAGTAGTTATCATTCTTACGTTGAAAAAATTTGTTGCTAAACACTTAAAAGGTAACTACTTAAAGGGTTACTTATTTGGACTACATTTTCACTTTATGTCAAGTAGGTAAAATTATTAAGATACGCTAAACGTATCCGGTGTTATTACAAAAAAGTTAAATACGTATTAAATACTTGTTTTAAAAAGGTTACGTTTTAAATGCACGGCGCTCGCTGAATGTTCACCATCTTGTTCTTTTGTCTCGCTTTGGGTAGCTTAGGTTAGCCTTACGAAAAAAGAGTAACGCGGACTTCCCTCGGGCGAGTGCTATGCATTTAGTACGAAACCTTTTTAAAACAAGTATTTAATACGTATTTAACTTTTTTGTAATAACACCGAATGAGTATATTAATAAATTACCATATAATTTTTATCTTCGTCTCATTACAATCGAGTTTTTTTTTATATATTCAAGTAAGTATAACAATATATCACTGATAAAAAGTAATCCTCGTAAGATATCAATCTGATCATATGCTCTATTATTATCATACGATCATACAACCACACGTCTCGATAGATTACTACGTATACGTAAGTAAATAATGCGTTGATAATCAAATATTTTGCCAAATATTAAATCGCTATTAAGCCAATAGCTACGTATAACAACCTAAATAGGATGGAAGTTCTGAGGCCAGTCGTAATAGGCTAACACTTGAGGGCTTCACGAGAACACTACTGATTATTATGATATAAAACTTAATAATAGCTAAGTAAAGCGAAGCGACTTTTATAGTAACTTATCAAAATATTTAAAAGTCTATCGGATCCAGATATATCAGAATACACTTTATATTATCCCATTTATATATCCCATGTTTCAGAGTAAAGAATACCAGTAACAGTTTTTTAGGGAATATTATTAGGTCCTATCGGGTTTTACAATGTATCCTCCTAAAGGGCTCCTCTTTGTGCATCTACAAAACTCTTGTGATATGTAATGTATCTAAATATTACATATATATATGTGTAGTATATATGTTAAAAAGATAAACCAGATCGAGTTTCTTGCCGGTTCTTCTCGACTGGGTTGTTTCCCGAACTGGTAGTAGTTTTGACGTTCATAACGTGCCTTCTTAGGACCTAAATTGAATAAAGTATTTTTGATTTGATTTGTTGGCATTAACACCCGTCCACGACTTTATGCACTTTAATTACGATATAAATCTAATAACAATAAAATATATATACTCAATCTAGCGTTACCTTTTGATTACCTGATGAGTTATTTAGAAACAGGGATATTTGAAGATTATCTTTATTGATAATATACATAAATGCGAATTGAGGTTATACACAGGTATACTGTTAAAAATGTTTGTAAAATTAATAATTTTACAAAACAAAAGTTAGGTAAAATTACAATTCGATGTCGACCACTACAAAATTATGAAACAATCCTAGTAATTTGTAATTTTAATATCATTTTATTAAAATCCTACTTGTATAGTAATTTTACGGAACTGTTTGTCAAATTTCATCAGAAAGCTTTGTATTGTAGATTTACAAATATTGTTTGTAATTTAATTTTGTTTACTAGATTTTTTTAAATCACATAACAAATTGTAATGAGAATTACGATGGAGTAATTGGAATTTAGTTTTTCTTTTTGTAATTCAATTCGATTGTAAAATTCCATCGTCAACTGTAATTTCACCAATAATTGTTATTGTTTTAAAGTTCATGGTAATTTTAAAAAACTGTTTACTAAATTACGATAGAAAACTTCCTATATTTACAAACATTTATTGTACTTTAATTTATCAGATTTTTTTGTGAATTCACAAAATAGTTGTAATATGAGTTACAATGAAGACTTTGAATTTTTAATTTTTTTTTTGTAATATTAATTTTAGATTTGAAACTTAGATTGTAAATTGCAATTTTATCAAGAAATAATATTTTAAGTATCACTGTAGCAATTTTACGAAACTGCTGAATTTTTATAAAAAAATCTTATATTAACAAACATTTTTTATAATTTTATTTACGAGAAGTAAAATTACAAATTAAAAAAAAATAATATAATGCTAGAAATTTGTTTATTTATTATATATTATTATTTCATATTTATTACTATTCTATTATATCTTATTATATTCTTTATAATTGTATGCCATTATATGACCATTTTATGCAATTAACGGAATCTGTAATGTGAGAAATTAAAAATTTATCCTTGGCATTTTAATTATAAGTCTTGAAATAAATTTTATGAATATTTATCATTTCATTATACTAAGTTTTAATTAAAAATACATTATTCTAGATTAACTAGATACTTTTAATTTAAGTTGTTATATAAACCTAAAATACTTGTAAAATCGCAAAACAAAGATTCAGTAAGTCTTTTGTGATGTTGGTACAAATATTTCATAATTTTACGAAACTTAAGTAAAATCAATTGCTTAGTAATACTAAATATACTGTGTATATTTAGTACTAGCTGACCCGTGCAACTTCGTTTGCACCAAATTGGTTATCACGCGAAAAAATTGTTTTTTTTTCATTTGTAGCACGGCAAAATGCCTGCACTATGCCTGATGGTAAGCACAGTACAATCCAAAAACAATAGCGACCACCGAGTGACACACTATCCATCGCTGGTCGCCACTATCATGCCGGCCTACAGAAAGCTGGATATGCACAGGCTGATCCCGAAACGCGACGCGCAGAAGCGAGTCACTATTACGGATTTTTTCGCCATGAACATGGTGGTTGTGACCCAGTCAGGCTGTAAAGCCCTACCACCCCGCAAATAAAACTGATACCCGATTGCAGCCACAACTACCATTTCCAATTGTGAATCCAAACTATCCACGGATTTACTCAAACATATACCCAGATTACATGTTTTTTTTTTTAAATAAGCCTAGTACCCGTTCGTAGCGTCATGTACCAGGATCAATTAAAAAAAAAACTAACCTACATAAAACTGAATAAACATCTCTACCACTTACTTTATCATAACTATCTTCAAATCGTATTAAAACCTTTTTATACTCCATTGTATTAAAGAAAAATGTATGAACACCGTATCGAAGCGTCAAACATCGCGGCGAAAGCGTCAAATGTCACTTGCTTGAAACTATTGTCTAAGAGTTATAAACTGTTTCGAAAACGTATTTGAAATATATTTCCAATATATTTTTATAAATAATCTCTGTACCACTCACAACATAGTACCTATCACCTTCAAACCAAGCCAGTTTTATACAATCCCTCGGTAGGGATCCCTTGAGTGCGTTGCTTGCGCGATACGGTGACACATAAATATACATCACTGCTACAACACTACACGATCACCCCCACACACGTGCACGCCCACACGCTTAAATATGAAAGTGGAAGGGTTTACTTTTTTCCCTTATGGAACTGAAAAACTCTCAATTTTCCGATAATAAATATATGCAGGAGTTGTTGAGGCGTGTATGCTTGGTACACATATACGTTTCAACAACTCATACATATATGAACAGTTAGCTAGGTTAGTTAAGATAGGTCGCGATTTTGCATGCAACAGGCAACAGCCAAGCCGAGGTGTGCCGTGCACCCTTGAGCTGGTTGCCAAAATAAAATCGGCTGAGTGCCTTAAGCGCTCGCCTTAGTAGTCCGGTAACTTGTATACGTATATAAGTTATTGAAACATGCATGTGTACCAAGCATGCGTGCCTCAACAACTCCTATATGTATATGTGTAGGAAAAATTCCTCTAAACTATATAGGATAGGATAACGAAAAATAAGGGTAGAACTCTTGTGTCACTGTATCGCGTGAGCAGCGTACTCAAGGGCTCCACGCCCAGGGAACAGATCTAGGCTTGAGCCGTTGCCGAGAAGGGCCTAATTTGGTGTGCGGGAGCGAAATTTACTCCCAGACCACGGCGGCGTGATCTGCGGTTATGCGGGCGTGGGTGAGAACACGCTCTGTTTGAAGATACAGGCTGGTATTGATCGTTGGCTGACGTGATTGAATCAGGAGGGTCGGTAAAAATGTGTCGCGGTCGTCTTCTATACTGTTCAACGTTGGGTACGGGTTCATCGTTCGCGGTGGATACCACTAACGGGCTGGGATGATTCGCGGCTTTTTCGAAATAACTACGTGTAAGTGATTTTATATACGCTCAGACAGAAGGCATCTCCAAGTCCTGTGGAGATCCTTATTCCGGACGTACCATGGGGTACCGGTGATTTTACGTAGGGCTCAGTTCTGGAGAACCTGCAACTTTTGAATACGATTTTGCGCATGTGCAAAGACCGAACAACTGTACGTCATAATCGGACGGATGCAAGTTTTATAAAAAGTGAGTTTATGTCTGGGAGATATTTTACTCCTATGACAAAGCAAATGATAGAAACGACCCAAGACCATACGGCTTTGTTTCGCACTCTTTCTGTGTGTGAATCGAAATTTAAGTGTTTATCTAAAGCGACGCCGAGATATTTCACCTTGCCGGCCCAAGGTATTTCGGTTTCGTATAGCCTGATAATCGACGCATATATTTAAGATGGCGTCAATCCCAAATCATACATTTACGTTTATTGTCGTTTCATTGTATATGGTGAAATCTTAATATCAACAATGTTTAATAAAATGAAATTTGTTCTTTGCTAAAAAAAATAATTGGTTTGAAATTTATCATTTTTATTTATTAAATATATCAGCGGGTATATACATGATTGTTTATAGAAAAATATGTCTGACTGTGATAAATTCATGCTTTTAATTGTGTTTAAAAGTTACCGAAAAAAAATGTTCTTAAACCTATTCATAAATCAAAATTAATTAAATCAAAATGCGCATTAAAAATACAACGTTAACCAGCTACCAAGTGTCCTTTCGTTCTAATACTAACCTCTCACAGAAAACCGACGTGAAATAACAGTGCTTGTATCGTAGTGTTTCGTTTGGTCAGTAAGAGCGCCGGAAGCTCACCTCTCTTCTCCTTTTCTCCTTAGCCTTCCCTTACCCGCCTCCAATATACAGGTTGGCAACGCATTTACGACACCTCGGTGTTGCTAGTGTCTATAAAGGGTGATGGTCACTTAACATCACGTGACCCACCTGTTCGTTTGCCTCCTAGGATACAAAAATATATATATTGATATATTAAAGAACCAGGTATTCTAAAATTCTTGTTCTTTCAACGTTGCCGGCTCTTGTACTAAGGTGTCGCAAAAAAGTCTAGTTACGTTAATTACAAATTTTTGTTTTTCGTTATCCTGGAGAACCCCTTGCGTTTTATGGGACAAAAAGTATCCTGGATGTAGCCTTGTAATATCAGTTATCACTGTGTTAAATTTCGTTAAAAATGGCTTAGTACTTTCAGAGTAATACGGGCTTACATTCTAGACTTTAATCCTAAATCCTGGAGAACTCTTTGCGTTTTATGGGATAAAAAGTACATTTGATGTAATCTCGTTATATTAGGTATCACTATGTCAAGTTTCGTCAAGATTGGTTCAGTACTTTCAGAGTGATGCGTGTGCATAGGGACAGACAGACAGACAGACAGACAGAAAGACAGACAGACAGACAGACAAAAATTGTAAAAAGATTATTTTTGGCTTCTATATCGATAACATAGTCTACCCTGATTAACATTTTCAAAAAATATTTAATGTACAGATTTCGACTTGTTACAGTTTTATTATAGTATAGATTATATACACAGTAATATTAGTACAGTATACTAAAATTACCAAATATTTTTGATATTATTTATCACGCTAAATTACAATATTTACAACGCAACATTACTAAAAATTACTTTGGTATTTATTTTAGTAAAATCACAGCAAATGTTGTGTAATTTTCATAAATTATTAGAGATAGATTTAGAATAGAACTACAATATATCATACTAATATTACAAAACATTCTTAGGATGATTTGTTTAACAAAATTACAATATTTGTATCGTAATAGTACTAAACATTTTTGGTAAATGATTAGTAAACTTACTTCAAATTTTCTGTAGTATTCTTAAATATCGATAGAATGACTGTATAGTCTAAGTACATTACATCATTCTAAAATTGCTGGTCATCTTGAGTATTATTCGATTAGTTAAATTACAACACGTGTTATGAATTTTACTAAACTTATTTTTAGTGAAAGTTTAGTAAACTTCGACAAATATATTGTTATTTGCTTAAATTAAATTACAATAAATAGTATCATAAATTTACGAAACTTAGTTTTAGAATTACTAAATCGTGCGTAATCACTTCAACATATGTTTTGTAAAAATACAAAAAAAATAACAATGTGACGAGGTTACAAGATAGGACATATGACACCTTGCAATCGAAAAAAAGTAAAATACAATTCAAGTGATAGTTCAAATCTATACTACAGTGAATGAAACTATGGGCAAAAGTCATGTGCATATAATTTAAATGTTACCTTTTCGCCTTCAGAGACATTCGCTATTACGGAACCGTCATGCGGAGAGAACGTTTGAAAGGTTTTGCCACTTTTAGAATCGACCCACTCGTTGTCGATAAATAACTGAAATTTATAAGCACATATTTATTTTATAGTAATATGAGGTATTGAATAAACTTAAGACTTTCTTATAAATAACAAAGCTGTAAATACACTGTCCGCAGTCCTTGCAGCCTAGTCCTAATTTTTGCATTTATTTACTAAAAATCTACCAACAATTTTATTAGAAAACTTACTCCTAAGTACTGCTATATTGCTTACTAGCAGTTTTCCGTATGGTTTGTTCTGCACTAAGAATATGGCAAAGGATCAATTAAATCCAAAAGAAGAGTAGCAAAAATTCCGCATCGAATGGACATACGACGATACGACCTCTAGTTTTGTTGTGGTTGAATCTCAAAGCCTCAAAGTATTTCTATGAAGTATATAACATATAGAGTTTTGATAAAGGAAATAAGTAAAGAAACATAGTTAATTCAATATTAAAAATACTATGTAAAAAAATTAGAAAATAGTAAACTTGTTTAATAAAAGACTTGAACGTTAACATTTACATAACATTTACATATGCGTCAATTATAATATAAATTTAATCTCATCTTTATCTCATTAGTGAAGCGACAATTATTAAAACCATAAATTATTAAACTTCGACTGTATGCCTTCTACAAACATTCATAAGTCTATCTTTACAATACGGGTGCATAACACAAGAGTATTATGATCTTTTTATTTTAGTTAAGTTATAATGAATATTAAATGTTAATAAACAAATTTTACAATAAAGAAAACATTACAATTGTTAAATATTTTACCTTAGTGTATTTTATTTCTGGTGCCATTGTCAGTCAATTATCACAATCAGAAGACGTGCAAACTACTTGCTAGTAAAGCATTATCTAATAATAGTATAAATACGGAGCCAATAAGAATAGCGTGTTTCGCGTATCAGTAAAACAAGTTGCCGGAGCTCATTTAGATATTGTAATGCCTACGATATCTATTTTTTTTCTTCCTATTTAAAATGTTATTATTACCTACTGTACCGTACTATGGAGGTCAGCAGCAAAGGTGATACCCCCTAATTACTACAGAGTTGCAGTCCGAGAAATTTACGAGACGGAACTTTGCAAATTCACAAAGAAAAAGTTTCCAGAATGTATTATTTTAACTTTAACCTGTTTAAGCATATTTGAAATTTAATGTATTTTCAAAAAATATTCTACATTTTTAATCCATCTAATTGGATTCTAGAATTGATTGTAAAATACTCATTCAATTATCCCCACAACAACTTATTCGTTATTAACCAGAATTTTTCAATAACTATAAGTGTCTTAAAAAAATATGATTTGATCACCCCATGTAATAGTTTGTTTTGTTATTGTCATATTTATATATACCAGGTGAAAGGTTACACACTTGCAGTATTCTAGGATATGATACTTCATAGTCACATTTAACATATAAAATAATAATATTAAAAGAAATACTAATAAACAATCAAGAAAACCTAAGTAAAAGTTTGTTCTAAGACCTACAGTTTACTCACTCACTTTTTATGTGGATAATTTAACTCAAAATGCTCACTTGTCCATACGATTTTAGAAGCATTATTATACGAACCTTCTCCTGTCGATTACAAACAACGAAAAAGGAATTAGCTCACTAGGTGCAGCTGTTCTGAAGCTATGTACTTGTTACATCACAGTACCTGAAAATCGCTAAATTACAATATAACTTACAATCATTGCGACAAGCCAGCCACCAACAGCGTAAAATTCTGATACAAATTGAAGACTCGTCACCACCGTGAGATCGTGAGAACCGCCTCACATATTGAATCTTAATTTTGTGTCACTATTCGTTCAGATTTCAAGCACTAGTCGGTTAGATCTTAGATTAGGTTTTAAGAGGTAGCAATATGCTAAAT
>JACEII010000010.1:359371-384141 GCA_014332785.1 Antheraea mylitta
TTCGGTTAGATCTTAGATTAGGTTTTAAGAGGTAGCAATATGCTAAACGCGTGCCAGAAGAACCTGGAGGGGCGCTTGCCCCTGGAAGGTCCCGCCACCGTAGCATGATCTGAGGGGATGGGTATATCTTTCCATCATGGGCTCATCTCCTCATAGCACAGATCCGGTGGACGGGAGGAGGCAGCTGATGTGTACCCGGTCTGCCTCTCTGTAGGTAGGAGAACCTACCGGAGTTATTAACGGACGAACCATTGGGGCAGTTCTACATGTTTGGGTAGCATTGTACGATCTTTTTCCGCCCCAACAATTACGATCTGTAGGTACATCGTGAGTTTCAGTCCGTGCGATTCGGACCCCAGGAGGGTGGCGTATCCACAAGAGATTTTAACAAGTAAAAAACTGTCTCATACTTCAAGCTGGAGACACTTCTTAGATTTATTATAATTTAAATGTAATAATTTAATATTAATGAATATTGTACTAAAAGTGCATTATTTATAACTCATGGACGCGCCCGACACAAATCGTATATACTAATTTATTTTTATTTCTATAGAAGACAGACAGCGCGCCATTGCTTTACCAATTTCTGGATTATAAAAGAAATATTAGAGAGGACGTTACTCTGTGATTCCACCTGGAATTGTTTGGCCGCTGACAATCTTTACTTTATTAGTCAAATATCTAATCAAAAAATCGTGGCTGTTATTTCTAGTTTTCACCACAACAATAATTCGCTTTGAAAGAATCATTTCCTGCTGGCCCTCAGACGTTAAATACTGTGCAGAATTTATGTCAATGATTAAATATACCTATCCCAATTCTTACAACATAAAAAAATCAAGTATATACTTTTTTGATAACTTTCCACTTTTCTTGATTGCCTTAAAATATTTAGGATTTTTTTTTGTTTTAAGCAATTGCAGTATATTTATAATCGAATCAATCACTTGTGATTATACGAACAAACGTATCAACATACATCTTATTCGTACAATATTTTCATATATCTATATATTAAAATAATACAGCATTAATTCTTCTTAATAATACATAAGTTATATCTATTACATAATACAATATAGATAAGGGTAAATATGTTTATTACATTAATTGTATTAACACGATAAGATGAACATTTGGGTAAAGTTGACAATCGAGGAATAAAAAAAAATCCAATAAGATTGTTTCGAACAGTATGGCACTCTACTTTGCAATGCTCAGAGAAACAAGCGAGTTATTGTCGATTTCTAGTCTGTCTTATGCTATTCCCATAACTGTGTGGCAAAACTTCGGCTACTTTTCGCGCTAAAAACTAACTTTAAAATCAATTCCGATAAAGGTGCGTTTTTTCCAAATGAAAAGGCTGTCGACCTGACAAGGTCTTTACAACTTCACCAAACTATTGAGGCGAGCGCTAAAGGCACTCAGCCGATTTTGGATGTTTGGGTGACTAACTCAAGGGTACACGACACACCTCGGCTTGAGCTGTCGCCTGTTTTGTGCAAAAAATCGCGACCTATCTGAGTTAACCTAAGCTAAGCTATCTAGATATACGTATATGAGTTATTGAAACATGCATGTGTACCAAGCATGCATGCCTCAACAACTCCTATATGTATTTTGTGTCGGAAAAATTCTTCTAAATTATATAGGATTTATTTCTTTGAAAAATAAAAACAGCGTGTAAGCGTGTAGGCGTACACGTGTGTATAGGTGATGTCTGTGATGTTGTAGCCGTGATGTAAGGTTTTGTGTCACTGTATCGCGTAAGCAGCGCACTTAAGGGCTCTGCGCCGAGGGAACGGATCTAGGCTTGAGCCGCTGCCGAGGGCGGCCTAATCAGGTTCGATAAAGGTACAGAAAAACGTTCATGCAAGTTTTCTAACAATAAATCGCAATTAACGTTTCCAAATTCCATTGATGTGTGTATAAACCGCGGTAGTGGTAGGGCCACGCTGAAGCTATAACTGGTTTCTGCATAAATTAGTCGGCTCGTCCGGGGTACTATAACCCGACCCACAGACCGACGTGAAGTAACAGTGCTTGCATTGTTGCTTTTCGTTCGGTCAGCGAGAGCGCCGAAAACCCACCTCCATCCCTCTCCCTTCTTTCTCTTCCCCTTCCACCTCACCCTTCCCAACCAACACAGGCTGGCAAAGCACTTGCGACTCGTCTGGTGTTGCTGGTGTCTATGGACGGTGGTGATAACTTAACATCAGGCGACCCACGTACTCTTTTGCCTCCTATGTCATAAAAAAAAATGTTGTGTCTATCGTTCGTAACAAATAGCGACAGTATGTTCCCACACCTGCATTTGTTGCGACCGTATAGAAAACTTCGTAGCGATGTATGCAAGTATGGAAGTAACATTAGAACTATAGACAATACATCAATATTTTTAAAGCACTGATTTATCTTTAATTTCCATACTTTAGCATTAATTTTAAAGTTAATGGAACATCATCAATTGTGAACGTAGCTTTAACTGTTTGAATCCAACCATGGAAAATCTGTGAACAAATTTGCACCCACCTATTTAGTCACAGGTGCATTTGTTTTTATTTGATATCAAGAGAGAGAGAGAGATTATTTAAAGATGGCAATAATATAATCGTTATTACTAAAGCGGAATTTTGGTGTTAAATACAACAATTCCTGTTTTTAGTTATTCTGTTGTTGGGTTTAGTTTTTCATTCTTATCGTATTGTAATTTTTAATTGTGAAATATTTAATATTATGACTCTGGGTAAGAAAAATATGTAGTATTCTCCCTTTCACACATTTAGATTATTGCGTAATACCTGCATGTGCACACATTGCGATAAAGCCAGCCGAACATTGTCGTGGTGATTAATAATAACGAACTCCGTCTAATGATGACTTCATTATTTTCTTATTTATTGTATTGTAGTCATGCATCACATTAATAATTTATACTAATGAGCAACTATTGTTACTATAGCTAGAGTTATTGCCATGTTGGATTCAACCTACTCAACTACTACGTCATGCTACTGTTTTAAATGCCTCGATTCTTTGATAATACACTAAACTACGTAACGCTTGAATGAACCTCTAATATTGCAACCACAGTACAAAGTAAACTGTTGTTTTCTGAAGCTGTGCTCATAATAATTCTGCTTACAATTAACGTGTTACTCAAATCAAAATTATTAAATTATTTACTCTAAAATAATTATATTATACTAGCTGTTACCTGCGGCTTTGCACGCGTTTCTTTAATATATTAAATAAATTTAAAATTGTGATTACACATCTAGTGTAAATTACAATAATACTCTTTCAAAAATATTTGTAAGCATCACACGCACATAATCTACTGTAACAGGTAACGTGTACATTATGTATGTGAATACTAATAGTGTATCGAATGGGATGGGATTTATCATCAGCCACATAACTGAAACTTTAAACTGCTATATATCACCCTCAGTGCTCACTTACACCATATAAGAAAGTAATGAAAACATTAAGCTAAACATTATCAAACAATATGTGTTAAATCTTTTATTATATAGACTAGCTGACCCGTGCAACTTCGTCTGCACCAAATTGGTTATCACTGGTTTCCATTGTATTTTTAAACGCGAAAAAATTGAATAAAACTGATACACGATTACAGCCACAACTACCGTTTCCAATTGTAAATCCAAACTATCCACGGATTCACTGAAACATATACCCAGATTACATGTAATTTTTTTTTAAATAAGCCTAGTACCCGTTCGTAGCACCATCAAACACTCCGTTGTTTGTAGTCCGGTGAAGCTGTTAAGACCTTGCACGGTCAATAGTGTAGTCATTTCGAAGAAAAAAAAAACATCTACCAGGATCAATTAAGATAAAAACTAACCTACATAAAACTAAATAAGCATCTCTACCACTTACTTTATCATAACTTTTCTCAACTTGTATTAAAACCTTTTTATACTCCATTGTATTAAAGAAAAATATATGAACAACGTATCGAAGCGTCAAACAGCGTCGTCAACTGTCACTTGCTTGAAACTATTGTCTAAGAGCTATAAACTGTTTCGAAAACGTATTTTAAATATATTTCCAATATATTTTTTTAAATAATCTCTGTACCACTCACAACATAGTACCTATCACCTTTTGGTAATTTATCCATGTTGATATGTTTCTATTGTAGATTATTCTAAATTGTTACACTAAATATTTGGCATTAAATTAATATCGTGTATTTGTCACACTTGTTATTGGCGAAAATACCCACATAGGCAGAGGCCATACCGGAAAGAATCAATCAAGCTAGTTTTATATATTACATTCATCCGAACAACGGGCTACCTGGCTGCCGGTAAGAGTTGCGTTTATTTGTGTATATCGTACCTTTACAGACAAAAATATTGATTTTTAAAATTTAGGATGTATTTTTCACTAACTTTGAAACGTTATTAAAATGGAATTATTATTGAAAGACATTTATGGTATTGACAGTAATGTGCTTGATGCTATTTTTTGGAAATAAAAATAAAAGTAATCTTAACCCATGTTAGAATAGCAGTAATTTTATTATTATTATATTTAGATATAAATAAGTACAAATTTCATCTTTCACACAAATTCAGTTATTAACTCAATATTTAATTCGATTTATTGCTATAAAAATAATATGTGTATAGAATATAGCTATATGTATAATTTAGTGCAGTACTACTGGCTGCACGATAAAGATTGCGATAATTGTGGCAGCGTATGTTATCGACGCATTTTTTTTTTCGAAATGTATACGCTGTTGACCTGGAAAGGTCTTTACAGCTTCATCGAACTATTGAGGCGAGCGCTGAAAGCACTCAACCGACTTGGGATGTTTGGGCGACCAACTCAAGTGTGCACGGCACACCTCGGCTTGGGCTGTTGCCTGTTTTGTGCAAAAATCGCGACCTATCTGAGCTAACCTAAGCTAATCTATCTAGATATACGTATATAAGTTATTGAAACATGCATGTGTACCGGGCATGTGTGCCTCAACAACTCCTGTATGTATATTGTATCGGAGAAAATTCTCTTAACTATATAAGATAGGATAGGATGGAGAAAAATAAGGGTAGAACTCTTTGTCGTCTATTTCTCTGAAAAAGAAAAACAGCGTGTAAGCGTGTAGGCGTGCACGTGTGTATAGGTGATGTGTGTGATGTTGTAGCATTGATGTAAAGTTTTGTGGCACTGTATCGCGTGAGCAGATTACTCAAGGGCTCCCCGCCGAGGGAACGGACTTAGGTTTCAGCCGTTGCCGAGTGGGGCCTAATCTGGTGTGCGGGAGCGAAATTTATCCCCAGACCACGGCGGCGTGATCTGTGGTTATGCGGGCGTGGACGTGAACACGCTTTGTTTGAAGAGATAGGCTGGTACTGATCTTTCGCTGACGTGATTGAATCAGGAGGGTCGGTAAAATGTGTCGCGGTCGTCTTCTATACTGCGCAGCGTTGGGTACGGGTTCATAGTTCGCGGCAGATACCACTAAAGGGCTGGGATGATTCACGGCTTATTCGAAATAACTACGTGTGAGTGATTTTATATACGCCCAGACAGAACCCATCTCCAGGTCCCCGTGGAGATCCTTATTCCGGACGTATCATGGGGCACCGGTGATTTTACGTAGGGCTCGGTTCTGGAGAACCTGCAACTTTTGCATACGATTTTGCACATGTGCAAAGACCGAACAACTGTACGTCATAATCGGTCGGATGCAAGTTTTATATAAAGTGAGTTTATGTCTGGGGGATATTTTACTCTTATGACAAAGCAAACGATAGAGACGACCCAAGACCATAACGGCTTTGTTTCGCACTCAATATGTGTGTGAATCGAAATTTAAGTGGTTATCTAAAGTGATGCCGAGATATTTCACCTCGCCGGCCCAAGGTATTTCGGTTTCGTATAGCCTGATAATCGACGCATATATTTAAGATGGCGTCAATCCCAAATCATACATTTACGTTTATTGTTGTTTCATTGTATATAGTGAAATCTTAATATCAATAATGTTTAATAAAATGAAATTTGTCCTTTGCTAAAAAAAATAATTGGTTTGAAATTTATCATTTTTATTTATGAAATATATCAGCGGGTATATATATGATTGTTTATAGAAAAATATGTCTGACTGTGATAAATTCATGCTTTTAATTGTGTTTAAAAGTTACTGAAAAAAAATGTTCCTAAACCTATTCATAAATCAAAATTAATTAAATCAAAATGCGCATTAAAAATACAACGTCAACCGGCTACCAAGTGTCCTTTCGGGCTAACATCAACCTCTCACAGAAAACCGACGTGAAATAACAGTGCTTGCATCGTAGTGTTTCGTTTGGTCAGTAAGATCGCCGGAAGCTCACCTCTCTTCTCCTTTTCTCCTTAGCCTTCCCTTACCCTCCTCCAATATACAGGTTGGCAACGCATTTACGACACCCCGGTGTTGCTAGTGCCTATAAAGGGTGGTTGTCACTTAACATCACGTGACCCACCTGTTCGTTTGCCTCCTATGATACAAAAAATATATATTGATATATTAAAGAACCAGGTATTCTAAAATTCTTGTTCTTTCAACGTTGCCGGCTCTTGTACTAAGGTGTCGCAAAAAAGTCTAGTTACGCTAACTACAAATTTTTGTTTTTCGTTATCCTGGAGAACCCCTTGCGTTTTATGAGACAAAAGGTATCCTGGATGTAGCCTTGTAATATCAGTTATTACTGTGTTAAATTTCGTTAAAAATGGCTTAGTACTTTCAGAGTAATACGGGCTTAGATTCTAGACTTTAATCCTAAATCCTGGAGAGCTCTTTGCGTTTTATGGGATAAAAAGTACATTTGATGTAATCTCGTTATATTAGGCATCACTATGTCAAGTTTCGTCAAGATTGGTTCAGTACTTTCAGAGTGATGCGTGTGCATAGGGACAGACAGACAGACAGACAAAAATTGTAAAAAGATTATTTTTGGCTTCTATATCGATAACATAGTCTACCCTGATTAACATTTTCAAAAAATATTTAATGTACAGATTTCGACTTGTTACAGTTTTATTATAGTATAGATAGATATAATATGTCCATAGTGTCGATATAATTAAGTTATTATTATACCTTGATATAATTTAAATCACATATAAACATATGACTTTCAATTATATTTATTCTTTGAGTCCAGTACAGCGCACGTCACACGCGTCTATTTACAGTGAACAACATATTTTTGATTAATTTCAAACGGACGAATGTGTGTATAACAGTTCATCACTACATAGTGTAAAACAAAGTGGAACAGCTAAGTCTGTCTATATGTCTGTTCGCGATAAGATCAAAAACTACAGAACGCATCTTCATGTCGTTTTCACTAATATATAAAATGATTCTTAGGCAAGGTCTAGGTATAGTTTGTCTTATTATGAGGGCGGGAACGTCTGCTGAACCCGCTAGTTTAAAATAAAACAGCTAATTAGTTACTTTTTTGCCCGTAAAATTCCCGTTCAAATATTACTTGTAGTCCGTTGAAACTGTTAAGACCTTGCTAGGTCAATAGCGTAGTCATTTCTAAGAAATAAAACGTTCAAATAATTCCAGTCGTTTTGGAGATTACCCGGAACAAATAAACAAACAGACATATGGACAGAATTAAAAAAAAAATGTTGATATTTTTATGTATTCATCAAAAAGTATTTATTTTAATATTATATACACACACTTTATACTTATAATACGTAATATATCACAAACCAATAATTGGGAACACAACTAACGTAGAATAAACTTTTTGAGGAGTTTCTGGCGGGATTTCAGTCTGTCATGTAGGGGACTTTATATTTTATTCATAATCTTGTGTTATTTGACTCTTTATTGTGTTAAATTTGGGCCGTTTTATCTAATATGGTTTGTTTATTGTGCATAAGTGAAATGAATGAAACATAATACCACGGAGCATGAATTCTGTAGTCTAGAAAATTAAGAAGATAAAAATTTACGAAATATTATATAGAAGATTTGGCGCTATTATACCTTTACATTAACTTAGACATAGAAGAAAACTGGGTAGAGAATACATAAGAACTACCTATATTGACAACTTCAGAATTGGCAGTATGGATTAATTCCTTCGCCTGTCTTGATGGACGAATATTATTACTACTAACACAAGTACTACAGCAGAGTTTTTTGCGGGATTTCAGTCTGTCATGTAGTGGATTTTATATTTTATTCATAATCTTGTGTTACTTGACTCTATATTGTGTAAAGTTGGTGGTTTTTTATGTAATGTGGTTAGTTTATTGTGCATAAGTGAAGTGAATGGAAAATAATACCACGGAGCATGAAATTCTGAGGTGTCACAAAAACTACCTGGAGGGTTCTAACAAAAGACCCACCATCTTGTTAGAATATTGATTGACACGACGCTTGATATTATAATGATCATACGACGGTTGTAATATTATTGATTACTCGACAATGGCAGTAATAATCTGAAAGATTGATTGCCAAAAATAAAGTTAAAAAAAAAGTACTACAGCACAAAATAGACTTTAAAAATGTTTGCGATAGCAACTTACTACATATAATCAACTATTGAAATTAAAAATAACGTAGAATAAACTTTTCAACAGGAACACAAAATAAACCCTAATAATATTTCATATAGAATGTTATCGTGTTACCATGGCAACGCAAATAATACTGACACTGACACGTAGCGGATGTTCTAAAAATAGCCCAATTTTGAGACATTCTTAATTAGTGCTCCGCTCCTATTGGTTTTAACGTGCCTATAGCCATCCTCGATAAATGAGCTATTTAACACTAAAAGAAACTTTCAAATCGGACCGGTAGTTCTTGAGATTAGCGCGTTCAACCAAACAAACAAACAAACAAACTCTTCAGCTTTATAATATTAGTATAGATTCGTATAGATGTATTTTAGTTATTTTCTCTATGCTTTTTTGGACATCCAAAACAAAGATGTTTCGTCATTAGTCTGGCTGACGTCAATCAGCGAATTTTCCATTGTATACATATAATAACATTGTTAAATTGCATTTTTTTGCATAAAAATATATCACAAGGAATTACTTACTAACGTTTCGTTACGAGATGTCGGCCGAAGTGGGAATGTAACAGCATTCATATAAACAATAATGTTTTCTAAAAGGGATATAATATAAGTGATTATATCGTCGTTTACCAAACAACACCTTTGACTAATTTTACAGGGAAGTAAAATCTTACATGAAGCGGTATTTTTGATTTGAAGACGCGTCATATATGTATATTTATATAATATGTAGTATCAATAATATTTAGTAATAAAAACCACCAATTTTGGACTTAATCTGTGTTTTGTTTGCTAAACGACGATATGTTTTTTTGATGTATAATAGACTAGCCTCTGCCGGCGACTTCGTCCGCTTGGAATAGTTATTTTGAGCTAACGGTATCACGCAGCGGTAGTTCTCAAGAGGAAAAAATACACCGATTTTGAAACATTTTTATTGGTGCTCAGCTCCTATTGGTCTTAGCGTGATGATATACACCCTACAACCCTCCTCGATAAATGACACTGTCTATATAACACTGACAGAGATTCCTGAGATTACCCCCTACTTCACTACGTCACAAACTCACAACCTCTTTATACCTTATTTACCTCTTTATAATATTAGTACAGATATAGAGTGGGAGAGCTTGGCAATTGTACCCAACTAAATTACGTAACATAAGATGTAATACTAGGTATAACATCAAGCATGTTTTCTATAATTTCTATAATATATTCTATAATCCACTCAAAGTAACTCTATTATACAATTGATGTATGTATTCGTGTAAAAAGTGACCTTACAAATTCCTGCTACCATGTATTTTATTTATTTGTCTATAAAACATTACAAATAATAAGTTCACATTTTTAGAGTTAACATTAATCGGTATTTTTGTCTGCTATGTTATCCAAATTTGTACGTATCTATGCTTAATATATACAATCACACAAATATATACGAATGTACTAACTTAAAATATACAATTTAGTGTAATAACATGTATTTATGGACTACGAAATTGGAATTTGAAATTGGATCTGACTACGGTGAAAGAAGTCTATTTCAATATCGGCACTGCATAAGATACAATGTTTGATAGTATAGTATGAGTGACACATGTTAGCAATCAGATTATTAAAAGAGATGTTTTTTTAAGGAATATAGAACAGTCTTTCACAGCGACCACGAAGTAGTAGTACGGTGAAGCTGTTAAGACCTTACTAGGGCAATAGCATATAATACCTCCAAAACTGAAGGCTGTAAATACATTGCTATGTTGATATGTTGGGTCATAACCATTGTTAAATTCATGAATTATTAAAGGAAATAAATTTATCACGATAAAGTCAAGGGGTAAAAGAAAAAAACGCAAATATATAAGAAAAATTCAATTTTTGAATAAACATTTTTAAGAGCTCTAAGAAGATATATATATTTTGGTAGTAAACATATGCAACCGTTTACAGAGGATTGGTTACAGTACCTACCTATTGTGTTGGCGGTAGAGCATACGCGCTTTACACCAATAAACCGCATTTTTATTTTATTTTATACTAACGGTTAACTGTAGGGTTATCCTATACAATTCATCAACCCCATATACTTTACCTTTTTGTAACATAACTTCTATACAATTAAAACGCCACAAGCTCCAATAATTTGTGGATCTCATAAACGATCGTTATAATATTTTTTCAATTTTACATGTTTTACTGTTCCTTACACCATACAATTTCAATTGTATGATGCACAAACGAATGTATGTATGAATAGCTTAGAATAGTTTAGCTAGGTTAGATCCAGGATTTCGGTAACAGCCCAAGCCGAAGTGTGCGTGCACCTTTGCTCTAGTTACCTAAACAAAATCGGCTGAGTGCCTTAAGCGCTCGCCTTAGTAGTCCGGTGAAGCTGTAAAGGCTTTGCAGACGAATAGCGTTAGCTCGAAAAAAAAAATGTTTTTACTTCTCATCGTAGACTTTGTTATTTTGTCCCTTTCTTCCATCAATATGGAATTGATCTCAACTTGGTATCTAATCATCGAGTAAATTAAATAGTATTCAATATCGTCAAAATTATCGTTCAGCAAATAATGTTATTTACTTCTAGTACTTTGGCATTGACTATGAAGCTAAAACTACACTACAAGTAAATATTATTTCGAACTACCTGATATGAATACGTTTGCGTTATCTTAGATATGCGAATCACACCACTTACCTACTTTTACACGTAACTACGTGTGTGATGCTTGTATTTATTTTTTTAAGTTGCAATAACGTTATATTAATGAAGATATCATGAACATTTTTTTAGTCAAGGATCAAATTACTCAGAAGTGAATTTAAAAATATTATTCAAAATCTTCCGGGTAGTTTTCAGGTTTTGCACAACGACAAATGTCTACCTTTTATGATAGTGTAAATATTTTAATTATATAGTCACATTCTAAAAATTTTATTGCATTGATATATTATATTTTGACCACACATCCTTACTAGAGATCAATTTTCTTCGAGTTTTCTATCTAATATGGTGATTGTAATTAATCTTTATTTCAATTAGCAAGAAATATGTATAACGTAGTATGTATCATCCATCGTTTAAATGAATTTCTTATCCATACTTCTGTATAGATGTGCAATGTCATGATTACTTTGGCAATGATATAATATGCCTAACATACTTAGGTAAACACAGCTTACAGTACAAATTATATAGCATACAAAAAATTGACATCCTTGTTTGTCAAATGACTAAGCAATCTTAACACGATAAGATATATTTTATTTAGGTATATGAGTTGTGAACGTAAACAACAAACTATTTTATATAGATTATAGAATTTATTTATTGGATAATTATACTTTTTTCGGTAGTGCCATGGTTACAGTTTTCACTTCCAAATATTCATCCACACAATGCAGGCCACTGAAAGTAAATATTTTTATATTAATTGTAATTAGTATTGTTTTCTAGCCACTTATCTGTAACGGGCATAACTATATGATATGGGGACCTATTATTAAGATGTTACTTAATTAAAATGATATTATATATTTTAGATTATGTTGGATATTTGATAAACTTTAGAAAATACATACTTTTCCCTTCCTAATCCCGATTCTTTAAATCCTCCGAACGGAGCCTGTACGTTGCCTTGTAAATAGGTGTTTATCCTGAAAGTTAGCATGTATGATTATAGACAGTTCATTTTAGAATATTTAACACAGTATAGAAATAACTAATAGTATACTTACCAAACTGTGCCTGCTTCAACGTGTTTACTAAACTGCATCGCATTTTGAAGATTATTGGTGAAAATACCAGCAGCTAATCCATAATTGGTGTTGTTAGCACGATCAATAACTTCCTCCAGAGTATCAAATTTAATGATGCTTTGCACAGGTCCGAATATCTGAAACAACACTTCTCATTAGTAACCATTAGTATAAACTTCAGACTTACATTGAACTGTTTCAGTTACCTCTTCTTTGCTTATTGTCATATCATCAGTAACGTTAGCAAACACTGTAGGCTCGATGTAGTAGCCCGAAGTACCGATGCGATTCCCGCCGACCATCAGAGTAGCGCCCTCCTGTTTTCCTTTTTTTATATAGCCCAATACTTTGTTCATCATTGTTTCATCCACCTGTGTATCATACAACATTGGTAAAAGTTTTAAAATACATAAGAAATAAAATATTTTGGTTTGATTTCGTTTTTTTGTTGTCTCGTTGAGATCAATTGACTATATACCCTTTTTTGTTGTTGACTAGTGGTCCCGTGGACGTTGTCCTACCTTATAATTAAAAACACTTGACAAATTATATCGTGAATCATTTTACCCACTGGTGAAAATCGCATAAAATCCATTATTTTAGTTTATCTCAAACAGACAGAGAGACAGACGTGACACAGTACTTTGTTTTATAATAATTTAGATTTAAATGTACAGAATAAACTCGGAGGGACAGGTTATATATAAGTAACATGGCCATCTCATAACTGGACTATTAAGTTTTTTAATCTTTTGATATGAGTGTTTCTGTGTCATACTTTTGTTATGTCACAAATATTTTCTATATGAAACACTAGCCTCTGCCCGCGACTTCCTTCGCGTGGAATAAATACAGTAACACGCAGCAGTTCTCAAAAGGAAAAAACATCCCGTCTTTTGAAACATTTTAGATCTGTGCTCCACTCCTATTGGTCTTAGCGTGATTATATATAGTCTATAACTATTCTTGATGAATGAGCTATATAACACTGAAAGAATTATTCACATCGGATCAGTAGTTCCTGAGGTTACCCCCTACAACGCCACTACATCACAACGTCACAAACTCACAAACTTTACCTCTTTATAATATTAGTATAAATAATTTATAATTGACTATTTTCTTTCTTTTGAAACTGGCACATAAAATCTTCCCAATATGAATAATGTAATCATAAATATCATGAGCCTATTTATTGAAAATATGGATGCTAACTTCACTAACTTGTATTACTTTTTTTACCAGTGCTATTAAGCATATGATATGATTAATTAATACCTGCGGTCCATGTTGAGTAGTAGGGTCACTTGGGTTGCCTATTTTCAAGTTTTTAGCATAGTTTATAGCGCCCTGTACAAATTGATCGTAAATCCCAGACTGTACATATAGACGTGAGGCGGCTACACATATTTGCCCTTGTAATGCAAATACACCCATTGATGCTACAGGGATGGCCATTGCCACTGCAAAAAATATTATAATTAATAAAATCCTTAAGATTTTATGTTCAAACTACACACAACATTAACAATACACCCATATAATACTCACAGTTTGCGTCGTCCATAATTACTAAAGGACTCTTTCCACCGAGTTCCAAAGTAACTCGTTTTAAATTGTTAGCTCCTGCTGCTTGTTGAATTAGTTTTCCAACCTATAAAAGAATTAATAAAATAACTATTCGTTTTCATATATTAAAGTCCATATCTCAAAATACTCTTTTGTTACTTACTTCAACTGATCCTGTAAATGATACTTTAGCTACATCAGGATGATGGGTCAAAGCAACACCGGCATCTTCTCCGTAACCATTAACTACATTTACTACGCCTTTTGGGACACCAGCTTCTGCTAATAGAGCTGCTAATACCAACGCAGTTAGTGGAGTTTGTTCAGCAGGCTTCACTACGGCTGTACAGCCTTTAAAACAAAAGTAAAGCACCCGTTAAGTAAAAAAGAATACTTTATTTTTATTATGTTTTAGAAAATATTTAATTCTTACCAGCTGCTAATGCAGTGCACACTTTATTAAGGAACATTAAAATAGGAGCATTCCAAGGTAAAATTAGTCCACAGACACCAACAGGTTGCTTTAATGTATATGTAAATACCTCACCATCTGTAAAACAAAAAAATAACTCAAATTTAATAATTTAAACAAGTTTTCTGAAACACAATTCATTTTGTGTAGTTTAAAAGGTGAAAATTAATATAATAATATGATTTAAGTATAATTAGACTTTAACTAGGTTGGATAATATAATATCATGTTTTCTATATTTATCAAAGAATATTCACCTGCAGGTATGGTATCCCCTTGAATTTTATCAGCCAAACTGGCGACATACCGAACTGTGTTGGATGCTTTTTGTATAAATCCTGTTGCAAAACTGACAGGTATTCCGTTATTATAGGACTCCAATTGGGCGAGATATAGAGCGTCGCGTTCGATCAGATCAGCGAATTTGTTCAGTAAGCTTTGTCGTTGGGAAGCGTCCAGTAAGCGCCATTCGGAGTTTCTGTGAAAAGCCCGTTTGGCCGCTTCCACCGCAGCATATATGTCCGCCTAAAAACGGATGAAATTATTTTCTAGCAAATTTTTACATAAGTATAAAATTTAAGCCTTTTCTAAATTTTTTATATTACATGTTTTCCATAAAATAATATTAACCGTCATCGTATTAATATTGATATAAAATTCACAAATGAAATGAAAAATTATTGCATGAAATCTACAATTAAATGTATTGGGAGAGTTGCCATACTTCTGCCAGCCACTTTCAGAATTCGTAACAAGATACGAGTGAGAATTCGTGAGAAAATTCGTTCTTGTAGACTCACGTGAAAACGTCGGGTTTCGACACAAAATGCATATACGAGTTGTTGAGGCACGCATGCTTAGTACATGCGCATGCTTAGTGCATGTTTCAAGAACTCATAGTATATCTAGATAGCTTAGCTTAGGTTGGCTCAGATAGGTCGCGATTTTTGCACAAAACAGGCGACAGCCCAAGCCGAGGCGTGCCGTGTACCCTTGAGTTACACGCCCAAACATCCCAGATCGGTTGAGTGCCTTTAGCGCTCGCCTCAATAGTGCGGTGAAGCTGTAAAGACCTTTCCAGGTCAACAGCGTTTTCAATTCGAAAAAAAAAAAAACTTCGGGTTTCATGATTTGTTAGAGGGAGTCTTTTTCGTAGTTAAGTAGAGGGTAGCGTGACTATGTGACAGCGACTGTTAATGGATCAACCTAATATCTCACCAATCGCTATTCGATATATCGAACTTATATTTTGAGGAGCTTTTATTAATACTTATTAGATCATGTACAAGTACTGGCTGGAAAAACTAACTAAACAAATATAATGTGGAGATTTACTTACTTTCCCACCTTCAGCTACTTCAGCTATAACAGAACCATCGTGAGGATTATAGGCCTTGAATTTCTTACCGGTTTTGGCATCAACCCATTCGTTATCAATAAAAAGCTGAAAATTTATATTAATTTCTGTAATATAGTTGCAATTACTTAAACAATATGTATACAATTTTCAAAATGATGTTATACGATAATCATTAAAAATAAATATTTTAAAATACAATAAGAGTAGATTTTGCACACGAATTAATTAATTTAACATCACTCGCTTAAAGCTGGAAAAAAGAGAATAGTGGTTGTTACTACCTACCCCATAACAACAAATTAAATTTCTTAACCGCAAAACATGTACGGTACTATATTATTTATATTACAGAACAGAATCGATACACAAAAAGTGTTTAGGCGTTATGTAGATCACATAAATTAAACAAACAGTGGCTGGTACATAATGGGAAGTTACCACTTTAACCCCTTTTCTAATTTTCTAAGATCCAGCTCTCATAATGGCGGATCATGTTTTTAAATATTTAGCCATTTTTTTAAAATAATAATCTTACATCATATAATTTATTGTTCAAATTTTTCAAATTTCGTAATAATTATGGTATTTCTTTAGAGATTATACTACCAACAAACTCTTGACCAGTGCATTATAAAGTAGGGGAAGTACGGACAAAATGACATGTATGGACAAAATGACATAGACGCCTTATTTAAAAATTGGTCGGTTTTAATTACGTCTCTGCGACTGTATCACGTGAAGGCAGCCATATTTATAATCCTGTCAAATGTTGAGCGCCATTGTCACAGTCGCGTCGCAGTAATCAGTTCGAACGTGTTTTGCGCCTTTAAAAGTTTATCTTACAGATGGTTTTCTCTTGTTTTCTGGTGAGTTATTTGTTGTTAATTGTAATTATTTCTATTTAAATCGATGAACTATACCAGTACCCAGTTATTTCGGTTAAATTTATTGCAATAATTAGTTGTTTCATGGAATTATGATTTTTTATTCATTTTTGTTTACATTTGGACAAAATGACATACACATACAATGGACAAAACGACATGGTATGTCATTTTGTCCGTAGAGTTTCTGTTAATTACCATTTATTATTTTGTTTAGGTGATATGCCACGAAACTATAAAAGAAAAACTAATCGGCAGTCTTGGAGCCAAGAATCCATGAGTAAGGCTATTGAAGCATGGAAGCAAAAAAAATGGGATGGGAATTGGCCGCAAAAACATTTGGTGTTCCTCAGGCGACGCTTAGAAGACATGCACTCCATATGAACAAAACCTTGAATTCTAACTCTAAAGGATTAGGAAGATTCAAGAAAACGTTTTCAACTGAAATTGAGCAGGAATTAGTAGAACACATAAAGTTTTTAGAAACACGACTTTTTGGTTTGACGCGTAAATCACTCCAAGAGCTTGCCTTTGAACTAGCCGAAAAAAATGGTTTCGATCACCCGTTCAACAAGGGCAAGAAACGTGCTGGACAAGAATGGCTTGAAAGTTTCTTGAGAAGAAATAAGGACATTTCTCTGCGCGCCCCAGAACCAACTTCGGCTGCAAGAGCGCAAGCGTTTAATAAACCACAAGTAGCGAATTTTTTCCATATTTATGAAGAATTCTTGAAGTCTCACAATTTGGGGCCTCACCAAATATTTAATATGGATGAAACCGGGCTCACTACAGTCCAGAAACCACAAAAAATTCTGGCCACCAAAGGCAGGAAACAAGTCGGCTGTCTCACCAGTGCTGAGAGAGGTTCAAATGTGACAGTAGTGTGTTGTATGAATGCCATCGGTTCATTTATTCCGCCATGTATGATATTTCCTAGGAAGAACATGAAAAACGAACTAGTTGATGAAGCTCCCATTGGCACTCTTGGACTAGCACAAGAATCAGGATGGATGAACAAAGAGGTGTTTGTAAAATGGTTAAAACATTTTCAGGCACATACGAAATCTAGCAAAGGCAATCCAGTTCTACTTATTTGTGATGGTCATTCAAGTCATAAAAGCGTTGAATGTTTGAGTTTTGCCAAAGAAAATGGTATTCACATGTTATGTTTACCACCACATTGCACCCATAGAATGCAGCCCTTGGATGTTTGTATCTTTGGACCACTAAAAACTTATTTCAATCAAGAAATTTCTAAGTGGCTAAAAAATCATCCAGGGTGCGTTGTTACCCATTTACAAATAGGGTGTTTGTTTAATGGAGCATATGGAAAAGTCGCAACAGTTCAAAATGCAAGTAATGGCTTTAAAAAGACAGGCATCTGGCCTTTTAATCCTGATATTTTTCCAGACTACATGTTTGAACCCGCAGAGACCACAAATGTTCCGTCGAATCAGGAGAATATTGCAGACAGTACATCTAAACTTCCCAGCCCACATTTGCCATTAACTGAATTAATTAACACCTTCTCAATCCAAGAAGATCCGAGTAACGATGTTGCATCTATTTTAAATCCATCAGCAACAAATGAAGATGAACTAGATTCTTCACAAAACACAACGCATGCTACCACCAATTCTGATATTGGAGTTGTTGTTTTTGATGTGATGAACCTGAATTTAGAAATATGTGTAGAGGAGTCTAATAAATTGGAGGCAGCTGGAGCAGCGTACGATGATGGTGTGAGACCTGGCCCATCAAAGCAATTACTGACATATCCAGTTGCTACTATTTCGCCAGCACCACAAGGGCAGTTCATTCGAGGCCAAGGAATAAGAAAATTGAAACCTGTCAAAACTGATTGGCTTTTAACTTCTACTCCAAATATGCAAGAAATTATTGCTAAAAATAGACCAAAGAATCCACCGATAGAAAAGAAGAGACAGGTTAAAAGAAAAATTTTTGATGAGGATGAAATAAATATTCCTGCTTCCAAAAACACTCTACCATCAGAGAAGAGATCGAGAGCACCGAGGCAGCGTATAACTGCTCTGATATATGATAGCTCAGGAAGCGAAGATTTATTATGCGAGACAGAAGACGACGATAGTGACTGCGCGTGCATTTATTGCAATGACCTCTTTTCCCGTTCTAAGCCAGGGGAAGGTTGGTTACGATGTACGACTTGTTTCCATTGGGCTCATGCGTCATGTGCTGATGTCCCAAAGAAGACCAAACGATTTATTTGTGAACTGTGTTCTTAAAAATTAGTATATTATTATGTCTTTACCTTATATGTCATTTTGTCCGTACTATATGGACAAAATGGTTTTTGTGATTACTTACATTTTTTCTTAATATATATTTTTTTATAGTTCCTACTTAATTAAAAGACTGTGTTACTGTTAGTCAATGAACCTAAGATGACTAAAAACGATTGAGACTGATTATAATATCATTAAATAAATAAATATGATTAGAAAACAAAATACCCTGTCATTTTGTCCGTACTTCCCCTATATATTTATATCTATTTATGAAACCCTTATATTTCTGTACAGTTCTGGATTTAAAACTGGTATCTAATCATTTTGCAATTTCTTTTCACTTACACGTAATTTATATCAGATAAAGTGTTATAAGCTTTAAGTACAAAGGTTGAAAACAGAAGTGTTTGATAATAATTGTTAGTGTATTTTGAAAGATAATGAAATCTAAATTATATTTATGTACATAATATACTGCATAGCGCATATAGGAATTTGTTTAAAAAATATTTGAGGATATTATTTGAATGATTTATACATTCGATGTTGATTACAGATAGACATGTGTGATATGTTATTAGAAATAGTATAATTAAAATATAACTTAATTGATATCTATCAGGAATATTAAATACCAAGTGCATGTATACGCGATAATTTAAAATAACACTAAAGAATAAAAAACGAATTAGATACCACAATGAAAATAGGTTTTATTATTATTCAAAGTGGATATCAAAACTTAGAGTAGTGGTTAATTTATTGAAAACAAATGCCGAGAGTAAGAATTTAAATTTTTCATTCAACACAAATTCTAAACTAAGTGTGCCATGTTTTGCACAAAAATTTATGATATATATTTATAACGTATAATTTTAGAATTGTTTATGATAAATATGTAGGAAGAAAAATAAATACCTTAGTATATTTAATTTC
This sequence comes from Antheraea mylitta, assembly GCA_014332785.1. Classification (NCBI taxonomy): domain Eukaryota; kingdom Metazoa; phylum Arthropoda; class Insecta; order Lepidoptera; family Saturniidae; genus Antheraea; species Antheraea mylitta. Next base: position 379,213 of record JACEII010000010.1, read on the forward strand.
AGGCGCCATTATCCGATATCGTGTGCACTGTTAACTGAACACAAGACAGAATGATAACATTATATATTAGAGTATATACCCATATATATATATTGTATAAGTCGATAACAATTAGAGATGCGCGTACGAGGTTCGCTACAAATTCGGCAATATCGAAGTACGGCTTATTTTGCCACTTTTGCTTAACATTACTGTTACGGACAGCGAACATGTGCAAGACACTTAGTGACATTGAATAGTTTTAAATAGTGAATAGGAATAGGATGTGAAAGTGCGTAGATTTATTACCCTTTAGTTTGTAGTACATATTGTTTTAGTTTGTAGAAACAGTGTTAGCAATAAGTTATGTGGACAATAAGGAACGAATAGTCTTATAATTTATTAGGGATAAGTATTGTTTTAAATTGTGCAAGATGCAATAAATTTATGTCAATGCCACGGTCTAGGGAAATAATGACAAAAGAACGAATCCATGTGCCTTATTTCTCAAACGTGCGCATCCTAGGGGTCTCGGTCGAGCTGATTTCGACCTTAAGCGAGCCACACGCGTGGACCGCGTGTATCGGCCCATTACAGCTGCGAGACCTTTAAATAAGGAAAATGAACTTGTTCAAAGGCAGTAACACCATAGACTCTGATCGGAACGGTCACCGAGTAGGCTCTGAACGATAGAGTTTATTCGGAATATTGACACGACAGAGTCTAATAAGATCGCAAAATAGTTTGAGTGGTTATATCAATACATTATATTCGCAATAATAAAACTATAAGAACTTGTAATTAAAATACATTATACAAATATTACGGATAGAGGTGATTTACGACCACCTCATTATATATGTAGCATTAATTGGTCCTTCGCAAGCCGGATAAAGAACGTAATATTAATTGGTCCTTTGCGAGCCGGATAAAGAAAGCTCCATATATTTTATTCGTAATATTAATTGGTCCTTCGCGAGCCGAATTTGTAAGCTTCACTTCAACAATAATCAAGGACTATTTCTTGGCCCTTTGAGAACCGGATTGAAGATTGAAGAAAAGAAACAGCGATTCGAAGAAAAGACAAAAACGTCAAGAATTCTGTGAGCATCCATGATCGGCGTACTCAAATTGGTTATTACAAGGAACCAGAGCAACGCAATGGAGGCACAGGAGACGACGACAAGAGTTTTTGAAGAATCACCGCTATCTTCAGATGATCAGCGAACGGAGGGAGTGTCACGATCGCAAAACACGCCCCTCATACTAACCACTCAAACAAACCAAACAAGAACAGGCCGTCTTTCACCGCCAGGCTCACAACGATCGACAATGAGCATGACGATGCGATCACAACTCGCCGAGCTAGAAACGGCAGAAAAGCTAGCTAATATACGGCGAGAAGAACTACGTATAGAGGCCGAGTTTCTTAGAAAACGACTTGCCTTAAAGCTAACATCGATATGTAACGAAGCAAAGGATAAACGCGAGCAGCTGATTAAGAAGTCAGATGAACGAATCCACCGCGTGGATGACTGGCTTTGCTCGCAATCCGATGCAGCACGGGGGGAGCAATTGCCATGTAAACGTATCGACGCTCAAGAAAGCGAACGCAGGCTAGAACGACACGCCCGTTCGCCATCACCGTGCAAATGTATCGATGTACAGGAAAGCGAACGCAGGCCAGAGCGACACGCCCGTTCGCCATCATTGTGCAAACGTATCGATGTACAGGAAAGCGAACGCAGGCCAGAACGACGCGCCCGTTCGCCGTCAAGATGCAAGCATATCGACGTACACGAAAGCGAACACAAGCCAGAACGACGCGCGTGTTCTACATTATCGTGCAAACCTATCGAAGTACAGGAAAGCGAACGCAGGCCAGAACGACGCGCCCATTCGCCATCATTGTGCAAACGTATCAACGTTCAAGAAAGCGAACGCAGGCCAGAACGACGGGCCCGTTCGCCATCATTAAGCAAACATATCGACAAACAGCAAAGCAAACGCAGGCCAGAACTATGTGCCCGTTTGTCTTCACCATCGCAGAGTAGCGACACGAAACAATTTAAACAAGACGCGCTCGGCGGGCCGCGTTTACCGAGATCAGTCGATGCTGATAATAAGGTGAAACAAATATTCGGCGAGACTATCCAGCGAAGCGATGACGTACCGTTTGAGTTACACACACGATCGCTTATACAGCTCGGCGGCAGTGAGAAAGAAAATAACCGAGTACAATCTACAAACGCCGGAACGCACGACGAATGGTTGTATCAACTTGAAAACATAACAAGACTGCGGCTGTCATGTTATTACAATGTATCAACGATAAAGCAACTAGAACTGCATATAATGTGCGATGTGAGTAAACAGATTTATGTGACGGCGGTGTCTTGTCTCGCGACATACAACAACAGTCGCGGACACGTCCTATTGGTGGCATTAAAAGCGAAAATCACACCTAGAAGCACGCAAACGATCTCGCGGCAAGAGATACAAGCCGCAGTCACTAGGGTGCATTCGAACGACACTATTCGCCTTGAGCACCGCCTAAAAATCACTCGCATATTACACGGTACAGATTCGAATGTCCTGGTATGTTGGATGCGGAATAACAAGCATAGATACAAGCCATATGTCAAACTTCGCCTCGGAGAAATATACAGGCTCCCCAAAAAGAAGCGGTATAGATGGTTAGCAACCAAGCTAAACGTCGCGAACGATGCGACACAATTACCGGATGCAGAACTCATTATCGACGACCGATGGTTTACGGAACCGTGCTTCCTTATTCACATGAAATGCGGTTGGCCTATAGAATATACACCACCGCAAGAAGACGTCGATGAAGCCGTAGTGATACATATGATCGTGTCACGTAAAGTAGTGCCACCGGATATCGCGCGATTTTCATCATACGAACGACTGCTGAAAACCGTCGCGACAATATTTGCATTCGAGATCATATGTCGTCACAGAGCGAGACGTATCAAAAAACGACACAGCGAACATACTGAGAACATTGTGTTACAACAAACACAAACAGGGAGTTTCGGTGGCGACATAGAGAGATTAAAACGAGGCAAAGTGATACCGCGAACAAGCCGTGTCCACAAGCGACCTACAAAAATAAAACAAGACGATACGTTACGTATGCGCGGAATCCGAGCTGCAAACGTACCGACAAGTATCAAACAACAACTTAACATTAGTCAACGAAGAGACAAGCGATGGGTCGCCTCGTTTACGTGTCTAACTACAAGAGCGATCCATCTAGAGATCGTTTCAACAGATTCAGTGCCAGCGCTACGGCAAACGAGAAGAGATTGGCTGACTGTTATGTGTATCAATATCGCTACGAATTTTCGCGGCATGGGAAATGGACTACGCGCCGCCTACGTCAAAAGGGTGCCTGCACTACGAGAGGAGGGACTTCGACGCTGTAGGGACTGCCTTTACATTCCGCTCGGCGCACCTACTCAGAGAGGCGCATGGGAGCGGCTAGTGATGTCGGTGGAAATAGCGCTACTCGTTATACTGAAAGAGAGAGTGCCGAGAAAAGAAGCGCCTCATACTGCGCTCACAAAGGTCGAGAATTCGATCAGTGTACGATGTTTGACCCATGTGAGCGCTACCCCGGTACATGGAACGCTACACCGGGCCAGAGGGAGGAGTGCGGAGCACCGACATGCAGACACGAAGCGACCTGTTCCGGCACCCGACATCAAAGCTCGCCGTCCTGGAGATAGAGGCTGCGCAAGCTACGCCGGGGGGAGAACTGTTACGGACAGCGAACATGTGCAAGACACTTAGTGACATTGAATAGTTTTAAATAGTGAATAGGAATAGGATGTGAAAGTGCGTAGATTTATTACCCTTTAGTTTGTAGTACATATTGTTTTAGTTTGTAGAAACAGTGTTAGCAATAAGTTATGTGGACAATAAGGAACGAATAGTCTTATAATTTATTAGGGATAAGTATTGTTTTAAATTGTGCAAGATGCAATAAATTTATGTCAATGCCACGGTCTAGGGAAATAATGACAAAAGATCGAATCCATGTGCCTTATTTCTCAAACGTGCGCATCCTAGGGGTCTCGGTCGAGCTGATTTCGACCTTAAGCGAGCCACACGCGTGGACCGCGTGTATCGGCCCATTACAGCTGCGAGACCTTTAAATAAGGAATATGAACTTGTTCAAAGACAGTAACACCATAGACTCTGATCGGAACGGTCACCGAGTAGGCTCTGAACGATAGAGTTTATTCGAAATATTGACACGACAGAATCTAATAAGATCGCAAAATAGTTTGAGTGGTTATATCAATACATTATATTCGCAATAATAAAACTATAAGAACTTGTAATTAAAATACATTATACAAATATTACGGATAGAGGTGATTTACGACCACCTCATTATATATGTAGCATTAATTGGTCCTTCGCAAGCCGGATAAAGAACGTAATATTAATTGGTCCTTTGCGAGCCGGATAAAGAAAGCTCCATATATTTTATTCGTAATAATTACCATCATAATACTTCAAATGTCGGTTGATCAAATGATCTGAAATGTGTACATTTAAAATTATATTTGCTCTGTTGAAGTATATCGAGTGACGAACCAAGCAACTTTTATGTCGTCGTTCGAAATACCGATAAGCGCCTTTATTTAGCCAAAAGTATGGTTACGTTAAATTGTAAGGTCCGTGTTAAAAAATAAGGAGCGTAGATAAAGTACTTTGTGTAAATGCATCAACCGCATTGATAATTGTGAAAAAATAAGCGATTGATGTCTAATATAATCGGAATCAGTTTCTTAACTCGGTTCGCACAAAATTAGAATCAAGTATTATACAGGAAAAATAAAACAAAAACATACACATACGCACGCACACACGCACGCACGTACGCACGCACGCACGCACGCACGCACGCACGCACGC
>JACEII010000010.1:384151-398049 GCA_014332785.1 Antheraea mylitta
CACACACACACACACACACACACACACACACACACACACACACATACACACACACACATACACACCCACACACACACACACGTCCATGTGCACGCGCAAAATTAATTATTATACAATATTGTAAATAAACTTGTACACGTAATCTCTCATTATACGAAATGTAAACCGCATTACTTCATAATTGGCACTATGTAATAGTATTCATATATTTTTAATATACCATGATTGTGCTGTGAAGTTCTTATAAAAATAAATAAATAAATAAATAAATAATATAAAAAATGAATATTGTTATTATGAATTCAATCGTGAGAAATATGCTAATTTTAATATACATATATCATCGTACTTTATCATTTTCATCAAGTAAACAGTCCGTTAAATTTTTATCTTCATTAAATTTAAGTCGGGCGCGTCCCTGATTATACGATAAGTACTGGATGGAGATATATATAAAACATTAGGTCCTTACCTATGAATTTGCCGTTTTGTATGAAAACATTTAAACGATTTTTTCTCATGTATTTTTTATTTGTATTAATCGAAGTAATCACCCATGCAAACTATGCATCTTTGCCAACGCAGTGGCAGTTTATTGATGCCCTTCTTAAATAAATCAGCTGGACGGGAGGCAACAAATTCTTCAAAGGCATTTTGTACTGCCTCTCGGGTATTTAATTTTTTTCCGCCAAGGAGTTATCCAGATTCTGGAAAAAGTAGTAGCCTGTAGGCGCAAGGTCTTGTGAGTAGGGCGGATGACGGAGAACTTTCAACCCCAGTTGGGTCTGTGCAGTATGAGGTCGCGCGTTGTCGTGCAAGAGCAGCGGAGACGAGCGATTGACCAATGCTGGTTGGAGATGTGCCAGCTTCTCCATCATTGTGTTCAGTTCTTCACAGTACACATCTGCAGTAATGCTCACCCCGTTTGGTAAGAAGCTGTGATGAATCACATCGGCGCTAGACCACCAAACAGTTACCATCACTTTTCTAGGGGTAAGTTTTCGTTTAGGGCATTATTTAGGCAATCAACTTGCTAAGCGCTTGCGGTTATCAAACAGAATCGATTTTTCATCGCAGGTAACAATGCAAGACACGTCTTGACGCGTACTTCGCGCTGGCGATCATTGAGTTCGTGGGGCACCTATTTGTCAAGCTTCTTTACCTTACCAATTTGACGCAAATGGACCAATATTGTTTTGACGCTAACATCAAAAGTTGCTGCTAATTCAGCCGTAGATTGTGTATCATCAGCTTCCACAATCACCCTTAATTCGTCATTGTCGACCAAAGTCTTTGGACGACCGTAGGTTTATTTTTCAGGCCGAAATTCCCAGAACGGAAGCGAGCAAGCCAATAACAGGTGGTGCGTTGGTTTGTAGTGTTAGCTCCGTAAACGTCGTTGATGTTGCGTGCCGCTTGTGCCGCGTTGCTGCCACGATATTTAACGTATCCATGATGACAAAAAAGATTGAAATGCGATGAAAATGTAACACTAATCAATAAACAAATGGATACTTTCGGAAAAAGAATTCCATGTTTTTAAAAAAATAATATTTTGAAATTAGAATTCTTGGCCAAACATAAATTATTTTGATTTGAAATGGCCAGTACTGCAGAACGGCAATTTCATAGGTAAAGACCTATTATTAAATAGTTCAGTCATGTACTAAATAAATGTGTGTCTTACATATTATGGCTTATATGCAAATCTAGCACACTAGCCCCTGCCCACAACTTCGTTCCGCGTAGTAATAGTTACTTTGGGCTAACGCTAAAACGCAGCGGAAGCTCTCAAGAAGAAAAATAATCCCGATTTTGAAAAATTTTTGATTAGTGCTCCGCTCCTATTAATTGTAACGTGATGATATATATATATATATATATATATAAGAACGATATAGTCTATAACTTTCATCCATGAATGAGCTATACAACACTGAAATATTTTTTCAAATCGTTTCAATAGTTCCTGAGATTACCCCCTACAACGTCACAAATTCAGAAACTTTATCTCTTTATAATATTAATAAGTATATAAGTATATCTATTAAATGTGTGTAGAGTATGCGAATGTCGGATTTGCGACTGTGGCATATAAAACTCCTAGCAATGTGCAAATAAACCCAGTATAATTATAACACTTATTTGAATAGAATTCGAATTCGGCATCTAAGTTTTAGCGCAGAACTCACATTCGGTGCAGCCCTATTACTCATTTTTTACTAAATCATCACGATTGTCAATAATTTCTTATCTAAAAATGAACGGTTGTTGCTTTAATAAGATTCATATCAATAAAATCAACGCACCAAAACTAGTAAAAATGTAATATACCATTTACCGTCTTTTTAATTTAAACTAAGACAATTCATAGAAACACGGAAGTTTGAGTCATTATAAAAGTTAAATAACTAATATTTATTTGAGCATACTGACTTGGAAAAATATATGAAATACATTTAAAAAGAAATCTACAAAACATTGTAAGAACGTTAAAAATATGTGCGTACCCGTGTACCTATGTATATTAGGATGATCTAAAAAACAAAGGCACTCTTAAAAGATGAAAAACTGAAATATTCTCGTAGGATACCTGGATTTTTCTCATCATGGGCTATTAATTAACCCTCTTTCTACTTAGTCAAGGAAGAGAATAATGGACCTTCTTTTGAACGGAGCTCCCAGTGGTTCTCAACCTTCTATTGTAGTTAATTAACAAGAACTTTATTAATTGGTTTCCAATTATTGTCAACAATAATATCATTAATAACTAACTTATATACTAATTTAAAAAGTGAATTTGTGGTTTCGAAGTAAACACTCCTTTAGCCGCGTTGAGCGATTTTGCAGGTAACATTTATTAGTTAGGTGGTAGTTATTTTATAGGTCGTTAGTTTTGTTGCAATCAGTAAGGGCAACTACTGTTCCTTCCCACGCCTAGTCATACTTTTCCTTACCATACCGCTTGAAGGCTCTGCGTCCGTGCCGCCATTGTTATCGTGGACGCCGCCAGTATAAATAATTCACACCGTGCAAGGGCTCGACAATACGCCGCTATACAAGAACGCTCTGTGTCGCGAACAAGTACGCAAGCCATGCCGCGATTGAAAATACTTATATTTTGTGACCCGCATACGGACGCTATACCGTTATTATTCAGCGCTATGAAATAAGAGTTCCTCTGTCGTAGCAGCATTGATACCAGCGATTGAGCGCATATCTGCCAAGTATTTTCTTTTTTTTTTCTCGAACTGACTACGCTATTGACCTAGCAAGGTCTTAACAGCTTCACTGGACTACTAAGGCGAACGCTTAGGGCACTCAGCCGACTTTATTTGACAACTAACTCAAGGGTGCACGGCATACCTCGGCTTGGGCTGTTGCCTGATACGTGCAATTCGAGACCTATCTTTTTTTACGTAGGGAAATCCCTTATGGATACCCACCCTACCGCGAGAGAGGGTGGGTTATGTCCGACTCGCACAGACTAAAACTCCACGGTGTACGTCTTCCGCTATGTTTAGGGCGGCATGAGCTCTCTATAGCCTTCATCGTACCGCCCCAGCGGTTGGCCCAGCAGCAGAAGTGCCGCCGCCGCCGCAACAACTCTTGTATATATTTCGTATCGGATAATTTTCTAAACTATTTCAGTTCGATAAGGGAAAGAAACAAAACCCTTCCACTTTCATGTGTAAGCATGTATGCGTGCACGTATGTGGGGGTGATATGTGTAATGTTGTTGCAGTGATTCAAGATTTTGTGTGAGTGTATCGCGCGAGCAGCACCCTCAAGGGCTCCACGCCGAGGGAACGAACCTAGGCTTGAGCCGCTGCCGAGGGGGCCCGAATGTGCGGGAGCGAAATTTACCCCCAGAGGTTTCTTTTTTCCAGCTCAATCGATTGTATACTTTTTAATCCCGTGATTAAGCGTGTATCCCTTGTATTCTTGTCCTCGCAAATAGCTAACAATATAGTCCACATCTCTTCCTATATTAAAACCGCAGCAATGGAGGTGAAGAAACAAGTGATTTGACCACACAACCGACCATTTTACGGCCCATTTCCCTCCAATAGATGATAACTTATGGGTTCGCGTCACTGATGACTTCGACATTCTATGTATATAATTATTACTCGGAGTGCCAGTAGATGTAAAAACCGGAATAATATAAATATTTTCAATATATAAGTTATGAAATTTGTGAGTGCTTTCAGCGCTCGCCTCAGTAGTCCGTTGAAGCTGTAAAGAGCTTGCTAGGTCAATAGCGTAGCCAGTTCAAAAAAAAAATCAAATTTTCTTTTGCGATTCTTCGATGAATAACCATATTCAAGTTAAAATTTTATCGGCAAAATCGTAATGGCATTTTTTTATATCATAGGAGGCAAACGAACAGGCGGATCACCTGATTTTAAGTGATCATTGCCGTTCATAAACACCAGCAACACTGAGGGAGTCGCAAGTGCGTTGCCAGCCTGTATTTGGGGGGAACGGGGAAAGAGGAAGGAAGAGGAGGGGAAGTGGGACTCCGTCGCTCTCACTGACCAAACGAAACGCAACAATGCAAGTACTGTTACATCACATCGGTGTTCCTGTGGGTCGGGTGGTAGTACCTCAGGAGATCCGACACATTCATGCTGAAACCGGTAACAGCTTTAGCGTGGCTCTATCACGTGGAGGCGTGACAAACACTTGCACTTAACTTCCCTTTCTAGGTTTGTTGTTGCCATTATTAGCCACATCGTCACGTGAGAGTAACACCGAATGTATAAAAGTCTCGTAAACTTATATATGTACTGTTAAATACATTAAATATTTATTTGTTTTAGTTTCAGCCACTTATGCTATTAAGACTAAGTCTAAATGTCGAGAAATTTAGCTATAAATGGCCAATCATACATTAATGAAAAGAAAAATTTATCAAAATCTGAAGACGTTCCTCCGCATTGATGCTTTGTGTCGGTTATACCGAGGAACTTTCTACATTGTAAATAAGATAGTACGTTTTCTAAAGAATTGTTTGACATTATTCCATCATCTGGATATAACCACTGAAACACACTAGGGATTTACAAAGCTATAACTACATAGAAGCATCGATTTCGGCATGGTCATAAAATTTACAATTTCGTACCTTTGCCGTAGTGTGAAGAGGCAAAATGACGTCTCATCCATCGTATTTTCTCCGTCTTACAATATTTAGTTCTTCAAACGAGGCGTAAAAAGGTATTTCAACAGGCCATTGTAGCATCGCCAACTGCGTTTGTTACGGAGGATTACTATTATTCTGGAATGCGCCGTACTTTCAATCAAAAGTTTTACAGTTATTTGGCCGATTTTGTGTAAAAAATGAATAGGATTATGTAATACAAACATGAATACATATTGCTCAGGTACCAGAAAAACCACTTGTGCTACTTATGTTACGGCTCACGGAAGGATTTTGTACTATAAACGGGAAGTCTCAATTATTCGTTATTAATACCTCAATCTAATATGATAAGAACCAAGTAAGCTACCGGGTTTTTGTCGTCAGTTAGTATATCCAAATAGTTAAGATCTTTAGAATCTAAATTCGAAATATCGTACACCGGAAAATGTCGACTAATTTCTTGGAATTCACCTACATTTTTACTAATTGGTGTAGTTGAATTGATAACACAATTGTGACAGTAAAATTTGGAACTTCTCAAAGGAAATCACTCGCTTCAGAAAACTTCACGAAGTGTTACGTACACGGCACCATAGAGCCGGATAATATAAATCTGTTTTTTGTATAACTACCAGATAAAGTAGACAGTAGAGCCACGCTGAAGCTATTACTGGCTTCAGCATGTATGGGTGGGTTCGCCCAGGATAGTATCACCCTCTCACAGAAAACTGACTTGAAGTAACAGTGCTTGCATTGTTGCGTTTCGTTCGGTCACTAAGAGCGCCGGAGGCCCACCTCTCCTCACCTTCCCCTCTCCTCTTTCCTTCATTCCCTCCCCCATCCCCAACAAAGGCTGGCAACGCGCTTGCGACTCCCCTGGTGTTACAAGTGTCTATGTACGGTGACCACTTAACATCAGGTGACCAACCTGTTCGTTTGCCTCCTATGATATAAAAAAAAATAGAACCTTCAACATTGTCGGTCTCTACTAGCATCATTAAAGACAGGATGTATGGTAATGTATGGCATTTTGTTCATTTACTCCCACTGTTCTCATCTGTTTTTTTTTTACCTAATCTATTAATTTCGTCAACCTTTTTGTTGCTATTGTCGTTTCCACAGTTTTAAAGCTTTTTTACCATTGCTGTGACCGTCGTAGTAAAAACATTCAGGTATGTTGGCGAATCTGGGAAACATGGCATGTTATAAACCAGAGTAAAGACATAATAATGCTATAAATATCAAGTGATTTCAGTCTTAACAGCTTCACCGGACTACGTAAAATCTATGAGATTGGCGTCATTTCATTTGTTATCTCAGCCTGGATTTTGCGCATTTTAGCCTTTTTGGAATCGCTCTTATTTCATATTGAAACCACTAACGATTTTTTATTTTTTTCTCGAACTAACTACGCTGTTAACCTAGCAAGGTCTTAACAGCTTCACCGGACTACTGCCAACGATCTTTCTTACATAACTTCTATAACTGTTCTGATGTCATGTAATATTTTATTATATGTAGTACTATGACTCATTATCTTTTTAGATAATATTTTCGTATGTAACGATACGTGGGTAATATTACATAGATAAATATCTCACTAATGATGCTGATATCTTGTGTAAAATAATAGATTTTATTCTAAAACCTTGGTGAATATTTTTTTTTTATTGTGGCACGGCAAAATTACTGCACTATGCCTGACGGTAAGCACAGTGCAATCCAAAAATAATAGCGACCACCGATTGACACACTATCCATCGCCGGTCGCCACTATCATGCCGGCCTGCAAAAATCTGGATATGCACAGGCTGATCCCGAAACGCGACCCGCAAAAGCGAATCACAATTACGGGCTTTTTCGCCATATAGATGGTGGTTGCGACCCAGTCAGGCTGTAAAACCCTACCACCCCGCTTTCGCCATTGCCTCGTTCGTTATTCAGCAGGGTGCACCACGTGTAGGTGAGGTTGGCTTGGGTGTCTCAAGTCTTATGATGTTATTTGACACCCCTTTACACCCCATTTGAATTAAAAAAACTTATTCAGTAGATTTATATCATAGCTCTTATTCAATGAAACGTTTAATCTTCTAATTTTTCTTTCTAGTCGACTTCAAAAAATAAAAATATACCGCTCTGTGTATACAACTTAATCGATATCTATGCCATTTGTGAACCGTTTTAATCATCCTTTTTTTTTTAAATTGGTTACAGTTAGAGGTGGTCTCATGTGAATATGAGGAAAATATAATATTCAATACCACCTACTTGCTTGCTTATCATCCACTTCTTGTCTACATATTTACATTGACTTTAATACTTGGGGATATTCCAACCCTTATTTTTTTTACGTGGGGAGATCCCTTGTGGATACCCACCCTCCCGGGGGAGAGGATGGGTTATGTCCGACTTGCACGGATTAAAACCCCACGGTGTACCAACAGACCGTAGTGTTGGGGCGGCAAGGGATCGTGCTAAGCTATTCCCCTTAGATAGCCGCCCCAACGGTCCGCCCGGCGGAAGGTAGCCGCCGAGCTCCTACCTATAGAGAGGCAGCTGGGTACACACCAGCTGCCTCCCCTCGTCCGCCGGACCTGTGCAATGAGGGGATGAGCCCCCCGACTATATTCCCTCAGGTCCGGCAGAAGGAGTTGGGCAAAATGCCGCCTCCTCCTGCCGGTCGTCCGTTGGTGAAGACGGCCGCTGAGGGGGTCCGCCTCGCGGGCCCTCTCCGCCGCCTCCTTTTGCGAGATGACTTCCTCGCAAAAGGAGTCCACTACTCGCCACGCCTGCTCGCTGCCGAGCATGGACGAAACCACGCTTGGCAGCGACAAATCCTCCCCCACCACCGCCGCCAGAGTGCGGCGCTCCACCTCCCACGCGACACACTCAGAGAGAGTGTGCTGCGCGGTATCCTCCTCAGCGCCGCACTCATGGCAGGCGGTGGTCGGTTCCCTACGAGCGATCCGGTGCAGGTACCATCCGAAACAGCCGTGTCCGGTGAGTACCTGCACCATCCTGAACGTCAGGGAGCCCCACTCCCTCCCAAGCCACTCTCGCAGGACCGGGCGGACGGCGTTGACGGTGTACGTTCCGTAGCGCGCGTCCGCCAGGTCCTGCATCCACCGCTCTACCGCTCCCTCCCGCAACTCCCGTCTCTTATACTCTATCTCCCTGGGAGTCGGAGGCTGACCATTACGTTTCCTCGCCGCCGTGAATTCGTACACGACGGCGAGAACTCTTGCCTCCAGTTCCCAGGGAAGGGAGCCGGCGAGCGCAAATGCCGCCGCCGAGGACACCGTCCGGTACGCCCGGATCGCCCTCAGTGCCACCGTGCGCTGTGCACTGCGCAGCGCGCGCACGTTGGCGGCACCGAGGGCGTCGGCCCAGACCGGTGCCCCGTAGGCGGCCATCGCCCGCACAACTCCCATAAAGAGTCGTCGGCACCCGGCACCCGGCCCCCCAATATTGGGGAGCAACCGGCCGAGTGCCGACGCTGCCCCCGCGATCCGCGGCCCGAGTCCCACAAAGTGGGGCTCGAACCGCCAGCGCCCGTCCAAGGTGAGGCCCAAGTACTTCATTTGTGCCCCCACCCTGATCCGGGCGCCCTCCACCATTATGTGGGCCCCAGGTGGTGGTCCCCGCCGAGGCCCATGAAAAAGTATGGCCTCGGTCTTCTCGAGGGCCACCCTGAGGCCCAACCTCTTTATGCGCCTGACCACGAGGGTTGTGGCCATCGTGGCCAGGCGCTCTACCTCCTTCCATTCCCCCCCCGGGCTACGATAAGGGTGTCATCCGCGTAACAAATTAGGCGCGCTCCATATGGGAGCACGCCGCGGAGCACCCAGTCGTAGCCCATGTTCCACAGGAGCGGCCCCAGAACCGACCCCTGTGGAACCCCCCGCCTTGTGGCCCGCCGAACCATCCGTCCGTCGCCGTCGACGTAGGCGACCTGCCTGTCCTCCAGGTACGCCTCCAACAGCCGCCGCAGGTGCGGGGGCACTCCGAAATATCGGAGAGCCTTCCGTATGACACCGTGCGGCAGGCTGTTGATGGCATTGGCGATGTCTAAGGACACCGCCAAAATCCTCTCCCCTTGGGAGGTCGCCCCCGTCGACAGGGACTTTAGAAGGCACAGGGCGTCCACTGTGGAACGCCCAGCCCGGAAGCCAAACTGCGTGTCCGATATATTCGGCCCCACTCTCTCCAGGTGCTGGACGATTCGGGAAGAGACGACCCTCTCCAGCACCTTCCCGACGTCGTCCAGCAGGACAAGGGGCCGAAACCCGGACGCGCAGTCCAGAGGGCGGCCCTCCTTTGCTAACAGGCAGAGCCGCCCAAGCTTCCAGAGCTTCGGGAACTGCCCGACCGCTAAACACTGGTCGAACAGCTCCCGAAGCCACCCTCCAAGATGGCCCAATGCAAGGCCAAGCACCCGACCCGGGACCCCATCAGGGCCGGGCGCTTTCCTCCGGTTGAGGAGGCGCTCGACAGCTCTCTCTACCTCCTCCTCCGTAATTGGGGGAGGACTGTCAGGTACCTCCTCAACTTGCGCCCGAGGCGGAGGCATGGGAGGAGCCGATAGCGGCGGAGAGTCAGGGAACAATTCTCCCACGACCCTCGCCACCACCTCCGGCTGGAGGGTCTCCGTCACCGGGGGCGCCCAGGATCGCAACTTCTTGCGTACGATCCGATACGGGCGCCCCCAAGGATCTCCCTCCACCGTTTGTAGCAGCTCCTCCCATGCCGCTTCCTTCGCCCGGCTGATGGCAGCCTGCAGGATCTTCCTGCACTCCCTGTAGCTGCCATACAGCCGGGCTTCCTCCTCGGGGTCCCGGTGCCGCCGTCGGCGGCTGCGCCCGAACAGCCGCCTGGCCGCGGAACAGGCCGCCCGAAGATCGGCGAGCTCCGGCGACCACCAGTACACCGCCCGTTTGTTTGGGCGGTGTACGTTCCGTGGCCTCGACGCGTCGCAGACCTCCATGAGGGCACCACGGAGGCGGGCTGCAGACGCGTCGACATCCTCCTGTGGGGGGGGCATGGCCCACGCCTGGACGATGGCGGCCTCTTCCGCTAGTTCACGGATGAGGCGGCTCACCGCCCAGCAGGGGAACCTCGCGCCCCTCCGGGGGCGAGAGCCAATTCCGGCTTGGGAGGTGGAGACCTCGAACCTAATATATCGGTGGTCCGATAGAGTCTCCACCTCCTCAAGCACTCTCCACCCCCGGACACGACGTGCGACAGACGGGGTGGCAAACGAAAGGTCTACCACAGACCCCCCGTTCTGTCGCACGCACGTATGGACGGCTCCTTGGTTGAGGAGGGACAGCCCTACTTTGGCTGCCCACTCCTCAACGGCCATGCCCCTCGAGTCCGTGGCTGCCGCTCCCCAGGTCCTCGATTTAGCGTTGAGATCGCCCACGAGGACCACGGGGAGCGGCGACAGCCGCCTGACAGCTCCCTGCAGGGAGCCGAGGAACACCTCAAACTCCCACAGGGGCTTGTTAGGGGAGAAGTACACCCCCACAATGGCGTACTCTCCCCAGACGGCTGCCACGAACCCGGCACCTCTCTCTCTCGACGCCAGGGGCGAACCTCGTCCGGCCATAATCGCCACGGAGCCATTCTGATCCCCAGCCCACTGCGGCTGGGAGGGGACGTAGTACGGCTCCGCGGCGACCGCGATCTCGATACCCCACTCCTCCACTGACTGCACAAACAAATCCTGTGCAGCGGCGGAGTGGTTGAGGTTCGCCTGGAGGAAGTTGCGTATGGTGTGCTCCATCAGTAATCCATAGCAACTTCCTCCTGCCTGGTGGCGGCCACCCTTAGGCCTGTTCCCATTGCGTGGGGGTCCCTGCCCTTCATGATGGGGGGCCTGCATATGCGGCTCCCCATTACATGCCCAGAGGGCCTCCCGGCATCTGCGCAGATGACACAACGGGCCGCCTCCGCCCTGCACTCGACCATCTTATGGCCCACAGCGCCGCAGCGGTAGCAGGCTTCTCCCCTGCTGGTCGAGGAGGGGCACAAGGCGCGGGTGTGCCCCAAGCCCATGCACTTAAAGCAGCGCATGGGCCTTTCCTCCAGCAGCAGGACGCGCACGACGCTCCACCCAACCAGGAGCTTGCCGGCCTCCACAAGCACCCTGGCCGCCGCCGCGGGAAGCGTCATGTGCACGGCGCCTAGACCCCCCCAATTCCTCTGTATCTCCCCGACCTTATTGCCTTATTTATAGTGCTCTATAGGTGTAGTGATTTTTAATATTGAAGTCGGCTTAATTTTTTTGTTATAGTTACTCTGATAATTACAAACATCATTAAATATTTTCTTTTCATGACTTAAATAAAATTCACAAATACTTATTACATGTATTTTATAAACTTTATTTTATAATTTTATTTACTTCCGTGTAGTTTATTTACAAATAAATTTATTTGACATTTTCCTGTTCTCTACTATCAAGAAAATTCTTTTTTTCTCCCTAAAACTATAAGACTTGACTACATGAAATCTATTATAAATATTTTTTTGTGCGAAAGAGCAGCAAACAAGCAAACATTCCATGTAACGGTAAATGGTTCCTTTAGCTTATATCGATCACTGCAATACCAAGGGTATCATTATTGTGTTGCCGGCCTTGAAGGGCAAGTTTTAATCACTTTTTGAAGAGACCCATGTTATAACTTTGGGAATACCATACCGAGTAAATCATTCCGTAGCTTTTTTTTTAACTGACTACGCTATTGGCCTGGCAAGGCCTTTACAGCTTCACCGGACTATTACTCATTCCACAGTGCTAGCGTACGCATATTTAAGGTTCTTTAGTATCATCCTGTTATCGCTGTTTTATTAGGTTTGTTTGTTTATTAATATTTTATAGACTATATCATTATAAACTTCAAAAATGGGAAAAACAACCTCAGTAATTATAATTATACTTTGGAATAATCAAGCCTGCATTTAACCAACTTTAAAATGACGAGGTGCTCAATTTGTTTGTTTGCTTTTTGAAGCTTCGTGTTTGAGTGTGTGAGTATATCCCAATTAAATTACTGCTTCAGATGGCTGGAATAGGTCGAGGGCCCACAATCAAGTCAGACGTGGATTTAGCTTTGTAACTGGCTCGCCGTTCATACTTCGCGCTCACATATAATTTGCTTACCATGCACTCTGCCCACATGCCTATATTGTGTCCCTACAGCTTTGTTGTTTGCTCAGAAATGTGTCATTTAAAAACCGATCTGAAAAGGATATGCTGTCACGTGTGTCTCATTTTAATTTCATTAGCGTTGGACTTTGGATATGAAAGATAACTAGGTACATATATAGGTAGGTTTCTGATGCATTTTTAAGTATTTTTTTTAAGTCGGTTTTATTTTTGTGGGACTATATCAACTAATTCAGTTTTTTTTTAAAACTCGACAAAGAAAATATTACGATATTTTGTAAACAAACACATATACCTACAACTAACCGATGTCAGTAAATCGTAGGAAATACCAGGTCTCGGACCTCCAATGAAAACCTATTAAGCGAGTTACTGATGACAATTGTGAAATTAACAAAACTAAATAATTGGTATAACATTTTGATAAAACCTTGTACGGATAAAACCGTATATTGGATAATTATATATAGTAGCCCTACATATCTATACTAATATATAAAGCTAAAGAGTTTGTTTGTTTGTTTGGTTGAACGCGATAATCTCAAGAACTACAGATCTGATTTGAAAGTTTCTTTTAGTGTTAGATAATTCATTTATCGAGGATGGCTATAGGCTACATATCATAACGTTTAAACCAATAGGAGCTGAGCACTAATGAAGAATATCTCAAAATCGGGCTATTTTGGAAGCTTTCGATGCGTGTTAATGTCAGTACTATATGCGTTGCCATGGTAACGCGATAACAATCTCTCGCAAATATTTTCATGGTTTATTTTGTGTTCCTATTAAAACAGTTAATTCTACGTTATTTTTGTTTACAATTTTTAATTATATGTGGTACGTTTATATCGCAAACATTTCTAAAGTTTATTTTGTGTCGCTATTCAAAAAGTTTAGTAGTAATAATATTCATCCAATAAGATAGTCAAAGGAATTAATCCATACTGCCAATTCTGAAGTAGTTAATATAGGTAGTTTTTTCTATATCCAAGATAATGTAAAGGTATAAGCGCCAAATCCTCTATGTAATATTTCGTAATTTTTTATCTTCTTAATTTTCAAGACAACAGAATTCATGCTTCGCGGTATTATTTATCTTTCATTTCATTTATGCACAATAAACGAACCATATTACATAAAACTCTACCAATTTAACAAAATATACAGATAAGTAAGACAAGATTATGAATAAAATATAAAATCCACTACATGACAGACTAAAATCCCGCCAAAAACTCCTAAAAAACTTTATTCTACGTTAGTTTTGTACCCAATTTTTGATTTGTGATATATTACGTATAATAAAAGTAAAGTGAGTGTATTTTATATTAAAAATATCCGTGATGCTACAAATATCAACATTTTTTTTAATTCTGTGGATATGTCTGTTTTTTTTTTATTTGTTACGGGTAATCTCCGAAACGGCTGGACCTATTTGAACGGTTTTTTTTTCTTAGAAATGACTACGCTATTGATCTAGCAAGGTCTTAATAGCTTCACCGGACTACAAGTAATATTTGAACGGGAATTTTACGGACAAATAAGTAACTAATTAGCTGTTTTATTTTAAGCTAGCGG
>JACEII010000010.1:398059-439616 GCA_014332785.1 Antheraea mylitta
TACGGACAAATAAGTAACTAATTAGCTGTTTTATTTTAAGCTAGCGGGTTCAGCAGACGTTGCCCGCCCTGATAATAAGACAAACTACACCTATACCTTGCCCAATAATCATTTTATATATTGGTGAAAACGGCATGAAGATGCGTTCTGTAGTTTTTGATCTTATCGCGAACAGATATATAAACAGACGTGGAACAGGACTTTTTCTTACACTATGTAGTGATAAGCTGTTATCCGTGCCTTCGTCCATGTGAAATTAATCAAAAATATGTTGTTCACTGTAAACATACACGAGCTGTACTGGACTCCAAGATTTTTTTATACCAAAAGGCAGCAAATAGGCTGACGGCCCACCTGATGGTAAGTGGTTAACGTCGCCTATGAACAACTGTAACACCAAGGGTATCGCTGTTGTAATTGAAAGTCATATGTTTATATGTGATTTAAATTATAGCAAGGTATGATAATAACTTAATTATATCGACACTATGGACATATTATATCTATATAATAAAAGATTTAACACATATTGTTCGAAAATGTATAGCTTAATATTTTCATTACTTTCTTATATAGTGTAAGTGGGCACTAAGGGTCATATATAGCAGTTTAAAGTTCCAGTTATGTGGCTGATGATAAATCCCATCCCATTCGATACACTATTAGTAGTCACATATGTAATGTTTACATTACCTGTTACAGTAGATGATGTGCGTGTGATACTTACAAATATTTTTGAAAGAGTATTATTGTAATTTACACTAGATATGTGATCAAAATTTTACATTTATTTAATATATTTAAAAAAAAAACGCGTGCGGAGCCGCGGGCAACAGCTAGTAATGTATAACCGAATAGCACCATCTAACTAACAACTCTCTTTTTTTGTACAGAAAAAGGACAGGGTATAATAGGGTTTATATGTATATATTTGAATAAAATACATTAAAACAAATTTGTTATAAATAACAATTATTTTTACGATTATCCCATTACAATGTTTAAAATTTTCTTATAACAACTAAATAATTAAAATTTCTTCGGTAAGGCGATCGTTACAGTTTTCACTTCTAAATACGAGTCGACACTATCGAAACCACTGAAACAAAATAATATCATGTTATTCCATTATACTATTACACAGTACAAACAAAGTCCCCTACCGCGTCTGTCTGTGTGTTCACGATAACTCAAAAACTACTGAACGGATTTTCATGAGGTTTTCACCAGTAAAGGAAGTGTTTAATGAGAAAGGTTTTCTATACCTACTAATATTATAAAGAGGTAAAGTTTGTGAGTTTGTGACGTTGTGACGCTGTAGGAGGTATTCTCAGGAACCACTGGTTCGATTTGAAAAATTCTTTCATTGTTATATAGCTTATTTATCGCGAAAATAGGCTATATATCATCACCAATAGGAGCGTGCCACCAGTGAAGAATGTTTAAAAGATCAGTTTTTTTCCTATTGAGAGCTTCCGTTCGAGTTACCCCAAAGTATCTATTCCACGCGAACGAAGTCACGGGCAGGGGCTAGTAGTATATAATTTGTCAAGGAGTTTTCTATAAATAAGGCGGGACAACGTCTGCCGTGCTCGCTAGTTTTTTAATAAAAAAATAACTAAATAGAACACACATTATGTCAAAATATTAAATCTAAAAAAAATAACAAGCATCGAACTGAATAAGATATGCAAGTTAATGTAACGAATTCAACTATTGTAAATATTTTATGAATTTATTGCAAATATCACCGAGATACTTCTAAAAAATAACACTTTATAATTTGATCTATATAATGTAGTTTCATCGTGCATTGTAAAGTAACTTACAAATCCCATTTATATCGGTTTTGCTAATGCGATATTGAATAATCTATTATTATCTATATATTAATACGTGAAGCAAAATCTTTGTACCCCTTTTTAACCTATTTTCTGTAAACGGGTGAACTTGAAATTTGGCATAATTAAAGTTTATATGGCGGAGAAGTGCAGAAAGCTGTTTATTTTATATAAAATGCTTTAGAAGTACATTAAATTAATTAAAATAAACATTACTCATACTAATGCTTGAATTTTACACGACATATACACACATGTAAATGAAAAACAGTTTGACAGATCCTTCAGTTTACTCTTACGTTCCAATTACCTACCTTTTCAATATTTTTAACATAACTGACGTTGCGTCCCTTACATGCCTTTTAAATGAACTGGTCAAATTGTAGGTTAATTTTATTATAGTATATTGTGTAAATTTATAATATTCATTAATAAATAATTGATAAATAACGTATTATTATTAAATTTATAGAAACACAAAAATAATAATTATTCTGTTTCGTCTTAGCAATAATACCAAACTCAATGTCAATATTTTAATGTTTAGTATTTTTTCCTATTGAACTCACTTCAAATGATGATTTCATGAAAAAATGAGTCAAAAAATACTTTGTAAAATCAAAATTAGAAAATGTGTTTGCTAATGAAAGTAATCTATGACTTAGATCTCCGTTGCTACAATGATTCAGTTCAACCTGATGTAACAATCATATTTAGTACAGTTGATGATGAATTTTGAACAAGAATGAATTCATTGTCAAAAGTTTATGATAGTATTAAAAACATCTTTGTTTTAGATTAATCATATGATTCTATTGTGTATCCATTACTTTTCCAAATGATGATACTGGCCATATCACTATTCCTCACAATGTACAGACTACATATAATTAAATATTACCCAGAACTACCCATGGTGTTGTGTAAAATTAATTGAAAATTGTGTCATAAGTCGGGATATATTTCTTTATTTTCGTATAGCTACGTTTACTTCGAATTTGAGAGCCTTACCACCTTATAGGCTCGCCTGTTTTTTTGTTTCAAATTTAAAATTAGTTTCAAGTGTTAATAAGACATAGATTCTTTTTGTTCATATAATTTAAAAAAAATGGTAAACAACTGAGTAGCCACGATGAAAACTTTTGATTATACCCTTTGACAAAAGAACCCTAATAAAGTTCAAACTGTAAGAGATAAATGAACTGTGGTCGAATGTCGACCACTGGGCGCCCACTAGTTGAAATAAATACTTACTATTCACGACCAATACCGGAATCCTTAAATCCGCCGAAGGGAGCCTGTACACCCATTTGTAAATATGTATTCACCCTGTTAAAAAACACCAATTGTTGTATATTAAAATGATTTTTATGATGAAACACTTTGAAACAGAAAATTTGAATGCTTACGTCTAAGAAGAAAAACGAGAAATTGAAATATATAACTTGAAATTACATCGCAAATATTTCTTTTATTGTTTAATATACCATCAAAAGTCAAGAGTGCATTCAAATTTATGCGAATAAGTTAATGTGTCATTTAAATTCGATAACAATTACTTAAGTAATCCGGAATGAGTTACTGGATTCAGAACATTAATTTTCCTCAAACTTTTTACGAGATTATTTACTTAATAAATTAAACCAAATACAAATGTTGTAAAACAGAATTTCTGTTTGTTAATTGAAGAGACTGAAAAATATTAAATATTTAAATATTTACATTGAAACTTGTAAGGTCGATGTTCTACCTACATATAACATATGTCTATTATAATGACTTGCTTCCATGCGTATCTTTAGTTACTTAAAAATTTTATTAGGTGGTAGAGCCACGCTGAAGCTATTACTGCCTTGAGTATGAATGGGTCGGCTCGCCCGGGGTAGTACCACCCGACCCACAGAAAACCTACGTGAAATAACAGTGTTTGCATTGTTGTTTCGTTCGATCAGTGAGAACGCCGGAGACCCACCTATCCCCACCTTCCCCATCTCCTCTACCCGTCCCTCCCGCATCCTTCAACACAGGATGGCATCGCACTTATGACTCCACTGGTGTTGCAAGTGTCTATGGACGTTGGTGATCACTTAAAATCAGGTGACCTACTTGTTCGTTTGCCTCCTATGATATAAAATATATATATATATATATATATATAGGATATATATATATATTGCCGCGATAATTACAAAGCAGCAACTGTCAATTAGCATTCGTTCCTAAGCAATAATTCTTTGGTTTGACTCAAAATTCAAAATCAAAAATACTTTATTCAGTTTAGGCCCTAATAAGGCACTTATGACCGTCAAAAACTACCACCGGTTCGGAAACAACCCAGTTATCGAGAAGAACCGGCAAGAAACTCGATCTGGTTTATTTTCTTAATATATATAATATTTAGACTATATTACATACATGACAGAAACTTTTAATGGAAAAGAAATTTAATGGATGCACAGAGATGAGTCAATTCCAGACATCACTATCGTTCACATACTGATCCACTCTATAATAGGCTTTTGAGACCAAAACCCGCTTGACATGGCGCTTAAATTCACAATCAGGCAATTCGGTAATATCCTTTGGAATTTTGTTATAGAACCGTACACTATTTCCCAAAAAACTATTACTCGTTTTACTAAGTCTAAAACATGGGATAACCAGTTTGTCACGGTTCCTAGTATTTAGACTATGCCGGCCTTTTACAAAATCCAGTTTATCAAGGTTCTTTCGGACATACATTAAATTATCAAGAATGACTGATGTATCTATTAAACTCGAGACGCGATTATATAACTACATACATATTTACGTAGCATAGCATATTAGTTAAAAGAGCATAATAAATATATGTCAGAAGATATTATTGACCTGTCTGTACTACTAACACTAATGACCTATATCTACTAATGACTAGCGACTATTACTACCTGTTCTAAAATACAATTGGCTCGAGGTATCAACCTTTTGATCTAATGACTCAAAAGGCGGCGGTTTCCTCCGAAATTTAAGAGATAAATAGGTAGGTTGGGATATTTTTAGGGGCTTTATATTTGTATTTCTTAGGTGGTAGAGTCACGCTAAAGCTATTGCTGAATTCAGCATGAATAGGTCGGCTCGCCCGGGGTTGTATCACCCTCTCACAGAAAACCGACGTGAAGTAACAGTGCTTGCATTGTTGCGTTTCGTTTGGTCATTGTAAACGCCGAAGGCACACCTCTCCTCCCCTTTTTTATTCCCATTCCCCTCCCCCATACACAGGTTGATAACTCCCCTAGTGTTGCTAGTGTCTATGGACGGTGGTGATCACTTAACAGTAGGTGACCCACCAGTTTGCTTGTCTCCTTTAATATAGAAAATAGAAATAGGGGTTTTAGGCACTTTTATATATACGAGTAGATACCCTGATATAAACCAATCCACAAAGTTTATTGGAATAATTTTAACAAACAGATTATTATAAAAGAAATATTTAATGATTCCAAGATGCAGAAATTAAAAAAATAATAGGTGTTGTTTTTTTAATATATTCAGTAGTAATTAATTTATTTAAGAAAATAACTATAAACATCTCAACGCCTGTGAACTTTAGCTTCATAAGTATTCATTTTTATTTTAGGGGGATTTTCAAGTTATTGTGGCAATTTAAGGGGTTTTGATTTTAACGCCAAGGTTAAATTAGTGTTGTTAGCTGTGGACTATTGTGTACTATTCATATCTGCTCGATTGGTCTTGGTTAATTATATCATTAAGGTAATATCAGCATAGATGAGTACTTACATTTACATGCGTCCATACGTATTTGTTACAAGCCCTTTTGTATGTATGCATCTTAGAAAATGAAATTTGATCTGGCATCTGTTACCATGTTCATAGGGTTCAAATTTAGCGTTGAAAACAAATTGACCACTCCTATACAGATATCATTGACAAAGAAAAAAATCAACAGTATTACTTACCAAACAGTTCCAGCTTCGACATGTTTACTAAACTGTAAGGCGTTGTTAACATTATTAGTAAAAATGCCGGCAGCGAGACCATAATTTGTTGCGTTAGCACGTTCAATCACTTCCTCCAATGTGTCAAACTTTAAAATACTCTGAACTGGGCCAAAAATCTACGACCACAAATTTAATTATATTTTAGTGAGAACTAACTAAAGCCCGCGACTTCGTCTACTTAACTATATATATTATACTAGTCTCTGCCCGTGACTTCATTCGCGTGGAATAATTATTTTGGGCTAACGTTAACACGCAGCGAAACCTCTTAAGAGCAAAAAATAACTCGATTTTTAAACATATTACATTGGTGTTCCGCTCCTTTTGATGTTAGCGTGATAATAATATATAGCCTATAACCATCCTCGATAAATAACATTCAAAAAATTTTTCAAATCGGACAAGTAGTTCTTAAGATTACCCCCTACAACGTCTCAAACCCACAAACTTTACCTCTTTATAATATTAGTATAATGGATAGTGGAATATATAATAATAGTGGAATAGTCACTTTGGGATAAAACTAACACGCAGCGGAAGCTCTCAAAAGGAATCATCCTTCAGAAACATCTTTCATTGTGGTGCTCTGTTCGTTTTGGTCTTGGCGTGATGTTAGTGATATCACTATAAGCTATAGGTAAACCGTATAACCGCCTTTCCCGATAAATGAGTTAACACTGAAATAATTTTTCAAATCGGTCCAGCAGTTCCTGATACTATATTAAAATCGGTGCATGTGTCTTGCAATATCTATACTAATATTATAAAGAGGTAAAGTTTGTGAGTTTGTAACGTTGTAGTGGGTAATCTTAGGAACTACCAGTCCGATATGAAAAATTATTTCACTGTTACATAGCTCATTATCGAGGAAGGTATATATATAGGCTATATACCATCATGCCAATAGGGTCAGAGCACCAATGAACAATGTTTCAAAATCGAGTTTTTTTGCTTCTTGAGAGTATCCGCTGCTGGTTAGCGGTAGCCCCTAGTAACTATTCCATGCGAATGAAATCGTGGGAAGAAGCTAGTAAGTAATAAAACGCACTTCAATCATTTTGACAAATGTTTATCTATCTGTCTGTCTGTTTGTTTGTTTTAGCGCGCATCACTGATAAAGTACTATGTTTACGATAAAACCTCACCAATAAAATCATAAACTATATCCTCGAGTAACATTTAGTCTTTGTTTCATTAAAATCGCTTCATTCTATCAAAATTATTGTCATTTTAATAACGACGTGACTTAAGTACGACATAAAAGTATATAAGTAATTGTACTTAGTAGATTTAGATTATTTTATTAGTTACTGATTTTTTACGTTAGGTTCTACACGGACGGAGTCGCAAGCTCAGCTAGTATACAATCTTACCTCTTCTTTAGCTATAGTCATATCGTCTGTGACATCTTTGAATACAGTGGGCTCTATATAGTATCCGGTGTTACCAACACGTTTCCCGCCCGCCATTAATTTCGCTCCCTCCTTAACGCCTTTGTCAATATATCCTAATACCTTGGTCATCATTTCTTCATCAACCTGTAAAAGACCATTCCGTATATCAGGATAATTATTATAATATCTTTTATTTAACATTTATATCTATTAATATTCATATAATAAGAATGTAAATCTAATGTGCCTGTACTTCTTCGATTACAAAAAAAAATGTTGCAGATCTCTAGGAATAAATAATAAAATACATTTCAATCATTTTTAGAAATGTCTGTCTGTCTGTTTGTTTGAACACGCATCACTGCTAAAGTACCGAGTTCACAATAAAGCCTCATGAAGAAAACCATAAAGCATATATTTGAGAACAACTTAGTCATTGTTTAGTTAAAATCGGTTTACTCTATCAAAAGTTATTGTAATTGTAATAACGACGCGAATAAAGTACGAGAGAGAAGTAAATATCTAAATGGACTTAACAATTCAGATGATTTTATTAGTTACTGTTTTGTTTACATTACGTTCCATGCGAACGGAGTCGCGGGCACAAATAGTATGCATTAAAATTGCACTCTTCTTACATATTATTTAAAGATTCGATGTCATATTTTGTGGAGTATTTAAAATAATTCTGTAAAAGTGTAACTAAAAATAACCTAGTATTATATACCTGAGGTCCATGTTGGGTGTTGGGGTCACAAGGGTTCCCAATTCTGATACCTTTCGCATATTTCGCGGCCGCTTCAACGAATTTATCATAGATACCAGATTGTACAAACAAACGTGACGCAGCGATACAAATTTGCCCTTGTAATGTAAATACAGCGTTTGCCGCGAATGGTACAGCCATATTTACTAAAAACGTAAATTGAGTCATCACATTTCAAAATACACTACATCTAATTTTAGCCGTTGCTAATTTTTTACGTTATTTATACGTCAAAAACCTTCAAAATCTGTAATATATTCACCGACAGCTACAGATGATTATGTAAGCAAAACTTTTTTTTTTAGTCAACCAATCTTTTAGTTTTAGTATGCAATAATAGTAAGCAAATAACAAACGATTATGAATAAAATATAGAATCCACAACATGACATTTGAAGATCCGAAAAAAAAACTAAAAAGCAAAACCTTTTTTTACTTTTAGATCAATTAAAATGTCTGGCCTCTTAATAAAACTCAAATTGTTATTCTTATAATGGAGTCGTAATATTTCAAAATAAGCAGAATTCAATTTTAACCGTTCTTAATAAATTTTTTTTTTTTTTTATAGAAGCTCGACAAAATGACGGCACTAAGCCTGATGTCAAGCATAGCACAATCCAAAAACATCGGCAACCACCGAGAGACAGACCATCCATCGCCGGTCGCCGCTGTCATGCCATGTCAGGCCATAATGACGAAAGTCGCCCGGTACTGGATATGCACAGGCTGATCCCGAAACGCGACGTGCAGAAGCGAGTCACTATGACGGGCTTTTTTGCCATATGCATGGCGGTTGCGACCCAGTCGGGCTGTAAAACCCTACCACCCCGCTCTCGCCATTGCCTCGTTCGTTGATCAGCAGGGTGCACCACGTGCAGGTGATGTTGGCTTGGGTGACTCAAGTCTTAAGATGTTATTCGACACCCCTTACACCCCAACGTTTACGTTATTATATGAAGATTATATTATATAAAGATCATTAAACAAATCCTTATGAACAGCAAAATTATATCTTCGTTCGGTGTAAAAAAATTGGAATTCATAAAACATGAACCATGTTATATGAACGATTAAAATTGAATTTAACTCAGTTCGAAATGTAACGACTTATTATATACTTATATTACAGGCACAAATTCATATTCTATATAGTTTTCTCGTATTTCCCGATGCTGCCTGGCAGCTCATCCACACACTCTAAAACCTAATAACACAGCTACAACTGTAAGATTCTCCAGGACCTTCATTATGCGTACGCTGACGTTTGTAATGCGTTACCCGGCACAGTATTCGCTCAGAATTATGATATGGGTCCTTTAAAAAGGGATTGAAAAACACTCTTGAAGACTGAAAAGGCAACAGCGATATCCCTGGTAATGTAGGTATCCCTAAGCGACAGTAACCTTTTACCATTAGATGGGCCGTCTGCCTGTATGCTGTCCTTTAGCATAAAAAAAAGTTTTGCGACTGAGTCGGAGGTTTCGATAAAGGACAACATCGTAATAAAATCATAGCATGGTGGTAGGGCTCTTTCAAAGCCTACAAGGCTAGCTAGCACCTTCAAGCTGAAAATCTATAACCAAGCACCTGTTGGTGTGTTCTGGTAAGTATACTTTAGATCCATTTCCCTATAAGCGTATGTACCATTTTAGATCACATCGTAATTTAATATCAGGTATAGGGGATCAAGTCAGGAGGTTAGATGATGATAGAGTTACGCTGAAGCTATAACTGGTTTCAGCATGAATAGGTCGGCTGGCCCGGGGTACTACCACCCTCTCAAAGAAAACAGACGTAAAGTAACAGCGCTTCTATTGTTGCGTTTCGTTCGGTCAGTGAGAACGCCGGAGGACCACCTAATCTCCCCTCACCCCTCCTCTCGCCATCCCCTCTACCTCATCCCTTCCCCTCGCCCCTCCCTCCTCCCCTTCCCAAACACAGGCTGGCAAGGCACTTACGACTCCCGGACTTTTGAAAAATTATGTGCATTTTAAGGTAGTTTCAAGATCAGAAAAAATATCTTACAATCAGCATCATCCATAATGACTAGAGGACTCTTTCCACCAAGTTCAAGGGTCACTCGTTTAAGATTATTAACTCCGGCTGCTTGTTGTATTATCTTGCCGACCTTTAACATTAAGACATGAACGGTGTTATTACAAAAAAGTGAAAAACGTATTGAATACTCGCTTTAATAAGGTTTCGTATTAAATACACCGCGCTCGCCCAAGGCAAATTCCCGGTATCCTTTTTCACAAGTCTAACCTAACCTAACCAATGCAAGATGGCAAACATTCGGCGAGCACCACGCTTTTAATACGAAACTTTTTTAAAGCAAGTATTCAATACGTATTTAACTTTTTTGTAATAACACCGGTTAAGTTTAAGCGTTTCGTATTTCAAATTTAATAAATACATTTTAGAAACATATATATGACTTCGCAATAATTATTTACTTTTGTAAAATATTCGCCAAGGTTTTTGCTTTTAGCTGGACGTAAGATTTGTTGTTAGCCTTCAGCGCCTTCACGATTTCAACTATAAACAATGTTAACAGGAAGTTTCCTTCAAATTCGGACATTGTTAAAACACGAGCAGGCAATTTAAGTGGACAATCTGTTCAGGGTTAAAGTTTAAGAAAATGAAACAGGATTCAGTGGTTTTTATATATAAGTACTTATAAATATAGACTTAGTTATGTTTTGTACGGATAGAAACAAGATTTCATTTAAAAAATCTTCTGGCTGGGAATCGCCCGTATATATTTAACTCTTCTCACTCCGGCTGTAAAACTCTCCCAAACTTCTTTTTTTGAGAAATTCGGGACTACATTCCTACATACAAAGAAGAGTCAAAATAGCCATCTGGCAACAGTGCTAAATAATAACATGTATTTTAATATAATTTACAATAAGCAACGCTATAAGGGCGACATATTTTTTCCTTAGCAGGAATATATCTAAAACTCAATTTTATGAATCACAATTTAAACGCCTAAACATTACATTCAATAAGTGCAACTCATATTAGTATATAATATTATATTAATTATGTATTTAATTTCGTATTCTTTGCAACTATATTTTGATTGATATGTTTAGTTACCTCAAGAGAACCGGTAAATGATATTTTGGCAACATCTGAGTGATGTGTTAAAGCTGCACCAGCTGTAGGTCCATAACCATTTATAACGTTCACAACACCTTTAGGAAATCCAGCTTCTTTTATAAGTGCAGCTAAAACTAGTGCCGTGAGTGGAGTTTGTTCAGCTGGTTTCACAACTACTGTACAACCTAAAACGATAACAAGTGCAAAGATTAATTCATCATCTTAAGCTTGTAATAGACCTACTGCAGGGTCATAGACCTCTTCCCGAAGGAACGTATGAGCGATATCAAACTTTGGGAAATCCACAATTCTACGTTTCCTCACATACAGATATAGAATACAAGAATATTACTAAGGTCAAGGTCTCCTCACAATGATTCACTCCACCGTCAGTCGATAGTAAATTATAATTACTAAACGTATGTTAATTCTAACAAAATAGTTGGTACATACCGAGGTTCGAACCTACGGATATCGGAATGATACTCCATAAGTCAATTGACTAGACCACCACGACTTCATTAGAGAGGTACATTTTAAGTAATGCAATACAGATGTTTTATTTTTCAATTTTCATTATGAAGAGAGATAGTAAAAATCCTTATTATCAAAGTATTGCTATAAACCAAAACAAATTTTAACATGGCTTACCTATACATTTGTTAATATTGCGCTAACAACGATGCCTAAAACTTAATTATATCCTGCATTGTAACTAGAAAATATTGCATATTTGCAAGAAATAGCATTTGATCACAATCTAACCTCATATTATTTAGTTAGTAGTATATAGTCCAAGATAGTTAACATACAAAACTTAGAAGAGACTATTTCTCAAGTGCAGTTATTGGAACACACTTACGCCGAAACTGGTAGCTAGTTAGCTTTAACATCTATCGAAAGATTATGCTCGCTATAGAATGTCAATCAACGTCCATCGACTCATCTACTATTACTAAGCCGTCAATGTTTTAAAAATACAAGTATAAACAACGCAAAGCTCTTACGAATATCAATTCAATGGACAGAATTAAATGTTAACAAAAAATTCTACAACAAACAAATAACAAGGTCAAATAAACAGAATACCAATAAAACGCAATATAACTACTAACATTCATTAGACGAGTAAAAACTTCGTCCGCGTAGAATAGTTACATTGGGCTACCGCTAACACGCAGGGGAAGATCTAAAGAGGAAAAAATCCCGATTTTGAAATATTTTTCATTATGGCTCCGCTCCTGTTGGTTTTAGCGTGGTGATATATAGCCTACAACTTTTTCTGATAAATGAGCTATATAACATTAAAATATTTTTTCAAATCGGACCAGTAGTTCCTGAGATTACCCCCTACAACGTCACAAACTCACAAACTTTACCTCTTTATAATGATAGTATAGACTAAGTTACCTGCAGCTAGAGCGGTGGCAACTTTTCCAAGAAAAATATAAACAGGACCGTTCCATGGTAATATAAGACCACAAACTCCAACGGGTTGTTTTAAAGTGTATGTAAATACATCGCCATCTGCAGAAAGAAAACATCTATTTATGTTCAACATAATTTTGGATAGCTCTTCTTCGAGAAACGCATCAATTAAATTGTTCGATAAAACCTGTAGTCTCTCATTAGGATGTCGTTCATAAATCAATCAATTTGTAATCGCTACTGCTTTTACATTTTTTTTTCATAATTGGTACACGTCGAATTGTTTACTTACTGCTTTCTACCGTCGCAAGTTTAATATATATTTTATGTATTGTCATTTAAAAAATGATCAAAAAGTAACACTGTTATTGTTCATGATGAGCCATATTACTATTTAAAAAGGACAATAAAGTAAACTATAAACAATATACAAAATATCAAAGACGACCAAAGCCTTGTTCCAATTTCAAAATGTTTCTAAAATGAAATATTTCTTATTTAATACATTCTATTACAATGTTTTATTAGGTCTTTACCTATGAAATTGCCGTTTTGTATGAAAAAATTTAAACGATTTTTTTTTCATATATTTTTTATTTGTATTAGTCGAAGTAATCACCCATGTGATCAATGCATCTTTGCCAAAGCAGTGGCATTTTATTGATGCCCTTCTTAAAGAAATCAGCTGGACGGGAGGCAACAAATTCTTCAAAGGTATTTTGTACTGCCTCTCGAGTATTGAATTTTCCCGCCAAGGAGTTATCCAAATTCTGGAAACAGTAGTAGTCTGTAGGCGCAAGGTCTGGTGTGTAGGGTGGATGACGGAGAACTTTCAACCCCAGTTCTTTCAACTTGGAGACCGTCTGCTGTGCAGTATGAGGTCGCGCGTTGTCGTGCAGGAGCAGCGGAGACGAGCGATTGACTAATGCTGGTTGGAGATGTGCCAGCTTCTCCATCATTGTGTTCAGTTCTTCACAGTACACATCTGCAGTAATGCACACACCGTTTGGTAAGAAGCTGTGATGAACCACACCGGCGCTAGACCACCAAACAGTGACCATCACTTTTCTAGGGGTAAGTTTTCATTTAGGGCATTGTTTAGGTGCCGAACCAGGATCCAACCAACTTGCTGAGCGCTTGCGGTTATCAATCAGAATCCATTTTTTATCGCAGGTAACAATGCGGTTCAAAATTCCTTCATTTATGTGTCTGTTGAGCAGAGTTTTTTTTTTCTCGAACTGACTACGCTATTGACCTAGCAAGGTCTTAACAGCTTCATCGTACTACGCAGTTGAGCAGAGCAAGGCACGTCTCGACGCGTACTTTGCGCTGGCGATCATTGAGTTCGTGGAGCACCCGTTTGTCAAGCTTTTTTACCTTGCCAATTTGACGCAAATAGACCAATATTGTTTTGACGCTAACGTCGAAAGCTGCTGCTAATTCAGCCGTAAATTGTATCTCATCAGTTTCCACAATCGCCTTTAATTCGTCATTGCCGACCAAAGTCTTCGGACGACCGCGAGGCTCATTTTTCAGGTCGAAATTCCCAGAACGGAAGCGAGCAAACCAATAACAGGTGGTGCGTTGGTTTGTAGTGTTAGCTCCGTAAACATCGTTGATGTTGCGTGCCGCTTGTGCCGCGTTGCTGCTACGACGGTACTCATATTGCATAATTACTCGAATTTTTTACGTATCCATGATGACAAAAAGATTGAAATGCGATGGAAATGTAACACTAATCAATAAAAAATGACTATTTTTGGAAAAAGAATTCCATGTTTTTAAAATAAAATTAATTTGAAATTAGAATTCTTAGCCAAAAAAAAAATATTTTAATTTGAAATGGCCAGTACTGCAGAACGGCAATTTCATAAGTAAAGAACTATTATGTACCTATTTCTTTATTGTTATTTAGAAAAAACTCTTCTTTCACATTAAAATAAAAAAAAATTAAAGATCTATGAATGTTGTTCCACTTTTTTTTAATAAAATCATATTTGGTTTCGTTATGTTTATGATATTTTCTCTCCGAACACGATTTATTTACGCCTGTATATATACTCACTTGATAAGAGGTTAAGATAAATGGAGCAAAATTGTGACACGATGGTACCCTAGAAAAGGGAAAAGGAAAAGGGGCAGACCACCGAAAAAGTGGGATGATGACATTAGGCAAGTCGCAGGAGTAACGTAGAATAGAGTGGCCCAAGATAGACAGGAATGAAAAAGGTTGCAGGAGGCCTTTGCCGATTGGCAAACAGACTTACAAAAATTATTGAATATTAGAATAGATTTAGATATAGTTTTTAGGTTTAATACTTTGTAAATTAGATACTAAGTTGGCGAATAAAGGGCTTTATTATTATTATTATTATATACTTACTTAATCAATTCAATAAAAATTATAAATGGATTACCTGCTGGGATAGTATCTCCTTGAATTTTATCAGCGATTCCCGCAAGATAACGGACGACTACGGCTGATTGTTTTATAAATCCCACAATAGTCGTGAGCAAAGCTCCATTATTATACGATTCAAGCTCGCCGATATACTGGGCATCGCGTTCTATGAGATCAGCTAATTTGTTTAGTAATTGACCGCGCTGTGAGGCATCTAACTGACGCCATTCTGAATTACGATGGAAAGCCCGCTTTGCTGCACTGACTGCTAAATCGACGTCAGCCTGTGCAATATTATCAATACTTTAAAATGATGGGATGATCTTTCTAAATTATATAAAACTAGTGGAATGTCTGTACGATGTACGTGCCTTTTGGAAACTAGGCATGTTCCAAATAGTACGGACTTTGTGTCCATTTAATAATTTGAAGGCAATACTATTTGCTAACAAAGAAAGGAAAAAATCGACTGAAAATCTTAATGTTTCAGAAAAAGTTCCAAAAATAACTAAAAATATGGGTTTTTCTTCTTCTGGATCGAGTTCTAAAGAGAAGATATATGAACAGTGGTAGGGCTTTTTTAGTCTGTTTAATATTTTAAACCATATCGCTATTCGAAATCAGGTGAGATTTTGGTAAGCCGGTAAAAACCTACACAATATAAAAAACTGCCTTTCCTTTTGTTTATTGCATAATGTTAACTTGTTCGTGAGTTATGAAGACATCAGCCGGCTATTGTCATTATACTGATAATCAACAGTAGATTAAAAACTCTTTCCGATTTACATGTTGTGTTTTTGAATCATGCAATTTTTAATTGAATAATTCAGAAATGAGTACATGTACATGTACAGCTTAGTATAGTTTTTAGCTAAGTCAGATCGGGTTTTTTCTTCGGTAACAGCCCAAGCCGAGGTGTGCCGTGCACCCTTTAGAATGTTATCTAAACAAAATCGGTTGAGTACCTTAAGCGCTCGCCTTAGTAGTCTGGTGAAGCTGTGAAGACCAGTAAGGCCAATAGCGTAGTCAGTTCGGAAAAAAAGTAGATTAAAAATTTCATCAATTGTCTATTATCATCAATTGTGCAGGAATTATGTATTGCATTAATAAGTAATGCAACAATAACAATTATTGATTTACATAAAGTAAATTTTCAAAAAAAAAAAGAATTAACCGACTTCAATATTAATCAAAGGCATAAAAATAAAGGCACTTAAAGCGGAAAATAAATAGTTTATCAAATTAACCAAAATAACTAAACATATGAATATGTGTGCTACCTAGAGATGCATTGAAAGTCGGTGCCTTTGTGCAAATTTAACACTTATACACCAATTGCCTTTATTTTGTTTAGTGACTATTGACCTGCTTTAGTTTATTCAAAAACGAAAATTCGAGGCACTCATAACAATTGCCGACAGATGTGAAAACTCAATACAATAGCTGTGTTTTGTTTTGAATTATTAAATTAATGATACTGCGAATTATTTAAATTTCATAATTTGGAAATTGAAATATTACGTATAATGTATACTAATAATGCATATATCTATGTACATAAATACACGGTATATATATTGCTTATGGGATGCATTCGTTCGGTGACGATGACTCGAATTTCATAATGCTAATCCAAAAAGTGCTCAACGCGCCTATAGAAGTATTCACTTCAAAAATTGGAAACAGTTTTTTTCCATACCATCGACAAGTCAACAACTTTATTTACCAACTAGCTGACCCGTGCAACTTCGTCTGCACCAAATTGGTCATCACTGGTTTCCATTGTATTTTTAAACGCGAAAAAATTGAATAAAACTGATACCCGATTGCAGCCACAACTACCGTTTCCAATCGTGAATCCAAACTATCCACGGATTCACTGAACCCTATATCCAGATTACATGTAATTTTTTTTTTAAATAAGCCTAGTACCCGTTCGTAGCACCATCAAACACTCCGTTGTTTGTAGTCCGGTGAAGCTGTTAAGACCTTGCTCGATCAATAGCGTAGTCATTTCGAAGAAAAAAAAAACATCTACCAGGATCAATTAAGATAAAAACTAACCTACATAAAACTAAATAAACATCTTTCCCACTTACTTTATCATAATTATTCTCAACTTGTATTAAAACCTTTTTATATTTCATTGTATTAAAGAAAAATATATGAACACCGTATCGAAGCGTCAAACATCGCGCCGAATCGTCGTCAACTGTTACTTGCTTGAAACTATTGTCGAAGAGTTATAAACTGTTTCGAAAACGTATTTTAAATATATTTCCAATATATTTTTATAAATAATCTCTGTACCATTCACAACATAGTACCTATCACCTTTTGGTAATTTATCCATGTTGATATGTTTCTATTATAGATTATTCTAAATTGTTACACTAAATATTTGGCATTAAATTTATATCGTGTATTTGTCACACTTGATATTGGCGAAAATACCTACATAGGCAGAGGCCATACCGGAAAGAATCAATCAAGCCAGTTTTATATATTACATTCATCCGAACAACGGGCTACCTGGCTGCCGGTAAGAGTTGCGTTTATTTGTGTATATCGTACCTTTACAGACAAAAATATTGATTTTTAAAATTTAGGATGTATTTTTTCTCTAACTTTGAAACATTATTAAAATGGAATTATTATTGAAAGACATTTATGGTATTGACAATAATGTGCTTGATGCTATTTTTTGGAAATAAAAATAAAAGTAATCTTAACCCATGCTAGAATAGCAGTAATTTTATTATTATTATATTTAGATATAAATAAGTACAAATTTCATCTTTCACACAAATTCAGTTATTAACTCAATATTTAGACCGATTTATTGCTATAAAAATAATATGTGTATAGAATATAGCCATAGGTATAGTTTAGTGCAGTACTACTGGCTACACGATAAAGATGCGATAATTGTGGCAGCGTATGTTATCGACGCATTTTTTTATTTCGAAATGTATACGCTGTTGACCTGGAATGGTCTTTACAGCTTCATCGAACTATTGAGGCGAGCGCTGAAAGCACTCAACCGACTTGGGATGTTTGGGCGACCAACTCAAGTGTGCACGACACACTTCGGCTTGGGTTGTTGCCTGTTTTGTGCAAAAATCGCGACCTATCTGAGCTAACCTAAGCTAATCTATCTAGATATACGTATATAAGTTATTGAAACATGCATGTGTACCGGGCATGTGTTCCTCAACAACTCCTGTATGTATTTTGTATCGGAAAAATTTCTCTTAACTATATAAGATAGGATAGGATGGAGAAAAATAAGGGTAGAATTCTTTGTCGTCTCTGAAAAAGAAAAACAGCGTGTAAGCGTGTAGGCGTGCACGTGTATATAGGTGATGAGTGTGATGTTGTAGCATTGATGTAAAGTTTTGTGGCACTGTATCGCGTGAGCAGAGTATTCAAGGGCTCCTCGCCGAGGGAACGGACTTAGGTTTGAGCCGTTGCCGAGCGGGGCCTAATCTGGTGTGCGGAAGCGAAATTTATCCCCAGACCACGGCGGCGTGATCTGTGGTTATGCGGGCGTGGGCGTGAACACGCTTTGTTTGAAGAGATAGGCTGGT
The DNA here is from genome assembly GCA_014332785.1 of Antheraea mylitta. Classification (NCBI taxonomy): domain Eukaryota; kingdom Metazoa; phylum Arthropoda; class Insecta; order Lepidoptera; family Saturniidae; genus Antheraea; species Antheraea mylitta. Next base: position 416,589 of record JACEII010000010.1, read on the forward strand.
ACTGATCTTTCGCTGACGTGATTGAATCAGGAGGGTCGGTAAAATGTGACGCGGTCGTCTCCTATACTGCGCAGCGTTGGGTACGGGTTCATAGTTCGCGGCGGATACCACTAAAGGGCTGGGATGATTCGCGGCTTATTCGAAATAACTACGTGTGAGTGATTTTACATACGCCCAGACAGAAGGCATCTCCAGGTCCCCGTGGAGATCCTTATTCCGGACGTATCATGGGGCACCGGTGATTTTACGTAGGGCTCGGTTCTGGAGAACCTGCAACTTTTGAATACGATTTTGCGCATGTGCAAAGACCGAACAACTGTACGTCATAATCGGACGGATGCAAGTTTCATATAAAGTGAGTTTATGTCTGGGGGACATTTTACTCTAATGACAAAGCAAACGATAGAGACGATCCAAGACCATAACGGTTTGTTTCGCACTCTATATGTGTGTGAATCGAAATTTAAGTGTTTATCTAAAGTGACGCCGAGATATTTCACCTCGCCGGCCCAAGGTATTTCGGTTTCGTATAGCCTGATAATCGACGCATATATTTAAGATGGCGTCAATCCCAAGTCATACATTTACGTTTATCGTTGTTTCATTATATATGGTGAAATCTTAAAATCAATAATGTTTAAAAAAATGAAATTTGTTCTTTGCTAAAAAAAATAATTGGTTTGCAATTTATCATTTTTATTTATTAAATATATCAGCGGGTATATATATGATTGTTTATAGAAAAATGTGTCTGACTGTGATAATTCATGCTTTTAATTGTGTTTAAAAGTTACTGAAAAAAAATGTTCCTAAACCTATTCATAAATCAAAATTCATTAAATCAAAATGCGCCTTAAAAATACAACGTTAACCAGCTACCAAGTGTCCTTTCGGGCTAATACCAACCTCTCACAGAAAACCAACGTGAAATAACAGTGCTTGAATCATAGTGTTTCGTTTGGTCAGTAAGAGCGCCGGAGGCTCACCTGTCTTCTCCTTTTCTCCTTAGCCTTCCCTTACCCTCCTCCAATATACAGGTTGGCAACGCATTTACGACACCCCGGTGTTGCTAGTGTATATAGAGGGTGGTGGTCACTTAACATCACGTGACCCACCTGTTCGTTTGCCTCCTATGATACAAAAAATATATATTGATATATTAAAGAACCAGGTATTCTAAAATTCTTGTTCTTCCAACGTTGCCGACTTTTGTACTAAGGTGTCGCAAAAATGTCTAGTTACTTTAACAACAAATTTTTACTTTTCGTTATCCTGGAGAACCCCTTGCGTTTCATGGGACAAAAAGTATCCTGGATGTAGCCTTGTAATATCAGTTATTACTGTGTTAAGTTTTGTTAAAATTCGTTCAGTACTTTCAGAGTAATACGGGTTTAGATTCTAGGCTTTAATCCTATCCTGGAGAACCCTTTGCGTTTTATGGGACAAAAAGTTTTGATGTAATCTCGTAGTATTAGTTATCACTATGTCAAGTTTCGTCAAGATTGGTTCAGTAGTTTCAGAGTGATGCGTGATCATACGGAAAGACAGACAGACAGACAAAAATTGTAAAAAGATTATTTTTGGCTTCTATATCGATAACATAGTCTACCCTGATTAAAATTTTCAAAAAATATTTAATGTACAGATTTCGACTTGTTACAGTTTTATTATAGTATAGATAGATGTACAATATTTACACAGTCTGTAGCAAAAACCTTGATAGCATTGAAGCGTAAAATATTAACCAATTTTAACCACTGGACGACCATCAATAATACCTATTATGTACTAGTTTTGACTTCTACGTGTATGCGAAATTGTGTATTAATTGGTTCCGCAATTAAGACGTGAATGCATACAACAAACAAATTATATCCGTATTTATGATATTAATAAAGATGAATATTATTAAACAAAAGTGTACAAACTTTTGGCGTTATAAGGAAGTAAATTTAGTAAATTATTCAAACCTTATCCCCTTCGGAGACCTTGGATATTACGGAGCCATCGTGAGGACACCGAGCTTCGAATGTCTTTCCACTTTGTGCGTCGACCCATTCATTGTCTATGAATAACTGGAATAATATTTTTTAATTTATAATAATAATACACACAATATTTACAACGACCACGAGTTCAAAAAAAAAAAATACTTCAAATAAAATGTACTCTAAACAATGTAGCAGAACTTCATTAACCACAGTCAGGTTCCTTTCTACTTGATCTGGGATTGTCATAAAACTACCAACAATTCAATTACTATACATTTCTAATTCAACTTTAAGAAGATACCTGGTGTGGTTCCAAATCCAACGTCCAAAACAAATGAATAGGAGTCATTTGAGAATATTCCCTATTCAATAAAAATATTTCTCAAATGTTTTTATATATATATAATTCTTCTGTCCGTGTGTATGTGAACTCTTCCTAAACGGCTGGACATGTTTTGATGAAATTTTTGTGTATGTTCAGATGGATTCAAGAATTGTTTAGACTCACAAAAGTTTTTTTTCTATATCATAGGAGACAAACGACAGGCGGTTCGCCTGATGTTAGGTGATCACCGCCGTCCATAGACATTAGCAACACCAGGGGAATCGCAAATGCGTTATCAGCCTGTATTTGGGGGGAATTGGGGAAAGGGGAAGGTAGGTGGGTCTCCGGCGCTCTCACTGACCGAAGGAAACGTAACAATGCAAGCACTGTTACTTCACGTCGATTTTTTGTGAGAGGGTGGTACTACCCCGGCTGAGCCATTCCTGCTGAAACCAGCAATAGCTTTAGCGTCTCTCTACCACCTATAAAAAAGTGGCATTGTCATTGACTTTTAGTATTTTTTTTATTATCAAAGCATTATTTTATTTATTATGAAGACATTATCAAGACAACGTACGCGGGGCCCTCTAGTCAATTTATAAATAACAAAGTTCTGAGATGATAACCTTTTAAAAATAATACAACCAAAATGAAAATCTCCTTCTATATGAAACCGGTTAATAATATACTGTGGAATTGTAAATAGATGTGAAGCAATGATAATTATAAAATTATATGGATTTATTCATATTTTGCTTAATACTTTTATTGAATTTAAACTGCGTTTATTATTTTAAAAATACTATGCGAGCGACTTGCTTGGACATACTTATTAGCATATTAAAACACGTCAGACAAAGTTAACAAAATATACGTGTTTAGAATAATTTACCTAGAAATAGTAATAAAATAAGATATTATTGTGATTGGTTTATGTTTTCTTTCGTCTCCGTGTTACGAAAACTTTTTATTACGAAAAAAAAATGCCCGGTCCCTTTAAATTCGTTATAATGCGTTTACACTATATATCAAATTAAAGTCCAACCGATCCCTTGGAAATTATAACATGACTTAAATACATATAACATCATATACAATATACATATAAATATACAAGAATTACTCACGTAATAATATTAGATAGCCGTTCAAAACAAACAAGATAATAAATGGTAAACATGTATTATTATACACATATTTTATAAGGACACCACTACCATAAAAATCTACGATTAATTAGTTGAATTTTAAATGTAACCCGTGCACATGTAAATACATGAAACGCGAATTATTTTTATTACCTTAGTGTATTTGATTATCGGAGCCATTGTGATCGGAATGCGACCGTGAACTAACAATTCGTGTACTGATGCTGTCTCACTTATATATAGCGAAACGATTCGTAGTTACGTAACATAAGATACGAATAAACCTACTGATAATTTTAATAATTTATGTAAATAAACATGAGAGGTAATGCCTATCGAATCGCTTATACATTAATGAGCAGAGGCAAAACTATTGTGTAAATTGTACTCGTCCGTTTCTCAGCCCATTTTATACTTGTTTTTTTGTTTAATTAACGATTAACACATATAAAAATATACAAGAATTGCTCGTTTAAAGGTATTAGATAGATAAACAAGATAATAATACTTATAAACTATACGCTATACAAATTTGCTCATTTTGGTATCCTGGTACTTGTAGCCCGGTGAAGCTGTTAAGACCTAGCTAGGTCAATAGCGTAGTCAGTTCGAAAAAAAAAGAGGTATCCTACTAGGCCCAGACAGACATATACATAGCTACTTTATTTTGAAGACGTAACGTGTAACGTATTTTTTACCCTGCCATAAGATTACTTCAAGAACAGTCCACAATTAGTTTTCTCAATATAATGAAATGGAAGGTTTGCGGTTATGCATCCATCACTCAACTACTGGACAGATTTCTATCAGAATTTGTCTCGCTACACTTTTCTAACACACATGATCCTTATCGAAAAAGTATCACGATAATTTATTACAAAGAATACTAAAGTGTTGAGTAACTAAGGATTTTATATGCGGTTTTTATACGGATTCAGCAATGTGTGAAGTAGAGCAAGCGATGTAAACAGGTAAAATTATTTACAAATATATTTAGTAATCAAAGTGTATTTTTTTAAGATTATAAACAACGCAACGCAGATAAACCACTCATGTTGACTCTTTTTATCTTTTGCGTGTTTGGATCAACTAATTAATGTATATCCGATTACTTGGAGAAATATAGATCGATATAACAGTAACGGTTGTCGATCGATGGTACATATATCGACGGTCCCCGTTCTCTTGGCATTGTACTATCAGCTATGCATAGTGTTAATATGTGATGCACAAAAATAGATTTCGAAACTATCCAGAAAGGATTCTAATAAATTTTATAGATTGACAAGTAGAGAAGGAAAAGGTCGTTGCAGGTGGTAAAGCCACGCTGAAGCTATTACTGGTTTCGGCATGAATGGGTCGGTTCACCTGGAGTAGTACCACTCTCTCATAGAAAACCGACGTAAATAAACGGTGCTTGTACTGTTGCGTTTCGTTCGGTAAGTGAGGGCGCCGGAGACGTACCTCCTCTTCCTCCCCTTCTCACTCCTTCCTCCGCTAACAGAGGCTGGCAACGCACTTGCGACACTCCTGGTGTTGCTAGTGTCTATGGACGGCGGTGATCACTTAACATCAGATGACCCACCTGGTCGTTTGCCTTTTATGATATAAAAAAGGTACTAAGCTATTTTATGGGATAAAGAAGTCTTAGGTCTGTATTATATATAGGTAGATAGGACAACCTCGTAATATTATTACTGGCTTGATACAGGTTGGAGAGAGTACAATTTAATCTGTATACCGTCAAAGCCTACCAAGTAACTAGTAAGAACAAATAAATTCTGAGCTCGGGTAGCAACTGAGTTTAAAAAAATCTTAATGTATACGTGCATCTCACACAAATTGCATAACATTACCAAATTATTATGAAACAAATTAGATATGATCGTCACACATCAACTGTAAGCAAACGCTATATTTAAAGTCATACTGACTCAGCAAATTAAGTAGGTAGGTGCTAAAGCAGATTCACATTTGTTAAAAACAAAACATTATTATTTAAACATAGATAAGATAATCATTATCATTTGCCTTAAACGTTATTGGTATTTGTATGTACGTAGGGCTTGAAATACTTCTATTTAAAAAATAATTATTATATAGTCGCTCGCCTGTTAACTTGGGATTTCGGGCAGTAAATATACTGAAATTTGTCAGAACTTTAGGTTTAATAAGGTCGTTAATAGTCTAATAACGTATTCTATTATGTATAGTACAAATACATAAAAATGTTCATATTAATAACGTACTGTCAAAAATATTAAATATGTAAATATCAATTCACTGCACCACAAAATAATCTCATATTATATTTTAAAGATTTAGCAACTTTTTATATGTTTTATGAATACAACCGCCATGATTGATTCCTACAAGACAAGAAAATAAACATCTAGGTATACCACTTCAATGATTTCCGTAATACAAAGTACACTTTTGATGTAATACCTATATTATGTATACCTTGATGTATCGGTAAATTTAAGAACTAATATGCGTAAATATTGAAACATGAGTTCATTTTTGCACAATATCTATTTTGCAATAACAACTCCTTATTACGATAAAACCGAATTGGTAATAATAATAAGATACTCTTAGGTATATCACGACGCAGTGATGAGAGTAAAGATTCAGGCGGAGGAAGCTGTTGCCCGGGGCGAAGTGGTGTTGGCGGTGTCCCTCGACATCGCCAACGCTTTTAACACATTGCCTTGGGCTAGCATCAAAGAGGCGCTTCGTTATCATGGTGTGCCACACTACCTCCGCCGCATAGTTGGGGCGTACCTCTCAAAGAGGTACGTAACCTTCCCAGGTCAGAATGGCAGGGAAAGTCGACGAGACGTCGTATCCGGTGTTCCGCAGGGGTCTGTCCTGGGTCCCCTCTTGTGGAACATCGGATATGACTGGGTGTTGCGCGGTGTAATCCTCCGCGGTATCAGCGTTGTCTGTTACGCAGACGGCACACTGGTGCTGGCCCGAGGGAGTACGCACCACGAGGCCGCGACGATAGCTACGGCGGGCGTCGCTCAGGTTGTTGACAGGATCCGGCGTCTGGGATTAGAGGTGGCTTTGCGCAAATCCGAGGCCGTGTGGTTTCACGGCCCTCGGAAAGCGTCACCTCAAAGAACCCAGATTCTTGTGGGAGGTGAATCCATCGGTGTCGGGTCGAGTATGAAGTATCTCGGCCTCCTCCTCGATAGCCGTTGGACGTTCAAGGAACACTTCCGGCAGCTAGCCCCCCGCTTATTGGGCACAGCGGGCGCCCTCGCCCGTTTGTTACCCAACCTCGGGGGGCCGAACTCTGCCTATCGGAAGTTGTACCTGGGGGTCGTGCGGTTAATGGCCCTTTACGGGGCACCCGTGTGGGCACCTAAATTGACGGCCATTAATATCGCTCACCTGCGGAGACCGCAGCGGGCGATGACCGTCAGAGCTATACGCGGCTACCGCACGATTTCCTTTGAGGCGGCCTCCCTACTTGCTGGATCCCCACCCTGGGACTTGGAAGCGAGAGCTCACGCGTCTTTCTATCATCAACGCGTGGAGGCGCTGGAGCTGGGGTAACGTCTGGCGCCTCGAGAAATCGAGACGCTAAGATCCCAGCTTCATCAGGTTCTAGTGGTGGAAGAGTGGTCTCGACGACTTGAGCGACCCAGCTGGGGCGTGGTAACAATCGAAGCCGTTCGACCAGTCATGATCGAATGGCTCACCAGGCGGCATGGCACCCTGAGCTTCCGGCTGACGCAGGTAATCTCGGGGCATGGCTGCTTCGGGCGATATCTGTGTCCCATTGGCCGAGAGCCGACTACAGGGTGCCATCACTGTGGCTGCGCGGATGATTCCGCACAGCACACGGTGAGTGAATGTCCCGCCTGGGAAATGCCACGCCGCGAGCTGGTCGCGGCCATTGGCCCAGATCTCTCGCTCCCGATCGTCGTTAGTAAGATGGTCGAGAGCGAGGCCGGGTGGCTCTCCGTCGCCTGCTATTGCGAGACAGTCATGCTTGCAAAAGAGGCGGCGGAGAGGGAGAGGGAGCGGACCACTAGGCTCCCCTCCCGCGGTCGACGAACCACACGGCGGCGATGAGTAGGGGATGACCTCCGGCCGCCGTAGATGGGGCCTGGGGGCGATGGACACGGGCATGTCGTCGCCCTGGCAGTGCAAACTGCACAGGCCCATGTGATGGAGTCGCATTGTGCCGATGCGACTCCCACAGTTCGTCAGGGCGGGGGTCTAACACCCACTTCCTCTTTGAGGGGTCTACCTTACTTGACCCCTCAGACCGCAGTCAGGGCCTATTAGAGAGCCCACAGCTGTCGGGGGAGCAGATGCAGTGCCAGTCGGCAGTTCCAGCTCCCCCGCCAAAAAGGTGTATGAAGGCACCATGGGGTTTTAGTCCGTGCAAATCGGACATAACCCATCCTCAGCTGTCCCACGGGATGGGTATCTGTTAGGGATTTCCCCATGATAAAAAAAGGTATATCACGAGCAGCATGCACTGCTAGTAAAATGTACATAAGAATAAAATCATATGAACATCAGTTTTCTTTAGATCCACTGAAGTACATTAATTAATACTTACCTAGTTACGACGATGAATTGTTCTTATAAATGGAACATTTACATGTACACAATATAAACATACCCAATATTCTTTGTGAGATTATGGATTAAAATTAAACGATAAAGTCAGATTTGAAACTTTGTACTGTACACAATCTAATAAAACTCGATTTAGTTACACCATTTATAATTCAAGACGGCTGGACCGATTTTTATAATGTATGATTTGATGCATTTGTCTCTGCTTTGAAATGCAGAATAACTGCTATATAGATTGCAGAATAGCTTCCTTGAAATGCAGAAATATCAGAAAATATCGCGAAGAGAAAGAATTATGATCAAAATTAATTTTCTCATGCATTTTGTAAGGAAAGAAATTTTCTATTATATCTCAAGAATGAATTGACTGATTTCGTTCATTTTTTTTATTGTTCGTGTATTATTATTTTTATATCATAGGAGGCAACCGAACAGGTGTGCCACCTGATGTTAAATGATCACCACCGTCCATAGACACTAGCAATACCAGGGAAGTCGCTGGTGCGTTGCCAACCTGTGTTTGGAGGAGGAAGATGGGAGGGGAGATGGGCGTCCGGCGCTCTCACTGAAAAAACGATACGCATCGATGCAAGCACTATTACTTTACGTCGGTTTTCTATGAGAGGGTGGTACTACCCCGGACGAACCGACCCATTCATACTGAAACCAGTAACAGCTGGAGCTGTTCTCTGGTTCTACCACCAACAAATTTCAAGTTTTGTACATTTATTAAATTTAATTATTTTTGATTATTCATTTTACCTTAATAAAAACATGGATTTATTTCAGCTAATATGTTAACATAACATGTATCGATTCTTAAGTGGTGGTACGAAGTTTGCCGGGTCAGCTAATTATTATTAATTAACAGTTTAAATAACATAAAAATAAGTATTATTATAATTTTTACTTAGCACGCTAAGCCCGAAATGCTAATTTTATTTCGCGCGCGACAAAAATTACTACAATTATAACAAACTAAGAAACCCTTTGTACTGAAAACGTGCGATTTATTATATTTTGGCATTAAACTAAATAGTTACTACATATAACGACCAATCGTTGCTATGGTAATAGCATTTCCAATAAACTTTAAATCATACGAACCGGGATATAAAAACCTCGCGATTAACCAATAACATGCAAGTTTTAGCAGAATCTTGGAAAGGCATGTAGTAGATTTTGTAATTTATTCATAATACTGTTTTAATTGACTCTATATTTTGTAATATTGGTGGAGTTGTACGTAATATAGCTTGGTTATTGTGTACAGGTGAAGTGGATGGGAAATAATATCACGGAGCATGAATTCCGACGTGCAATAAAAACACCCTTGACATTTCTAACAAAACAGGCACCATCTTGTTCGTTTTTTTAAATTTTCATTAGAAACTTGTAATATCATTATCTACTCGACAATGGCAGTAACAATCTTATAGACGATTAATTGCCAAAAATAAAGTAAAAAAAGAAAACTAAGGCATATGTTTGTACATATGTAGGTACATATGTTTGTCTGTATAATATATTTTATTACTTTTATTACTGCCTACCTATAGAATATTTGTAGTGGGATCATTACATTACATTTAGGACTTCGTTATTGATTAGAAGAATGTTTAATTACAATGTTTTTGAAACTTTTTGATTACAAAATAATTTTGATTGTAGAAAACTGCTCTTTTTTTACTAACAACTTCTGAGTCCAAACACAGATAAGTTTACAATTCATTACATTTACTGTTGAGTAATGAATTTTAATACAATGCCAACACGTCTATTGTAAACGGAACCGTTTGTTTAGTCTTAATTGAGACAAGGGCCCGTCTGTGTTTACATTATAATCATACGATCAGTGCCGTTTATCAGACGTAACAAGTCCTGGTGTTACAAGCGTTTTCTCGTGTAAATTACGGTTTTTTTTACAATAATGCGTTTATCAAAACCTCATGTGTATTTTACAAGTGATATCATCACTCATAATACAAGAGCTTTTTCACACTTGTATTTGTGGTTTTTTATAATAAATTCATTTATTCCTTGTACGAAAAAGTTGGATTGATTCTTAGATATCGTAGACATAATGTTAGCGTTGTATTATATTTTTAGTCTTTAGATAGTTTATCGGTATATGCTTCAAACAAAATTTATCTTTATCATGAATTAATTGAAGAACTTTTAGTTTCGGATCAGATTTCGACATTCTTCGTGACTTAATTCGAAAAGTAACAAGATCAGAGAATAGCGGGAATGATAAACTATCACATTTCTTTAATTCGGCCATAAATTATTCTTAAATTTCTAAGTATAATTCACGAAGTTAATAGAATAGATTATTTAAAAACAAGATCCAATGATTAATATATATATATATATATATATATATATATATATATATATATATATATTTAGCTTAGTAATGTGTCGTAATTTCTTTACCACAAGCATTTAATACGGTAGAAAAATCATTTTAAATCTAAATTAAGTTTAAAAATTTATGCAATTTACAAGTCCTGTGAAATGATTTGTGATAAACGTAATTCCAATTCACAGAAACTTATAAAAACTTTTTGTTACATGTAGGTAACTGTTGAGCTTGTAGACTTGAATGTTTGATAAACAGGGCACTGGCATCTATGAGTGAATCATCAAAAATACTATGAGATGGAATGGTAACAAAACCATCTGCAGGAGTATTATGCTTCCTGGATCTAAGAGTTCGTTTATAGCATATAAAAGTTTGAACAATGTATAGAAATAACTATACAAACATTAACATACAGAAGTATATATTCAGTTACATCCTACTGGATGTAAAAGTGTTAAAATTATTATCAAAATAAGAAATAAGTAAATAAATAGATCACACTCGCTTTTTTTAACGCTTGCCGCGCTTTTGACTATGTTATTCAATATTGCAAAGTTAATAAATTTTCCCCTAAAACTGGTGGTCTGGCCCGCCTCTTTAATAGAAAAATATTGTCTTTAGTTCTTAGGGATTCTTTCTATCAATCTTTCAATCAACCTTTAAATCAACACAATACAATTTCATTTAGAAAACACTCTATAGCTATAAAAATATTTCGGGAGTTTTTACTATGTGGCTGCCATTGAAACTGATTGGATATTAAAACTATTAAGAAATATGAATACTATTGTTCTGTAATAGAGATGATCAACTCGCAATAAGAATGCGATACATTGAGTTCGAATTGACCGAATTAGTAAAACACTAATAAAAATTGTTCCACGAAGAATCCCCACTATATAAATCGTCATATCATTTCTCACGGATTCCATCTGACGAATTATATATCTGAAGAATTATATATAATGTACAATAGCGGAAAATTAAATAATCAAGTCGCTGACTTGTCGCAATACTTATATATTGATTGACTACTTGTTTAGATTAATATTTTGTCTAACAAGACATAATTATACAGCCAGCTGTTTTACGAATGTTTTTATTATTTTCATTTGTAGTGAAAAAAAAATGTATTGACAATTTTTACCGTTATAAGATTAGCTCTGCTTTTTGTTAGTGGTTTTAGATGATTCTAAAGCTAAATTTGGTGGAGTTTCAGTTTAACTTTTGGCAACACTATGTAGTATCCTGTCAACAATCCGTGTATTTACGATTCAGTACACAGTATGTCTATACAAATTTTAAAATTCTGATTACATATTTACTCTCTTATTTAACATTATAGACAGGAAGGAATATTTTTTTGATAATCAATTTATTTTATTCATTTAATACACGCACAGATTTGTATCTGGTGAAGTCGATATTACATAAAATGGAAGATACCCATGTTAATAACTTCGCATTAACTTTCCAAAATAATGTGGTAAGTTTATTTTAATAAAATAATATATTTCACGAATAGAATCGTTAGCTGAATAATTTTTGTTATGGTATTACTTTCATTTAGGATTAATAACATAGTTTACATCTTCAATAATATTTATAAATAATAAAATGGGTTATCAACCTTGGAAAATATAACTTACATGATTATATATATGATCATCGTTTGTGTCACTTCACTTATAGTATCTTTATAACGGTCTAGTTTTAATTTTACCTACATAAATAATTAAATTCAGTATAATATAAGCATAAAAATAATTGATAAGCTTCTAATAATTGATACTAAAAATACTCTTAAACTTTAATATCAAGTTTTGTCACCAAAGAAGCCAAAATGTTTATAGTAATAATCGAAATTTAAAATATTGAGATATTACTATAAGTTTATAAAACACATGTTATATCAAGTTTATCAATAATATTTTATTTTTATTGTTTGCTACTATACAAATGTTATTTAAAGATATTCACAGGTTCTACATAATAAATTGCTCGGTCTCTTTCCTACACAATTAGTGAATCGACATGAAGTATCTTTTTTTTTTTCGAACTGTTCTGCTATTAACCTAGCAAAGTCTAATAGCTTCACCGGACAATATGTATGCTAAAGATATATTTGTGTAGTTAACTGACTTGTGCCACATTCTTTATGTGGTTTATATGATTGTTTAGGCTATATATATATATTTCTTGAAACTGAGCTAGTAAGATTGGGGAACAATGGGCTGATATGTGCGGTGGAATAAAAGCCCCTTTAAACAAATTAAAATTTAAAAAAAAAATTTAATCTGACCTACAAAACTTTGTAAACCTAAATATAATTATTACATTAAAAATATATATTTTACACAATTGGAAGAGAAGCACATTGTCACTATTAAGGAAAATCAGGATAATTTAAATTGAAGTTAATGTCAACATTGATTATCTTGTTTCTCGAATTCTAAATCTAATCTCTCATTAATATTATTACTATTGAAGTAATTTTACTAATACACTTCTTTTTCACAACTAGGATTATGTATGATTTATTAGTTAAAAATTTGTTCATATCAGCTTATCAACTTGGCCAACAACTTTCTAAAAGTTGTATATACATGGTTTAGTTAATGCTGTGTGTTTATCATTTATGTGTCATTAAGTGAAATGAGAGTTTATGCACAATAAGTAATCATTTAGTACAGTGATTCTCAACCTTTTTACTCAGAGACAGTATCACATTTTTTGAGTATTCATGATATATTTATATGCAAAATTTTACATAATATAAATTGAATGAAAGTGAGAGTTTGTAAGTATGTAAATCTTATGACACACTTGACGAGTGCTTGTGACACACTAATGTTTCGTAACACAGTGGTTGAGAACTGCTGGTAAAGTGGTTGAAATTCATTTCAATTCATTAATCTTTCATGTTTTGATATAAGTAAAGAAAATGGTCTATTTCAATTTTTTTACTCTTAACAATGTTAGTAGCTAATAAACAGATGAAAAAATAAAAAACAGAAAAAACAGGTACTCCACTTCTAGTTCTAGTTCTAGTCTTCCCTATTCGTAAATAGATTATCCTAATGTAAAGAAAGCAAAATAGTAACCACCTTGCCAAAACTTTCTAAGAAGCTCTCATGGCATGTGTTCATTTGTGTTCCTTTTTATTTGTTTATTGTCCTTGAACACAATAAACTATATAGAGCAAAATATCACCATAGTAGAAACTGAAGTTAGGATCCACATTGTCACACTGGTAAGATTCTGTACTTTCCTCTAACAAACAATTAATATAAACTTTAACATTATCAATATATATATATATATATATATATATATATATATATATATATTTATTGAAGCACGACAAAGTGACTGTACTATGCCTGATGTTAAGCATAGTACAATCCAAAAACATCGGCAACCACCGATAGAGATTATCCATCGCCGGTCGCCGCTGTCATGCCGGCCATAATGACGAATGTCACCCGGTACTGAATATGCACAGGCTGATCCCGGAACGCGACGCGCAAAAGCGAGTCACTATGACGGGCTTTTTCGCCATGCACATGGTGGTTGCGACCCAGTCGGGCTGTAAATCCCTACCACCGTGCTATCGCCATTGCCTCGTTCGTTGATCAACAGGGTGCACCACGTGCAGGTGAGGTTGGCTTGGATGTCTCAAGTCTTAAGATGTTACTCGACACCCCTTACACCCCAAAAATAGTATATTATTTTGAACTTCTTGACATAATGGTTATAAGCCCTTCTATTGAGTAGAGAGGTTAGTTTGATCATAGCATATGGTATGCTTATGTGTCATATCATGTCAGCTTTTACATGTCAGTTCTGTTTTGGTATTAAATATATAAATACTATCTGCATGCTCCAGATTTGCAGGGGTATACACTATCGAAAAGAAGAAACCGAATCTTCCCTTTATAATGCGATCACGCAATGCAATAAAATGGCAAATGAGTGTCAATTCTGTCAATATTTTTTTAATATCTCGCTATTATTTTCTTTTTCACTCATTCTTTATATGGAGATTTTTTAATCTTTTTTTGTCATACATAATTTGTCCTGGCAATTACAAACAACAAAAAGAATTAGTCAGATAGGTGCAATTGTCTGAAGTGATGCGCTTAATCTGGATTTTTTTTATGTATAGGTGGATGGTATATCAATGTTGATCCTATGTCCAGTTTGAAATTAAACAGGTTTGTGAAATTTCGCCCTCATATTACTACTTTAGCTTGCGGCTTCACTTGCGTTAATGTAGGGTCTCTCTGATACAACTTTTTTTTTTACACAAGTTTTATTTTTATAATACACTGTGTGACACTTGACCTAAGTCACACCTGATGGAAAATGAAGACGAAGTATAGGATGTAACACGTTCACCCAGTAAAAGCACATTCACACTTCTTTCGAAGATTACAAGAAGGTACCCAGAGAACCTTCATGACAATCGTTTGAGTAATTATGACGTAAGAGCGTAAAAAAGAGTATAACGTAACGTAAACGTAAAATTAAAAAACAAACACGTTTTCGCATTTATAATATTAGTTAGGATTTGTTGAGACACACATATATAAAATAACAATTCTATGTGTATGCTACAATGATGTACGTGAAAAACATGAAGTAGGACTCTGATAATTCAAAACGTTTTGCACATAGACCAAGCGCACGAATATTTGTGGGATTATGTTTGCATCTGGGTGCACAAAATAGAAAGTGCATCACACTAAGTTACATTAAAGTGATATTTTTTGTTAATGACATTAAACGATTACATATACTCAATAAACAAGATACATTCCATGAATATTTTTCTATAAACACATTCCATTTCGTGTAGATTAGAGTATGTACAATTGTACATGCAAAAGAACTCATACAAAACATAGTACATTCAGTTTTAAGTTACGTGTTCATCGTAGGTACTGAAAAGACCTGCTAAGAATATGTGTAAGCTCACCTTCAATTTACGAAAATTTATATATTTATATTTTTTTTTATTTAAATTTTACATGGAATAAATCACATTAAATCTTTGTTACTTTATGTAATGTAAAAATATCAAAAGTAACTTTGTTTAAGGGATTCCATTAATTACGTCAGCTCAAAATGGAGTGTAGATTCTGACATAATCTTATTTAAACGAAGGGAGGATCGATAAACATCTTCCGCCAACTTTTAACTTCGACATTATACCAGGTGAAAAGTTAAACACTCGCAGTATTCTAGAATATACTATTTCATGGTCAAATTTAACATATAAAATAATAATGTCAAAATAAATATTAATAAATAACAAATAGAACCTAAGTTATGGTTTGTTCTAAGACTTGCAAAAGTATAAATACAATCGTAACAAACCTATGTGCAATGACCAGTGTCCAAAGCTGTAAGGGACGACCCAGAATTTATAACCTTGGATAATAAAACGGACAATAAACCCTTTTGTTTTGTTTATACCGTTCCCTTTCAAATGAAAGTCATGATTATTGCATAGTAAGAAACGACCGTGCCACCCGCGGGGGCGGCACCTTAATCTATTTTAGGCGTTCGTTATATTGCATGCCGTTAGATCCGCCTGCGCTATCAAATATGGAAGTGTCAGTGTGTAAAATAGGTATGACCGGTCACGCGAATATTATTTTAGTTTCCGCGTTGTCACCGAATAAAGAATTGCTAAGAACCGATTTGCAGGCGCTACTTAATTTAGGAGATTTAGTTATTATAGCGGGGGACCTCAATAGCGGGAACGTTATCTGGAATAGTTCGCGTACCTCTCGTAACGGGAGAATACTCGACGAACTAGGTAGGGTTCTCGCTTTTGACGTCATAGCCCCTCTGGAACCCACGCGCTATCAAGATCATTGCCGACCCACAGTATTAGATATAGTTCTCTTAAAAAATATCACGCTTCCTGTACGACTCATACAAGTCGTACACGAACTTGATTCAGATCATCGCCCGGTTGTTTTACAGTTAGGTCACAATTCAGACTTCACCCCACCGTCGGTTAGGGTGGCTGATTACGCGAAACTCCTTCAATATTTTAAAGAAAATCCGTCGTCTAGTAGTTAAGACAGGATTCCGGACGTGTTGGTGTCTAAAGCCGTCGCGGATTCGGCCATCGATTCCCTGGTTGATTATCTCCAGA
This sequence comes from Antheraea mylitta, assembly GCA_014332785.1. NCBI lineage: Eukaryota > Metazoa > Arthropoda > Insecta > Lepidoptera > Saturniidae > Antheraea > Antheraea mylitta. The sequence goes on from JACEII010000010.1 coordinate 433,198, forward strand.
CCGCCGTCAGGGTGACCTCGAAAGAGGTACAAGCGGCGAGCGATCGCCGTTTTATACTCCCTGACGACGTGAGAGCATTGATCACGGAAAAGAACGCCGCGACTCGAGCTTACGACGCTTACCCGTCTGTAGAGAATCGCGATCGTTTACGTTTGTTACGAAAAGCAGTCAAGTCTCGTATTTCTGAGATCCGGGGCGACAGGTGGGACAGACTCCTGGAGGGTCTCCAGCCGTCTCACCTGTCGTACTGGACTCTAGCGCAAACTCTCAAATCAGATATGGTCACTCCAATGCCTCCTCTCGACAGAGGCCCCGGGTTGCCTCCCGCGTTCGATAGCTTAGATAAAGCGGAATGCCTTGCCGCAAGCTTAGAGAAACAGTGTTCGCCAAACACTGATAACACTAACCCTTTCCATAACGGATTAATCAAATCAGCTGCGGAGCATGTACTCACGTCTCCTCCGGCGGATAGTCTAACCGCGTTCACTTTCGATGAAGTTGCAGACGCAATCAAGCGCCCCAAGCCTAGGAAGTCCCCAGGTCCCGATGGGATCAGGAACGAGGTTCTGAAACTCCTTCCTAATCGCATCATAGCTCTATTGGTCTGCGTCTTCAATGCGGCCATGTCCCAGGGTCACTTTTCAGCCGTCTGGAAAAAGGCCGTAGTGATAGGTATTCACAAGCCCGGCAAGAAAGCTACGCTTCCCGTTAGCTATCGCCCCATTAGTCTGTTAGATACCTTAGGAAAACTTTACGAGCGGCTCCTTCTGAACCGTCTTCAGTTCTCGATTACAGATTTAAAATTAATACCACCTGAGCAGTTCGCGTTTTGCGCCGAACACTCTTGCACGAATCAAGTACACCGCCTCACGGAGTACATTTTCTCTAAATTTAACGCCGATCCGAAACGCACAATTGCAGTCTTCTTCGATATCGCCAAGGCTTTCGATAAGGTCTGGCATGGAGGACTCATCCATAAATTATGTAAATCTCGCGTACCCGATAGGTTAATTCATACTATCCGCGATTATCTCACTGATAGGACATTCCGCTTCAGAGTGGATGGTGAACTATCGCTGCCCTACCCGATACGCTCAGGTGTGCCACAGGGCTCCATACTCGCGCCCACGCTCTTCAATCTGTTCATCAGTGACCTACTTCGGTCTCGGGGGGTCGAGGTAGGTTGTTACGCTGACGATACTGTTATTTACACTTCCGGCTGGCGGTCGGACTTCTTAGGAAGCGCATCGAAAAAGCCGTTCATACTCTCGGTGAATGGTTTCGTCGATGGCGCATAGAAGTTAATCCCGATAAGAGTGCCGCAATACTCTTCGATCCCACGAAACGCGCTAATAAATTTGAGCCCATCAGGCTATACTGAATCGATATCCCTTGGGTCGAAGAGGTGAAATATCTCGGTGTTACATTAGATAAACATTTAAAGTTCAATTCACATATAGACAGAGTGCGAAACAAAGCCGCTATGTTCTTCGGTCGCCTCCATCCGTTGCTTTGTCATAAGAGTAAGATGTCCCTCAGACACAAGCTCACTTTGTATAAGACGGGTATCCGTCTCGTGATGACATATAGCTGCCACGTTTTTGCGCATATGTCCAAAGATAACTTTCATAAGCTGCAGGTTCTCCAAAATCGTGTTTTACGTAAAGTGACCGGTGCTCCGTGGTACATTCGGAGAGTCGATCTCCATAGAGACCTAGAGATCCCTTCCATCTGGGCGTACGTAAAATCACTTACGATTAGTGATTTTGAAAAAGCCGCGAATCATCCCAATCCGTTTGTGGTATCCGCCGCAAACTATGAACCCGTACCTTACGCTGCGCGTTATAAAAGACGTCCGCGATGCATTTTTACCGACCCTCCTGATTTAATCACGTCAGTGAACGATCAGTACCAGCCTGTCTCTCGAAACAGAGCGTGCTCACGCCCACGCCCGCGTAACCAGAGATCACGCCGCCGTGGTCTGGGGGTTAATTTCGCTCCCGCACACCCGATTAGGCCTCCCACGGCAGCGGCTCAAGCCTAGGTTCGATCCCTCGGTAGGGAGCCCTTGAGTGCGTTGCTTGCGCGATACGGTGACACACAAATATACATCACTGCTACAACACTACACGATCACCCCCACACACGTGCACGCCTACACGCTTGCACATGAACGTGGAAGGGTTTACTTTTTTCCCTTATCGAACTGAAAAACTCTCGATTTTCCGATAATAAATATATGGAGGAGTTGTTGAGGCGTGTATGCTTAGTACACATATACGTTTCAACAACTCATACATATATGAATAGTTACCTAGGTTAGCTAAGATAGGTCGCGATTTTGCATGCAACAGGCAACAGCCAAGCCGAGGTGTGCCGTGCACCCTTGAGCTGGTTGCCAAAATAAAATCGGCTGAGTGCCTTAAGCGCTCGCCTTAGTAGTCCGGTGAAGCTGTTAAGACCTTGCTGGGTCAATAGCGTAGAAATTTCGAAAAAAAAAAAACTCCTGACGGTCATTGACACTGTGCTTTAACATAGAAGCATTGCGAAGAGAAGAAGATAAGTGGATTGCGTATAATTGTTGTATTTTTCTACATAATTAGATGAAATATCCATTTCTTTAATTGATTTAGGACGAGAATCAAGTGCAGACTATTCTCCATAAAAATTGCTACTGTCTAAACTGTCATCCTGTATATACAGATAACATTTTGTATTAAATATCTTATATGGCCGCGATTTTCATAAAACATATATGTCTGTATTCATATTTTTTTAGAAACCAATCTTCTATAATATTACTGTAATTGTCGATTACTACAATTGTCTTTTAATAATTTCAATGCTTTAATAAGTTGGTGACTCCCTTGTTACAACTTTCCATGGAGTTTATGTGATATCTCAGAATTCTTGCTCCGTTGTATTATTTCCCATTAACTTCGTTTGTGTATAATAATCGAACTATATTGTGTAAAACACAACCAATAGTACAAAATATAGATAACACAAGATTATGAATAAAATATAAAATCCACTATAGATAAGATTAAGATCCCACCAAAAATTCCCATATGAATTTTATGTTAGGGACAACATTTACTAAGCGTTCAAATTTACTAACAAATTGGATTGTCATCTTGTATAATATTTATGTCTCTTTGTAAAAATATATATAAGAAAATCCATCAACATTTATTTTGCAAAATAAGAAAGTACTTATTATGAACAAAAACAATATAATAATAACTTGTTTACTTTTAATATGCAACGTCTTGGAACATTTACAGCACAAGAAATAGGTATATACATATGAACTTACGAATCATAAAACAACCAGTACTAAAGATAAAGCCAAGTAGGAATAATATTATGTCCTACAATAAAACTAAACTGAATAGGAACATACGTAGTAAAATCTTTATTTTCTGGAAACCACGCTTTCATAAAAAAGTGAACTCGATGTATAACAAAATTTAATACATTGTTTACAAACTATATTATTATAAACGTATTGATATTATATGCCATGACCGTACTATTTCGGTTTCTGTAATAAGAATAGCATCGAATTAAACAAGTGGACTTAGATATTGGCTTTCTTTTGTCTCGCAGATAGAGATCTTCCGTTTGGATTGGATATATAGTATACCTATTAACCTCGTTCCCAGAATCGACTGACCGTTCAAGTAACATACAGCAGGCTTTTCTTGATCGGCAAGTGACTGTGGTGATTGAAAACCTTATTGAGAGCTAGTGCTTTGTCTTTGCTATAATTTCTTATTGCATAGATTTTACCGAGTGCCTTTAAAACTACATGGTGCGGGGGAATTTATTGGACACTTTGAATATACATTTGGACTCCGTAAAATAGCAATTGTTTTTTGATGTGAAACATTTTTGGGTGCGGGTAAACCGGAACATCTATATGCGCTGGCAAACCTGATTGTGGCGACGTGATGCTATGCGAAAAAGATTGTGCGTAAACTCTCTTGCTGCACTGAGCTCACATACCTATAGTGTAATATGAAAATTCGAGAATTTGAGATTCATTCGATTCGAACAATTTCGATGTGTCACATCTGCCAGGCGTCCCGTAACGACTCAATTTTTTTTCTGGTATCCTCAATTAAATTTTAAATCATAATATACATGTACGTAGTTCTTACATGGCTTAAAGTGAGTTGCCTCTATCGACCTCGATCCTCGACTCGTTGGAGGGTTGTGGTGACGCATAGTTCTGGTTGTTCCACCTTCATTTTACGCCTTTTTCTAGGCCGTTTCGCTCGAACCTTACCTACTAACAGCTGCTTTTTTTTTTTGGTTCTATGATAACCGATCCTAATTATTATTACTGCTGTTGTCATAAATTTTTAGCAGGTGTCCTGTGACTATCTCAATGCTCTAACGTGAAATGCGTTTAACGTTTAAGTCACGTTACCTTTAAACAATAACTAAACTATATTACACAAAATATAATAGTGTTCCGGCAGCTGTATTTTACAGCCAGTCCCACAGTTTAGGTTTAGCGTAAGTCAGGTAAGATTGTGGTCAACCGCTGAAACCTATAAAATTAAAAAAAAGTGATATAAGGTTATTGAATAAAAAAACACTACATACTTATTAATTTAAGTTCCCACCAGAAACAGCAGCTGTATACCATAATTATATATTTTTAACAATCTTTAAAAATACCATTACTGCGCAAAAGGTCTTCTTCCAAAGGAATCCAAGGAAAAGAAATCCAAAGGAAAGCCCACGAATACTACTGATTTGAAAACGCCAAGTAATCTATATTTCTACTTCTGTTTACGTTATAGTAGGAAGAATATATGTCAAAATGCTCAAGTCTTCTCAGGATAATTTTTTCATAGTCACAGTATTATTGACCGATTCATATTATTAGATGTATGATTCAAACTTGCGATAATTATCCACTTATCAATACCTAATCCCATCATATGGTAGTTCTCTTACAAAGTGAGAAGTCTCCCATTACCGTACAGGAAATCGAAATTTTATGAAATTTGAAATTAAGTACACAATATTTCGTTCGAGATGGAAATTTCATTTTCTTATAATATCGAGCCATCTCAATTACACGAAATGTAATAGAATTCGCTTCAATAAAGGTAACTTTTATATTGCGAATTATTATTTGATTTCATCTCTTGCTCTTTTTCTTTGTGTGTCATAGTTAATATTATTACGTGACTTGCGTAAGGCGTTCTGATAGAATTTCCTTGTAAATTTCCCCACAAAAGCGGTCTATATTCTGTTACAATAAATGGTACAAAATACTGGGCTGTTGTTGTCTGAGTAATTGCTAATTTATTACATTTACTGACATAACACAATTAATTATAATGTTTTGATTGTTTATTCGTTTTGAGATTTACTGTTAGTATATCGACGGCGCGAGGAATGGCTAATTGACTAACAAGTCGATTACAATTTATGCACGTTAGCCAATTAGCCTTCCCTCCGATGATAATATTTTAAAATTAAGAATAAATAACGATGTAGAAGAGCAGTTGTCACTGTTCGTTGGAAATATTCTTTTTTAAATCATTTTACCTCGTTTTATGATTAGAACGATTCTGGGTCGTAGGTCAATAATATCTTTGGTATATGTTTATTCAGTGTTAATGGATCGGTTATTTTATCAAATCCGTAATTGCCTTCTCAAGGCTTAAATTAAATTTATTTTAGTAGCCTACTTTATCTTACTGATTAAAACAACTTACTAATACGTAAGATATCAGTAAGTTGTACGTATATAAATATCAGTTACTAGCTACTGTAAGCGACTTCGTCTGCGTGGAATAGTTACTTTGGGGTAATTAACACGCAGCAGAAGCTCTGAAAAGGAAAATACGCCGATTTTGAAATATTTTTATTGGTGCTCCGCTCCTATTTGTTTTGCGTGATGACATATAACATTACTCGATAAATGAGCTAACCAATACTGAAAGATTTTTTCAAATCGAACCAGTAGTTACTGAGATGACCACCTACAACCTCACAAACTTTACCTCTTCATAATATTAATATAAAAGTATAGATAAGTGCCTATTAAGTCCGTCTTAGAAAAATATCGCATCTATAATAAAAAAAAAAGTAATTCAGAAAATAAATTTTATTGAAAAATGAGTTTAAAGTTTGAGCATTTTTATTCGTTGGATTTAAATTTATCTTAAAACTAAATGAAGCGCTTAAGACGTTTCTCTAAGTAGGGGTAAATAATGTAATTATACTGCTTTTTGTTCGTTGTAAAAGAATATCTCCATTTAAAGACGTTTAAAAAAGTTCGTAGTTAATTAACTTTTTTATAAAATATGTTTTAAGATAATTTCAATGCAGACGGAGTAACAGCACGATGCACTACAATAATTAGCATAAATCCTAACTAAATAGTAATG
>JACEII010000010.1:439626-479332 GCA_014332785.1 Antheraea mylitta
CCGGAAAATCTACGTACATAAAATATTTTTTACCTAACTGAAATATTTGCATTTTAATAATAAATCATAATACATAAGATAATTACATTTTATTAAAACGTCGACTTCTTTGGTTTTTCTTCACTTTCTTCGGAGATTTAAGTTTCTATACGCTCGAATCAAAAAAAGAACAACAGTCATTTCTTTTTCGTAGTTTTGATCGTATTAAAGTAGCTGTGGAATTGGATGTATTTTTGTCGTACAATGTTATACAAAAACCTAATATGCACACCTAACTTCATGAAACATGTAAACTCTTTTTTTGAATAAAAGAGCGATATATTAGTGATACAGATTATTTTGAAATATTATGATTTATTATTAATATATTATTCAAACGTTCATTGTTACAGTTAAGCTATTGCGGACAAGACTGTAAGCGGATACCGCCAGCCTTACATAAAATGTATGGCAATAATGTGAAATGTTTAGATCTAAGGTGAGATTTGAATTACACTCTTATAATAGAGTACAATAAGGCAACTAGAAGTCTAGCTGATATCCGCGACTTTTACTATCTTAGCAATATATTTTTTGTTATGTATACGCATCGTTAAATTCATAACGTGCTTGTTAATTTATGATACATTTATATTGTGGCAACACTGTTTTCATTGTATGTCCGTCGTCCATTGTGAAATGTAAATTCTAGCAAGTATAATGTATGTCCTAATAAAATGTTCAGTGAATTGTTTTTGTCTTGCTTCTTAATAGTGCTATTACAAAAAAGTCAAATACACACTGAACTCTTAAAAAAAGAATGATCACAAAAGAGTAGAGTGTCTTACCCTTATTTACAGATGGAGATTATTTAAATTGAAATATTCTCTAACACTTGTTTAAGTTGTCAGTTTTTATGTTACTGTTCTGATTTATTGTTTCTCTATTAGCCGGCAAAATACATTTCGCGGGTATAATTAATTTGGAAGAAATAAATAAATGAAACAATTTTAGAGTTTCACAAGTAAATCATAACTACTACTATATGACGCTTTGACATCTGACAGTGTATTTAATCTGTCATTACACCGTTGTTCCACTTTACGCACTTTGACGTAATATATAATCGTATAAATTGCTTATTTTATTTATTTTACAAATTTTAGGCACTGCTTAGTAAAATTTGTGTTATATCCGTGTTCATTTTTGTTTTTTTTTAATAAAGACCAATAGTGCTTATAAGAACCTGAAGTTTTTTAAACTTTAATAACTTTTGAAAGCTTTAATAACGTATATTAAATTAAGATATCATTTTTTTGTTTTTAGACAACTATCAAGCGTCTAAGTCAGTGTCTCTCAAACTTTTTAGGCCATGCCCCATCTTAACATTTCTAACAATTCTATGCCCCCATACATAATTTTTAACCTTTAATAATTGTTTTGTTTCCTTAAGAAATATAAATGAAGAGTTCTAGGAAGTCATTAGTATGAAATTTTTATTAAAATATCGTAAATAAAATATCAAAACATATAATGAAAAATTTACTTGACTTGACGACTTTAATTACTCAGTTGATATTTTGGTAACGTCATACGAAATTATAGCTAATAATTTCAGCATAATATTCAGCATTTTTTTTAAAGAATCTGCCTTTTTTGTTAAATTTGTCACGGATATCTAGCATTGCATTTAAATAACCCAAAGGCGAAAGGGTTAAAGTCGTTTCGAGTCCATTTCTAAATTACCCTTCTTAACTATCAAATTGCCCCCCTGTGGGGCGTGGGCCCCACGTTGGGATACACTGGTCTAAGTAGTAAAACAAAAAATTCAACGGCAAACCTCTATCATTTTATTTACATAGAAAATTATTTTCAGATTTTATCTGATACAAATTATATTCAATCTGTTTAATGTGTACTTATAAAAAGGACTAAAATAGTATTTATTTGTATATCCTTGACTTACTTAAAGCAGTGTCGATTTCAACCTTCCAACATTGTTATATTTATATACAACCAATGCTTACTGTTTGCTCATCATTAATTTTCGATTAGCAGTCGAATCATAATCTATCAATCATCACGCTATCTCTGAGATGTCTAGGTCATGCTGGAATGAGTAGAGAAAATGGATACTCTATCTTGTGATTATCTTTTGTTTCCTGTAAATTAATTATCCCTTACATCTACTATTTCGAATATTCTTCTATACCATGCGATAAATATAATATTATTTTCATTGAATTATATACTTTAATGGTAACAATAAGATAATTATAATAAATGGAACAAAGTAGCTTTTTGCATCTTTTTGTGTATTCCCTTAGGTATTCTAAATCACGCAACATTTTAATAGTAAGTACTATATTTTCACTATTGATTTGAAAGTACTTTCTGGAAGGTTTTGCTATAACACAGTCTATGAAAAGTAAAAAAAAATCGATATATTGCATCTTGTATCGTTAACTCGGTATAAACTTTACGAGATACGTTAAAGTTGAATACAATGTAAAAGTATACCTTAAAAGTCTGCAGCAAAATACCGGTGTTATTACAAAAAAGTTAAATACGTATAGAATACTTGCTTTAAAAAGGTTTCGTATTAAATGCACCGCGCTCGCGCGAGGCAAGTTTGCGTTATCATTTTTCGCAAGTCTCACCTAACTTAACCAAAGCGAGACAAAAGAGCAAGATAGCGAACATTCAGCGACCGCGTTGCATTTAATACGAAATATTTTTAAAACAAGTATTCAATACGTATTTAACATTTTTGTAATAACACCGTGCATGTCGTCTATCTCTAAAAGATTCACATATTATTAAATTAGGTAACTGTGAATGTGTTTTGACGACAATAATGTGAATGAAATGAATAGGGTTTCAATGCAGATCAACATTCCCTTAACACCATATGATTTCAATGAATAGTTTAGAATATAATTAATATAATATAGATTTAAACTAATAGATAACAAAAAATTATTTATGTTATGAGACTCCGAAATTTCTTTGATTTGTACGCACTGTAAATAAATAGCAAGTTATTTTCTTGCGTCTAAAATAACTTCCTCTTAAATTTGACTCTAATAATTTTTTTTCCAGCTATAACAGCATTGAAACTTTGAAGGGTTTAGATCAGTTCGTCAAATTAGAAGAGTTAATACTCGATAATAATCAATTGGGAAACGGCGTTGTGTTCCCTAATCTACCATACTTGAGGACGTTGTCACTCAATAATAATCAGGTAATCGATTATCTGTAACTAGTGTCAATAATAACTACTAGATAGGTTAACTTCTCTTTATACCTACTAAAAACATTTGAAAGTAGGATTCAGAATCAACAAACGGTTGATAACGAAATTATATTGTTTTGAAAATCAATGCTAACCTGAGGCTCTCGCGAATTCATCAAGTATATACTTTTTTTTTAACTTTATTTTTGGCAATGCATCTTTACGATTATTACTGCCATTGTCACATAGTCAATAATATCACAAGTGTCGTGCGATCATTTCAATATTAAGCATTGTGTGAATCAATATTCTAACAAGATGGTGGATCCCTTGCTAGAACCTTCAAGGGTGTTTTTGTGGCATCTCAGAATTTTATGCTCCGTTCACCATTTCCATTCACTTCACTTATGCACAACAAACTAACTATATTACGTAAAACACCACCAAATTTACACAATATAGAGTCAAATAACACAATATTATGAATAAAATATACAATCCACTACATGACAGACTGAAATCCCTGCAAAAACTCAAAGTATATACTTGTATACGTTTAATAAACTGTAAATATTCAAATAGTGATGTCATTAAATAAATATACATGTTGATGCATTTCCACATTTTTCGAGAAGAATAACGTATCAAATTCATCAGATTAGGAAAAAAAAGAAATAAAAAAACCTATTTTTCATGTTTACGTTTTTATCTCCTTGAATTCATTTCTTTTTTTTATTTTAGTACACACTATTTGGTTGCCTGTATAACATTGGTTGTCATTAGAAGTTCAGTTAGCGAATTAAATGAAACTTTGTAGTTTCGATTCAAATAAATAAATAATTCATTGTTTTTTTTATTAAATATGTTAGAATACACTCGACAAAAAGGTGATCGTGGGTATAGAGAGTAAATAAGATGTATATTCTAAAGATCCTAAATAAAGATGATTTTTTTTTTACCATAGGAGGCAAACGAACAGATGGGTCACCTGATGTTAAGTGCTCACCACCGTCCATAGACACCAGCAACACCAGAGGAGTCGCGAGTGCGTTGCCAGCCTGTGTTGGTGGAGAAGGGGAAGAGAGGGAAGGGAGAGGGAGTGGGATGGGCCTCCGGAACTCTCACAAACCGAACGAAACACAACAATGCAAGCACTGTTACTTCACGTAGGTTTTCTGTGAGAGGCTGGTACTAAACTATAAAATATACATTATTAAAAAACATTTTTCGTAACTCTACATATGATTATATTTTATTAATATCTCTTTATCCAGATTACAATTTAATAATTAATTGTACTGTATTCAGATTTTTTTAATGTATATATTTTTTTAGTTTTCAGACTTAGAAGGGTTAGTAAATAAAATAAAAGAACACTTCCCAATTATATCATATTTGAGCCTGCTGAGCAACAAAGCGTGTCCCAATCAGTTGTCAGATCTCGATAAAGATGACTCCGATTACCAGAGGTATAGGTGAGTATCCTACAATATGAAATTATTTAACATACTTTTATTAATTTCACCATATACGATTAGAATATATCCCTGATACTAAAAATATAAATTTTATTTGGATTTTTAGATTTTGTAAATTGTTAAATAAAGTGTAATATTACAAAATTACTACACTATTTAACTTACTGTATCTTATGACCGAAAATATTTTTGTTTGTAATAAAAGTGGCGTCCATTCTGCGTATAGTATCTATGTAATATCTTTAAAGGAGAAATTCATCTATTTGCGTGAATTTTAATATGTAGGTAGTTTCGGGGACAATAAATCGATCTAGCTAGATTCCATTCATAGAAAACTTTTTAACTGAGTTTTTAGGCAATGAAAAAATATAGCTAAAATATATAGGTAAATTTCGCCGACACTGTTAAAACAAAGATAGCTCAGATGGAAATCGAGTGACGCAAAATAGATATATATATATATTATGAAATATCATAGTTTTCTAAAGCAATCCTAACAGTTTATTTTAATCTAAAAATGCTTTTTAAAGAACCGAGCTAGGCTCGGTCGACCAGGCACTGTTTATTGATAACTCAAACAGCACGATTTTACATCCGCAAATTATTGAACATGTATTATTTGTATTATAGTTGATATACCATTGAAAAGTTAGGAAACAATGGTTTTAGATACTTCATGATATACGAGTTACCTAATCTCCGGTTTTTGGATTCGCGTCGGGTCTCCGCTACGGAGCGTAAGGAAGCCGCGATCCGCGGTGAATTCATGCGAGTTCGTCGCCCTCCTGAATCTACTCATACACCCGCTATATCGAATACTTCAGAAACACAAGCGCGACCTCTACCTGTAGATTTAGCATCATTAGGAAAACACAAAGGTACTTTTAATATAATAACCATCGTTTCTCAACCATAGTGTCGCCACTCACTACTCTAGCGACCCGCTATGATGGCCGTTTTGACATTTTATGAAAATAACCTGTTTGAAGTAGTAAATTGCTGTTCTTTCTTGTCAATAATGGCATGCAATTACTTATAAAATATATCGTATGTATAATTTTAGGACACAAATTTAGTATGCAATTTCTAAATTATATACATGAGTTACTACATACTGCATATATCTAATTTCTACTATATCTACCTATATAATATGGTCCCGCGAACATATCTCACGTTTTTACTAACAAAAAAATAGCAGTGTTTAATAGGGTCCTTAATGGATTATAACTATTATTGTAGTTATTTATATTTTTAAAGATTCAAAATTATATATTTATATCTTACATATTATCATATATGACCTCTGGGTAGTAGTTCTACATACTCCGGCAAACTTAACTCAATACGTCTTACTAACTTACGTCAATTCTTTCAAAGAAGCACTTGATTATGTTTTTTTGTGTAAATTAATCGACATTTCACGTCACAATTGTAATGCGTCAAAACGGCCATCATAGCGTACCGCTATTATAAAACATTACAATATATTGAACCCCTAAGATTTATAAAATTACTTCGATGATTAACACGAAAACGATTTTGCTCATTGGCAGTATAGTGATGTATGTAGAATTTTTATTTATTACTAAATGATTTATGAATTATAAGGGTGTTCACATGATTATACAATACTCGAATAGAGTATTCTTTTAGGTTCTCTTATATGGTAGATTTATATTATGGAGACTTTAAGACCTCTTAGTTGAAAGACAATGGTTTACCCGAATATTTTTTTTTTTACGAACTGACTACGCTATTGACTTGGTAAGGTCTTCTTTACAGCTTCACCGGACTACAATATTTTTAACTTCAAAAATTACAATACATTTCAGGTGCCTACGGAAAATGTGTTTACAAATATACAGGAAAACATTCAGAAGGAAATCGATTTATACGCAACAGCGATTTATAATCAAAACGTTAAACAATGTGATTTGAAAAAGTTAAAAGTTAGATTTTTAAAAATGTACTGAATTTTTTATGATTGGAATTATAAAGAAGCAAATATTATTGTTGTTGTAACACTTTTCATGATGTATGCATTTTTAATTAAGATATGTAGGAATCATTTATTTGGAGAATGGAATTATATGGCAGCTAATTTTTTTAAGTCCTTCGAAATGTTGTATTTTCATTATAGATATGTTATTAAGAATTTATTTTTTATGTTTTATAAATGAGATAATGAATATATTTTCTTACTAGAATATCATGTTTAAATAAAATAATTTTATCATTATAGCAATTGTTTTCTTCTACACCGCCTTGTCATGTATTACTCCAATTAGACACTATCGATATTCTATACATAAATAGGCAGAGATAAACAGCTTTTGGCGATTGGTAGCCCCAAGGGTTCGTGTTAGTTCTTGTTGCCGGTGGAGTTAAATAAAATGCCGTTGATACGATATAGACTGCTCCTTTAATGTACATGTTGTACAAGTAAGAATGTACACAATAAGATGGATACTGGCTACATAAAAACAGTTTTTTTATACTAGCGTCTCTACGCGTTCCGTGCAAAAGGCCAAGTTACAAGTTTTTTTTTAACTTTATTTTTGGCAATCAACCGTTCAGATTATTACTACCATTGTCACGTAGTCAATAATATTACAAGCGTAGAACGATCATTTCAATATCAAGCGTTGTGTGAATCAACATTCTAACAAGATGATGGCTCCCTTGTTAGAACCTTCCATGAAGTTATTGTGGCATCTCAGAATTGCATGCTCCGTGGTATTATTTTTCAGTCACTTATGCATAATAAACTAACCATATTACGTAAAACACCACCAACTTTACACAATATAGAGTCAAGTAACACAAGATTATGAATAAAATATAAAATGCACTACATGACAGACTGAAATCCCGCCAAAAACTCTAAGTTACAAGTTTGGAGTTTTTGGCGGGATTTTAGTCTGTCATGTAGTGGATTTTATATTTTATTCATAATCTTGTGTTATTTGACTATATATTGTGTAAATTTGGTGGTGTTTTACGTAATATAGTTAGTTTATTATGCATAAGTGAAGTGAATGGAAAATAATAACACGGAGCATGAAATTCTGAGATGCCACAAAAACTCCCTGGAAGGTTCTAGCAAGGGATCAACCATCTTGTTAGAATATGGTTTCACACGATGCTTAATATTGGAATGATCACACGAAGTTTGTGATATTATTGACTACGTGACAATGGCAGTAATAATCGGAAAGATTGATTGCCAAAAATAAAGTTAAAAAAAAAAGTTATAAGTTGTCAAGGTGATGCGTGTGTTTCTAGTAGGGCTGTTGATAAAATATCGATATTTATTATTAATATTTTTGGGCGATATTTCGATATTAAAATTTGGATATCGGCGGTCGATATTTTTTTTATTCATCATCATTTTCTTAGCCTTAGGTCGAATAATAGTTACCCAGCACTCGGATGCATGCAGTATGACTGTATCTTATAATAGTTTTATACGCCTTCCCCATGAGTTTCAAAGGCATTCGTGGATCACACGATTTTTTTTTATTATTAACGGTTAATAATAATAATAAATTATTATTAACCTTTATGGATACGCAACCCTCCCGGGGGAGAAAGTGGGTTATGTTCGACTCCCACGGACTAAACCCCCACGGTGTACCGTCCGCCGCGTTGTAGGGGCAGCCAGGGATCGAACTTGCTCTCAAACCTGAAAAACTGCCCCTGCGAAAGTCTGGCGAGTGAACGCCGGGCTTCGCCCTACTGTAGAGAGACTACTGGTTACACGACCAGTAGCCTCTCCTCGTCAGCCTCACCCGTGCAACGAGGAGATGAGGACCCCGACCCATCCCCTCAGGTTTGGCTACGGTGTTGGGAGCAGATGAGCATTACGCCTCGCCCCTTCCGCTGCTTTTCTTTGGCGAAGAAGGCCATTTCGCGAATCTAACTCCCGGGCTCTATAGCATGATGAGCATGAAACAGCTGAACATATGAAATAAATAGTATTTTAAAAATCACTCACTGAAAAATATTCATCATTATCAGCCTATAAGAGACCCACTGCAGAGCCATAGGCCTCTTCCCGAAAGAAGGTATGGATACATCACCACACTAGCCCAAGATGTATTGGCGATTTCAAACTCTGAGAGAGCCACAATTGTATGTTTTCCCACAAATAGTAATACTACAAGAACATTTCTCAGGCTTGTTTTCTCACGGGGTTTTCCTTCATCGTCAGAATTTTGTAAAATTCGTTATTACCCGCCGGAGTTCAAACCCGCAGACATCGAAATGTTATTCCACTAGTGAAACTAGTAGATTACTACTACTTTAAAAAAATGTAACTGATGGACTGAAAAATATTAGTACACATAATTATCATATTTAGAAAAAAAAACAATAATGATGACGATTATCAATATGATTGAATAACGTTTGTGCAAGTGGCTCTTAGAACTTTATTGTTATATTTTAAAACGTTTATGGTATAAATTGTACAAATATACTGGATTAAAAACTGTAAATCAATGTTAACCTGATTTACATTTTTTTAATAAAGCCGATATATATCGATATTTTTTTCCATTAGATCAATATCCGATATTTTTATAAATATCGATATATCGAAAATACGATATTCTAATAATATATCAACAGCCCTAGTTATACACTTTTGTTTATGGTTTATTAAGCTTCCAGCTACCGATCGTTTGAGCAGTGTTGCAGGTCTTATAAGGATAAAGAACTAATATTAAAATTAAGCTAACTTATGCACATAAAATTTACAAGTAATATTTAGAAAGAGCGGAACGCCACAAGCTAAGGTAGTCTAGTGGAGCTGTTAAGGCCTTGTTAGACCAATAGCGTAATCAGTGCGAGAAAACCACTTTCACTTACACATTCACTACATCCATTTGGACTGCCACCTCGCGAATTACCATCGATTTTAATTAGATTAAAATTAGTACATCTATCAAGCCTTTAAGAAACTTAAGTCCATCGAATATATGCAATGGTACAAGGCTTCTAATAAAAGACTTGAAAAACAGCATTGTGATGACCATCCTCGATGGCCCAGCAAATGGGTGGTTGACACACATCCTAAGGATACCGATAATTCCCACGATATGTAGGTTCTTGACTTGACTTCAGTTTCCGGTGAAAATTTAACTTACACTAACAATTAATATATCTCAGAGACAAACATTCTTTTGGTTAGCACCGTTTTAGAAAAATAATTTCTCCCATGGTCAACTATGTTGGATTATTACAACTCTGAAATCCAGAAAATGAACATACTTTGCTGCCAGAATATAAAACGACGCCCAACAATGTATTCTGAGGCATTCGAGTATTTGGCGGGATTTTAGTCTGTCATGTAGTGGATTTTATATTTTATTCATAATCTTGTGTTATTTGACTATATATTTTGTAAATTTGATGGTGTTTTACGTATTATAGTTAGTTATAATAGTTAGTTTATTGTGCATAAGTGAAGTGAATGGAAAATAATACCACGGAGCATGAAATTCTAAGATGCCAAAAAAACTCCCTGGATGGTTCTAACAAGGGATCCACCATCTTGTTAGAATATTGATTCACACGACGCTTAATATTGAAATGATCGTACGACGCTTGTAATATTATTGACAACATGACAAGTGCAGTAATAATCTGAAAGATTGATTGCCAAAAAAAAAGTTAAAAAAACAGGCATAGTCATTATGAATTAAATACAAATTAACATCAAATTGCTAAATAGGCAGTTGATTTTAAAATATTAGAGATGATTAATGCGACAATTTCACACACACCTATTTAGACTAACTAAACACCTATTTATTTAGCCGGTATTTACCAGCCTTACTAAAATGTATTAAACAGTTTAAAAAGATATAAGACAAATATTGCACTCGTGCGAAGCTGGGAAGGGTGGATCTTTACGTAATTACGAATCACGATATTTGTCTCGACTGGACTTCGACACTACTTAACCCAATGGCGCTCAACCTTTTTTAAACGGGCCACAAACACGTTTCACTCATGGGTTGTCGAGCCGCAAACTACATACATACTACCGTAATTTGAAATTAACGTATTTATGTAGTGAAAAATGGATGTGAGAGTATGAACGGCTTTTTCGATGCGCTTCCTAAGAAAGTCCGACCGCCAGCCGGAAGTGTAAATAACAGTATCGTCAGCGTAACAACCTACCTCGACCCCCCGAGACCGAGGTAGGTCACTGATGAACAGATTGAAGAGCGTGGGCGCGAGTATGGAGCCCTGTGGCACACCTGAGCGTATCGGGTGGGGCAGCGATAGTTCACCATCCACTCTGAAGCGGAATGTCCTATCAGTTAGATAATCGCGGATAATATGAGTTAACCTATCGGGTACGCGAGATTTACATTATTTATGGATGAGCCCTCCGTGTCAGACCTTATCGAAGGCCTTGGCGATATCGAAGAAGACTGCAATTGTACGTTTCGGTTTACATTTTGGATCGGTGTTAAATTTAGAGAAAATGTACTCCGTGAGGCGGTGTACTTGATTCGTGCAAGAATGTTCGGCGCGAAATCCGAACTGCTCAGGTGGTATTAATTTTAAATCTGTAATTGAGAACTGGAGGCGGTTCAGAAGGAGCCGCTCGTAAAGTTTTTCTAAGGTATCTAATAGACTAATGGGGCGATAGCTAACGGGAAGCGTAGCTTTCTTGCCGGGCTTGTGAATACCTATCACTACGGCCTTTTTCCAGACGGCCGGAAAGTGACCCTGGGACATGGCGGCATTGAAGACGCAGACCAATAGAGCTATGATGCGATCAGGAAAGAGTTTCAGAACCTCGTTCCTGATCCCATTGGGACCTGGGGACTTCCTAGGCTTGAGACGCTTGATTGCGCCTGCAACTTCATCGAAAGTGATCGCGGTTAGGGTATCTGCCGGAGAAGACGCGAGTACATGCTCCGCAGCTGATTCGATTAATCCGTTATGGAAAGGGTCAGTGTTATCAGTGTTTGGCGAACACTGTTTCTCTAAGCTTGCGGCAAGGCATTCTGCTTTATCTATGCTATCGAACGCGGGAGGCAACCCGGGGCCTCTGTCGAGAGGAGGCATTGAAGTGACCATATCTGATTTGAGAGTTCGCGCTAGAATCCAGTACGACAGGTGAGACGGCTGGAGACCCTCCAGAAGTCTGTCCCACTTGTCACCCCGGATCTCAGAAATACGAGACGATTGTTTTTCGTAACGAACGTAAACGATCGCGATTCTCTACAGACGGGTAAGCGTCATAAGCTCGAGTCGCGGCGTTCTTTTCTGTGATCAATGCTCTCACGTCGTCAGGGAATATAAAACGGCGATCGTTCGCCGCTTGTACCTCTTTTCAGGTCACCCTGACGGCGGTCTGGAGATAATCAACCAGGGAATCGATTGCCGAATCCGCGTCGGCTTTAGACACCAACACGTCCGGAATCCTGTCTAAACTACTAGACGACGGATTTTCTTTAAAATATTTCGCGTAATCAGCCATCCTAACTGACGGCGGGGTGAAGTCTGAATTGTGACCTAACTGTAAAACAACCGGGCGATGATCTGAATCAAGTTCGTGTACGACTTGTATGAGTCGTACAGGAAGCGTGATATTTTTTAGGAGAGCTATGTCTAAAACTGGGTCGGCAATGATCTTGATAGTGCGTGGGTTCCGAAGGGGCTATGACGTCAAACGCGAGAACCCTACCTAGTTCGTCGAGTATCCTCCCGTTACGAGAGGTACACGGACTATTCCAGATAACGTTCCCGCTATTGAGGTCCCTCGCTATAATAACTGAATCTCCTAAATTAAGTAGCGCCTGCAAATCGGATCTTACTTAGCAATTCTTTCTTCGGTGGCAAATACGCGGAAACTAAAATAATATTCGAGTGACCGGTCATATCCAATAAAACAAGCTTGATAGGTATGTAACCCTTATATCATAAGGTGTACATTGCGGTAGGGTTATCATAGCTGCATTTAATTAACTCAAAGTACTCAAATTTTTTTTGATGGGCTCGAAATTTTAAATAAAGTATAATCGGGTGGGCCAACTACAAAGACCCGGCTGGCCGCAAGTTGAGTATAGCTGACTTACCGAACTTTATATAATTTTGCCCACGTGTGTAAATGATTTGTAGTCCGATGAAGCTGTTAAGACCTTGCTGGGTCAATAGCGTAGTCATTTCGAAGAAAAAAAAATCGATAAAAAGAGTGTAAATGATCCATACGATAGTTTTTACCTTGATAAGACACGGTAGGAGGTGCTGAAATCAGTTTCTAGGTTTATTTAAAAAATTTCACAATCTGACTACGTGTCTGTTTGAGTGGGTTTCTGGATCCTCTGGAAATACAATTGGTCTCAGTAGGTTGTGCTTCCATTGGGTTTTAGGTTTAATAAGATTTTCCGCATTTGGAAATTAGAACGGGTAATAAGCAATTACACGTAGACCATGTCGCCCTGCTATTTATATGAATCTACATGTGTCTTATAGTGGTGAAGGTTAAAAAAGTCAAATATAAATGTACTTGTGTATTTGTGTGTGATTTGAAATTTCTACATTATAAACTTTTTAAGTTATAGATTTAAGATTAACTGTCGGTATGTATTCTTTTTGTTTAAATTATTGTTTTCTTCTTAGACCCTTGGCCCTTATCTAAAAAAAACATTATCACAATAACTTTGTCTGTACTAATAATATTATAAAGCTAAAGGGTTTGTTTGGCTGAACCCGCTAATCGCAGCAACTACTGAGATACAATTGGAAAAAAAACAGTGTTAGCTCACTTATCGAGGAAGCTATATGTCATTACGTTAAAAATAAAAAATAGTAAGGGAGAACCAATGAAGAATATTTAAAATCGTTTTTTTTTCTTTTGAGAACTTCCGCTGCGTGTTAATGTTAGCCAAACATTAACAGCCAAAGTAACTATTCCACGCGGACGAAGTCGCGGGCAGAAACAAGTTTAGTACAAAAACTAGTAGTTTTAATAAAACCACGTTTTTATAAGCATTACACGTTCTGCAATGTGTATTTTCTTGTCCGTGTAGAAATAATGGGGCAAGCGGTGTGATGCTTGTTTTTTCTTCTTTACATAAAGTATATTGTTAACTTAACAGACGACACAGATGATGTCGCGGGTATCAGCTAGTATGAAATAATACGAAGATTGAGTCATCCATTATTTTTATTATTCGTATTATTGTATATTTATTTATTAAACCTTAGGAATGCATCAAGTGGGTACAGCGAACATAAGAAATAATTTAAGTACTAAAAATTACATCGAAAATCCTTCCCTAATCATATACACTGTCAACTCTATGGTCTATCATATAAACCTTAATTTCAACGTGTACTTTTCACGAAGCTCTTGTATGTACAAAATTTTAAAATATCTAGCTGCGTGTTTATTTATATTAAGTTATTTACAATTACTAATAAATTAAATGCAACAATTTTATAGGCTTTAATGCGATTCTTTGTGTTATTTCTGAGGATGTTTTGCTTTAATGTAACTATAATATTAAAGGCTTTTCATGGACAATTTATCTTACAAATAACGGTATCTAATTAAAATTCAATATCAATTCCGGAATATTTGCTTATCTACAATCAAAAACTACTTAAAAAATCTCATATTTAAAATTGTTTCAGTAGGTACTTGCTCACTAATTGATTTATTTGCATTCATTTAACGCTAATTTACGAAGTGGCAAAAATTGTATAAAAAACATAATTTAAAGTAGTAAATTAAAAACGGCTAAAATAAAAAATATGTCAAATATCACACGTTGTTTGAATTCACAAAAAGAACAAAAAATCAGAATCTACAGTCAATTATCATTTTTTTAAATCACATGGAAATTTAAAAGAGATATAAATACCAGAAATTTCTGATATAAATCTTTTCAAATTTATTATCATGCAATTTAATAAAGGAATCTTTTCACGTATGTGACTCATTATTTTGTGCATGATTAAAGCCTTCGAAATGATTAAATACGAGTGGGGAGAACAATTTAGGCAACAATTATCACATTGTAACCTAAAACTACAATACCTATTTATAATAATACTAAGTAATAATTGATTAATTTTCAGTTGCGATTACAAAGAAAGCTCTCCTCAGAGTTGCCAAATAAATGTGTAAACAATTAAAAATTGGTCACACTGCATATAAAAATAGGAATTGATTTTTTACTGTTTTAATCTTAAGGTAATATAAAATAATATTATTTGTTACGCGACATAGAGAAATAAATAACTATTATGTTAACACTTTACAGAAATGTTACAGTATATGTAAATAAACAATATGTTTTTTTTTTTTACATTTATAAAAATATAACAACAGATTTTAGCAGGCATTGTGTTTAGTGCGGACATTAAAATATATTTATTTATGTAAAGCCGTTGCGATAGAAACTTTGGTTATTAATATAATTTATGTCCATATTAGTATAAAAATTAAGATATGGAATGTATGAATCACAATAATTAGGATGACGCATTATATATTTTGCATCATATAATATTACTAAAACTCTTTAATATATTTATGTATGTAAATAAATTACACAATACGTTTCAAATATACAAATACGACATTGAACATTAAATGGCACAAAATTTTGTATTCAATGCATTCTCTATCTATAATTATCAATGTAACCCATCGCACCAAATGGAAATATCACCATTGTGATCATCGCACTAGATGGGAATATCACCATTGTGATCATCGCACTAAATGGGAATATCACCATTGTGATCATCGCACTAAATGGGAATATCACTATTATGATCGTTGCCTAAAACAGGTACCATTACACAATGGTGATACCGTTGTGTGCAATTCCCAAATGAAAATATTATTATTATGGCCACTGCACTAAATGAGAATATCACCATTGTGAATTTTGCACCAAATGGGAATATACAATTCTGAGCATTACACCAAATAGGAATGAATTCAAAATAACGTATTTATACATATAATAAAAATAAAACGTAACAGCAGCAAAACTTTTGTAAAAAACACAACTCAATTAGTCGAAACAAAATTCATGGACGACATTTTAAAAATCCTACTGTTACGTTCCCTTTTCAAATATTATAAATCATTAATATCCATTTACTATAATGTGTAAAACGATACATTTTCTCTTTCATAGAGAAATAAACAAGATTACACAAAATCATTATCGTTAATTAAAGTTGGATATTCATCGAAATCCATCGGAAAGCAAAAAACACAGAGAAAAGACACAGATTAAATTGGACTATACCGAGTTTAATAAAAATTACTCATATTTATTGTAAATTAGCACGGTATAAATAAAGAACTATTAAAAAGAAAATAAATTGAGAAATTTGTAAAGAAAGAAAACACTTAAATACAATAAAAATAGTTACCAAACTAAGTACATATCATCTCCGTTTTACAACCCTGCTGCACGACGATATAAATCATAACATTATATTATTATTATTAGCACAAACGAAACGGTATTGTCAACAACGATAATACAAAGGTATATGCCGCAAAATCTCACAAAAAAATTCGATACAAAAAATATATTTAAACAATAAAGCTTCACATTACATAATTATATAGTGAATATCACTTAATTGTCCCAAAGCCCCGCAGGCTAGTTTGTACGACACAAAAAAAAAAAACATAATTATTCCCAATTGAGAGTCCTTTCACGATATTGTACAGAAAATTCACACTTCTTTTTAAATGTTTGGTCGTTAATTCTTACGGTTACGTCGACCCAGAATAGGGATGCACATTATTCGATTCTTATGAAAATATCGATTACGATATAGTGATTTTCTATCGAATCGTTTTAATCTACGCGAATCGATTCAAAAGGACGAATTTATATCGTGTTCATATGTTGATGTAAGTAAATAAATAGGTATTACTGATCTCAATGAAACAATATCGATTACGTTGGCAATACTTTTTAAATTGTTCTTATTGTTTTTATTACAGAGTGGACAAATAATAGACATTTGTGCAAAGTAAAATAAAAATTTACA
The DNA here is from genome assembly GCA_014332785.1 of Antheraea mylitta. NCBI lineage: Eukaryota > Metazoa > Arthropoda > Insecta > Lepidoptera > Saturniidae > Antheraea > Antheraea mylitta. The sequence goes on from JACEII010000010.1 coordinate 456,379, forward strand.
TAGTTTTTTTTTCACTTTATTTTTGGCAATCAATCTTTCAGATTATTACTGCCATTGTCGAGTAATCAATAATATTACAAGCGTCGTGCGATCACTTCAATATTAAGCGTCGTGTGAGTCAATATTCTAACAAGATGGTGGATCCCTTGTTAGAACCTTTCTGGGAGTTTTTGTGGCATCTTAGAATTTCATGCTCCGTGATATTATTTTCCATTCACTTCACTTATGCACAATAAACTAACAATATTACGTAAAACTCCACCAAATTTACAAAATATTGAGTCCTATAACACAAGATTATGAATAAAATATAAAATCCACTACATGACAGACTAAAATCCCGCCAAAAACTCCAATTTACATTACTCCTTTAGCAGACTGGCTGAAACGTTTGAATTTATTGCAAATAGAATATTTCGTTCAAATAATTGAACGATCTCTTTTGTGTATAAATATATGGAGTTAGAATTAAATAATCTATTTACGCACACAGAGTCTTATTATAACGCTGTCCAAATAAATCTAGACTTCTGCGTATTATTAAATATTGCAAATTTTTAAACGACTTTCATCGATAACTCGAGATGAGAATCAATTCAGAGGCTTATGATCGATTACGACTTAAAAAGTCAATTCAAAGGGAAAAAACGAGTGTGTTTTAGACCACACGACTGAAGTAAAACTTCGTTAGCTCCATCTATATATGTATAGTATATACATGTAAATTAATTTTCTACAAATATTTCAATTTATTATGAGTTTCCATTGATAATACGGAACGCAACTCAGTCTCTTTCTATCTTTACTAACATTATATCTCTCCCTTTCAACTGTCGTTCGCCTCATCCGATCCTACGTTTTCGTAACGCTCTCGTGACGCATTCACCAGCTTATTTCCCAAGTCAAGCGTGCGTAAAGAAGTCTTACGTGCATCCCTAGACTGTAGTAAATAAAAAAAATAGCAATTATAAACGAACGTAGCTGGAATATTGTCTAGAAGCGGGCTACACTTGTGTCACGCACTGAGCCAACTTCTCAAGCTCCGCCTGCAAAGCCTGCCGTTTCTCAGATTCCAGCTTCAATTTAAGATTCAGCTCGTCTATTGCAGATTTGAACATTGTATTTTGTACTTCTAGAAGTTTCTCTAGGTTCGATATCTGAAAATAAGAGAATACGATAATATTATTTATATGTCAAAAATTTGACAAATATTGAAAGTTTTGAAAATAAATCCTCGAAGTAGTAATCTGTGACAAGATGTCTGAACTTGTTTTATGGAGTTATAAAATACTAGCTTTGTCCGCGTGTCTTGACTTGTGTCGCTCTTAATTTACCAGTGTTGTTAATTAGCATTTTGAATTCATTTTACTTATGTAACTTTTATCACAAAGCACAGTTTCTTGGACAGCGATCAACACCTAATGATCTAAGTTAGATGCTGTCTCAATCACAGCAAATAGAGTTCTTAGAGATTGCAAAGAAAAAATAGGTGATTGTATTTGTATTAACAGTTTAACTTGTAAACACGTACAAGCAATTCATTTCAAGAAACTATTTGTTTTGTATATACATTCATTGGAAATGACTTTTTTTTTCGAAATGACTACGCTATTGACCCAGCAAGGTCTTAACAGCTTCACCGGACTACTAAGGCGAGCGCTTAAGGCACTCAGCCGATTTCATTTTGGCAACCAGCTCAAGGGTGTGCACGGCACACCTCGGCTTGGCTGTTGCCTGTTGCATGCAAAATCGCGACCTATCTTAGCTAACCTAGCTAACTATTCATATATGTATGAGTTGTTGAAACGTATATGTGTACCAAGCATACACGCCTCAACAACTCCTCGATATATTTATTATCGGAAAATTGAGAGGTTTTCAGTTCGATAAGGAAAAAAAAAAGTAAGCCTTTCCACTTTCATGTGTAAGTATTGGAAATGACTCATTGGCAGACAGTTTATGTTACAGAGCACATCAAAACATTTCTTTAAGTAACTAAGTTCTTTAAGTAACAGTATTAGCCATACTGAAATTATTGATTTAAGTTGTAGAGGGAGCGTATTTTAAGTAATAAAGGTGTTATGCTTTAAGGCAGTGTTTCCCAACCTTTTTTTAGGTCATACCCCACCTTAACTTTTCTAAAAATTTTATACCGCTCCCCATACAAATTTTTAGACCTTTAAAAATTGTTTTGTTCCCTTAAGGAATATAAATGATAATTTTTAGGAAAAACTAACTGTCAAATTGTTATCAAAACATCGTAAGTAAACTTACTTGACGACACTAATTATCCAGTTGATATTTTGGTAACGTCAACCGATATTATACCTGATAATTTACAACTTTTTTTTTATTTGTCACCCATATCTAGCATTGCATTTAAATAACCCAAAGCAAAAGTCGTGTCGAGTCCATTTTTAAATTGCCACCTTTAACTATCAAATCGACCCCCTGCGGGGCGTGGGCCCCACGTTGGGAAACACCGCTTTAAGAGGAAGGGAACAAATTATTATTTTCTTAAAATATAAGGTACTTTATAGAGGTCATATTGTATTATGAACGATTCTAAACACTGCAAAAATGAAGCTACCCACTCTTAAATAATTAGTACCTACCCTATTGTTTAATTGTGCGATCAACGGGTCACTCCCATCGTTTGTATTCCTTTCGATTTTGACCGAATGGAGTCGCCTTTCTAGAGTGTTCGAACTACTCCTCTCACCGCTCAGTATTGAAGACGGTTTTTCTGGTAATTTCTCTTCAAGCTTTTCTATTCTCTCCAGAGTGCTCGACTTTTCGAATATACTCGATGGTTTAGTAATCGTTGTGGGTTCGTTATGCTTCTCTATGGGTTTCTCGGTGGTGGTCACGGGTTCGGTGTAGGTTCGTGTCGACGCCGAGGGAGGCGATGGCGCCAGCGGTTTCTTAACTTCCTCCAACATTGATATTAAAGTGCGACCTAAAAAAAAAAGATTGATAATTTTTTTACATCAAAGGAGGCAAACGAACAGGTGGGTCACCTAATGTTAAGTGATCACCACCGTCCATAGACACTAGCAACACCAGGGGAGTTACAAGTGCGTTGCCAGCCTGTATATGGGTGGGTGGGAAGTGAAGGAAAGGAAAGGGAGAGAGAAGAAGGGAGGTGGGCTTCCGGCGCTCTCACTGACCGAACGAAACGCAACAATGCAAGCACTGTTACTTCACGTCGGTTTTCTGTGAGAGGATGGTATTACCCCGGACGAGCCGACCTCTTAAGGCTGAAACCAGTTATAGCTTCAGCGTGGTTCTACCACCTACAACTTTAAATACATATCATAACTGAGAATGACTGATAAAACAATAACAAAAAAACAAGGCCATTCTATTATACCAGGTGAATGTTAAATGGGTGACACCCTTCTATCTTGTGGTAGTTCATAGTCACATTTAACATATACAAGAATGACATCTAAACAAATACTAATGAACAAACAAAGAGAACCTTAGTTAAAGTTTGTTGTAAAACTTTTGAAAAGTTAGGAACGATACTTTTAAACGTAAAAAAAAAAACACATCTAGGTTCAAAGAACAACATTAAAGGGGCGCTTTTCAAGGTTAATCATTACGCAACTGCTTATCGCGGGAACGCCGTACAGTCGAACAAAGAGAAGTGGGGAGCGGGTCGAGGTGCGGCACGGTGTGATTCATTGCTTTCCTTATTATTACACCAGTTCGTTCTTACGTAAATCACCTGATGTTGATTGTACATCAGTTTTGTTTTTCTCTACATAATTAAATCAAATATGAAGCATCTACTTTTTTAATTGATTTATAACAAGACTCGACTAATGATTACCCTGTAAAAATATTGCTAGCGACTAATCAGTCGCGCTATATATACATATAAGAGGACGATCATTAATTGTATGAGAAGTTCAGGGGAGTAGGGGGCAAGGCGAATCTCACATAAGACAGAGATTAAGACCGGCAAATATAACGTAATTATTTTCGAGTGAGCAAAAAATAGTGTAAAAATGAGAGAAAATCGGATCAATATAAAGTAAAAAGTAAAATGTTTCTAGACTAAAATATATCAAAAAACTGATATAACTCTTATATATATTAAAGTTCATGAAGAGATGTAAATTCATTTAGTATAGATATTTCGAAATATAATTTCATAATAATTACTAAAACTAAATATAATAATAGTAAAAATAATAAAGCAAATTGTATTTTCTTTTTAATATCATTTATAGTCAAAATACGAATTTTAATAGAAATTGTGTGAGATTAAGGGCGTGGCAGAGGGGTCTACACAAATGTCAAATCTTACCGAAGGGATAAGGCAGTCAAAAAAATAATTAAACGCGTCTAATCAATTGACAATTTAAAAGTAAAAAAAAAATAAAATTAATGTTTTTATAATCACCTGCAGCCGTCGGTGAATGTATTACAGGTTTCGGGGCTGAAGCGTCGATATCACGAGGAACAGGGGACGTGTCCTTCTTAGAATCCAGCGAATGACGAACTTTAGTCTTAAAAGTAATATAAATTGATTTTGAATACAGTATTTATAACAATCACAAATAAAATTTTACTATTTTATAAATCAATTAAAAATATATTAATCTACCTGTCGGAAACGAACATTGAGATTTATTAATATAAAAATATTTAACAAGCCGATCGAAGAATTCACAATGATAAAATCCTAAATATAAGAAACACTGTATAATGTATTCTATCTCATTATCTCGCACGTAAATCCTATGGATACATATGATTATCTTGCATATTTTTTTATTTTGCATTTTCGTTTAATCGAGTGTCAAATCACAACAGGCAGTTTTCAATTAAATATTTCAATAGTAAGTGTAATTGTTTAAACATATATATCACCTCTTCGAAACTCTCCATAACGGACATTCGGCTGGTTATCGATGAGGTGCTTTTCGACATCTCCATGGAATGTGTTGAAGACCTCTTCTCCTCTACGCCACAATCTAAGATCCTGAACACAGTTATTGTTAACTACAACTAGTCTGTAATCTGTATATATAAAAGAATAACCAATGGCCTAGCTGACATATAAATACACAGTCCGATCTATCGGGGTGGGGCCATGAAAGATTTCGTGCCTGGGTATTTCTTTTACATTGTCAACCCTGTTTAGTTTACTTCTGTTTGTCAGACAGTTGTTTAGTTATTCTTATATATATATATATATATATATATAAGAATGGAATAGTATTACAGCATAGAAAACACAAGGGAAGTTTCGAGAAATTAGTAGTAACATTATAACGTTCAAGAGATTTTAAATTAAATTAACATTTCGCAGTAAACACATGTTACAAGTTACAAGAAAATTTTAACAACATAAAACTAACTCCAAAAACATTTAGTAAAAACAAATGCACTACGGCGTTTTTAGCCATAGTTAGCTTATCTAACCTTAGTATATAATAACTGAGTAGGGACTGTACATTATCTGCTCAATTTTGAAAAGTTCTTAGTGTATCTTCGAAACTTAATGCTAATTAAATTAAAACGTGATCCCTTATGAAAATATCACATTTATATGAAAAAAAAATAGAATTATCCAAATCGGTTTATAAATAGTGAAGTACTTAGGAAAAAAAAGATAATACGAACGAATTGTGAACCTACTCCGTTTTGAAGTTTGAATAATTATAGGTGTAGATTAACTATCACGAGATTAGTTAAAAATTATTTAGATTTTTTTTGGAAACAATTTAACGAAGGGAAACTACTTGGTTATTGAATTTTAAGTTAATGCTACCTACCTGTCGGTGCTACCACCTCCAGCTTTACTGGCAACCCCACTCGCCTCTGAGGAACTGGAGACGGAGCGGGACTTGCCGTCAGCACCGAAGCTGGTCTTCTTCGCCTGGTTCAGTTTCAGCTCCTCCATCCAGGGCGCCTTGTGCTTCTCCCATTCGCGTGTACGAGGCCTTATTTCGTCCAGCTTATCGGACGATGGTTTCTCACCTGTTGTCGGCACTGTAAAAAACAAAATTACCTCTTTACACACACATATACAATTATATTTAACAACTAGCTGTTACCCGCGGCTCCGCACGCGTTTTTTGAATTTATTAAAAAAATATTAAAATTTATTATTAGAGTGTAAATAACAATAATACTCTTTCAGACATATTTGTAAGTTTGACACGCACATCATCTACAGTAACGGATAACAGTTCATCACTACTATGTAAAACAAAGTCCTGTTCCACGTCTATCTATATGTCTGTTTGCGATAAGATCAAAAACTACAAAACGCATCTTCATGTCGTTTTCATTAATATATAAAATGATTCTTGGGCAAGGTTTAGGTACAGTTTGTCTTATTATCAGGGCAGGCAACGTCTGCTGAACCCGCTAGTTTAAAATAAAACAGCTAATTAGTTACTGATTTGCCCGTAAAATTCTCATTCAAATATTACTTGTAGTCCGGTGAAGCTGTTAAGACCTTGCTAGGTCAATCGCGTAATCATTTCTAAGAAAAAAAAATGTTCAAATAGGTCCAGCTATTTTGGAGATTACTCGGAACAAATAAACAAACAGACATATAGACAGAATAAAAAAAAAATGTTGATATTTTTAGCACCACAGATATATGTATTCACCAAAAAATATTTATTTTAATATTACATACACACACACTTCATTTTTATAATACGTAATATATCACAAATCAAAAATTGGAAACAAAACTAACGTACAATAAACTTTTTGAGGAGTTTTTGGCGGAATTTCATTCTGTCAAGCAGTGGATTTTATATTTTATACATAATTTTGTGTTACTTGACTCTATATTATGTTAAATTGGCGGCGTTTTATGTAATTTAATGTTTGTTTATTGTGCGTAAGTGAAATGAATTGGTTTTGAAAATTAAGAATTATTTACGAAATATTATATAGAGAATTTAGCGCTTATACCTTTTCATTAACTTAGACATAAAAGAAAACTGGCTAAAGAATACATAACAATTACCTAAATTGTCAACTTTAGAATTGGCAGTATGGATCAATTCCTTCGCCAGTATTATTGGAGGAATATTATTACTACTAAACTATTTGAATAATAACACAAAACAAACTTTACAAATGTTTCCGACACAAACGTACCACGTATAGTTAAAAATTGAAAACAAAACTAACGTAGAACAAACTTTTTGAGTAGGAATACAAAATAAACCATGAAAATATTTTCGATAGAATGTTATCGCGTTACCATGGCAACGCATATAATACTGACATTAACACGCAGCGGAAGCTTCCAAAGTAGCCCGATTTTGAGACATTCTTCATTAGTGCTCAGCTCCTTTTGGTTTTAACGTGATGATATGTAGCCTATAGCCATCCTCGATAAATGAGCTATCTAACACTAAAAGAAACTTTTAAATCGGATCTGTAGTTCTTGAGATCATAGCGTTCAACCAAACAAACAAACAAACAAACAAACAAACAAACAAACAAACTCTTCAGCTTTATATATTAATATAGATATATTGTAAGCATGTTGAAAACAAAATGGAGACCAGAATTATACTTTGCTTATAAAGTTTATTTGTAAATAATGTTGTCCATTTAGTTGCATCTCTCCCGCGCAAGCGCACCATACCGCTTACCCCTCCATCACACATTGTTGAACGCATAATGTTTATAAAAATCTTACTTACTTAAACCTATATAATGAATGTCGTGACAATTTTTTTCTAGATATGAATAAGTGTGAGAAGCAAAAACTTAAAAAAATAATTGAAATAAATCTAGTAATTTTTAGGTGATATGCACACCAAGTCGTATTTGAACCCATTGGATAACAGGATGTGGAACATTTGGAGGACAAAAACGTCATCAGAATTCGGAGTCTCTCCGAGCATCTCTGCTTAAAGAGGCAGAAATAGATATGAATTTGGTGCATGCTGGCAATGTTGTTGAGGGTTTGTATGCAAAATGGGGGATGGCATTTTGAATAATATAAACAAAATTGTATTTTACATTTAATTGCCTTTCATTTCAGCTGATGATCAGCAAAATAATGATATCCATTGCATAGGGATAATGCATTATATTTATTAGTAATTTTACTTAGAATTGCATACATTTGAATAAATATAATCCCTATTTTTTTAAATTTCAATTGAACTATTTAATTATTGGTGGGTAATCTTAAACCTTTCTACATATTCCATGGCCAGTTCAAGCTTTAGGGTTATCAAAAAATAGTTCATATTTTTGCTTATTATTGGACCTTCAAAGATTAATGAATTTTAGTCGAATTTCGCGAAATTCACATATAATTTTTTATAATGCAGTTGAATAGATATATAAAAACAAAAATACCTTCATGACCGTTGCTTAGGCCTATCTGTTGCGGTGTGTCGTCCCGTAGAGCCTGACTCGGGGGTCGACGTCGCGGCGCTTTCGCTCTGCAATAAACATATAATCCTCCTCATAATAAATATTACATTAGATTACTCAATTTGTAACATTTTATTTAATGATATTTGCCTTTTAGGTCTCTTCAAGAGTGATAAAACATATATTCTAGGAACAAATTGTATGGAAACATTTAACGTGCAAAGTTCTTCAACGAAACATTTGTAATGCAAAACTGATGAATATATATATATAAAAGAATATATAATTCCTCTAGAATAAACCAGAACAATATTACACTAAAAATCAATATTAACAGTTTGATTAATGATGAAATAAATAAAGTGTAATCAGTCAATCATTAAAAACGAAATTCCAGGAATTCGGTATCTTAACTCTACCCTCCCAATACATTCTTGATAATTTAATGTACCTATGTCCGTAAAAACTTTGAAAAACTGAATTTAGTAAAAGTCCGGCATAACGCAAATACTAGAAACTGTAATAAGCTGATCATCCCATGTTTCAGACTTAGTAAAACCAGTAATAGTTTCTTAGGTAACAGTGTTAGGTTTTACAATAAAGTCGCAAAACATGTTACCGATTTGCCGGACTGCAATTTTAAGCGCTATGTCATGCGGGTAATAGTGTCAAAAGGATATTATAGAGTGGATCAGTATGTGAACGATAGTGATGTTTGGAATTGACTCCTCTTTGTGCATCCACTATAAGCTGTATGATGTATTGAAAATGTATGTAAAAAAAGAAATGTACCCGATCGAGTTTCTTGCCAATTCTTCTCGATAGCTGGGTTATTTTCCGAACCGGTGGTAGTTTTTGATGTTCATAAGCGCCTTATTAGGGCCTAAACTGAATAAAGAATTTTTGATTTTGATTTTGAGTCGTATCACATTTTTTTTTATATTATAGGGGGCAAACGAACAGACTGGTTATGTAAGTGTGTAGGTGATCACCGCCGTCCATAGACACTTGCAACACCGGAGGAGTCACAAGTGCGTTGCCGGCCTTTAAGAAAAGTGTACACTCGCTTCTTGAAAGTTTGCAATTCATAGTTGCTTGGAAACACCGCCGCTGAGAGTCGATTCCACAGGGTCGCAGTACGAGGCAGAAACGACCTTGAAAACCTCACCGTGGAAGACCTCCACTCATCGAGGCGGTTTGGATGAAATTTAAGTTTCAGGCGGGTAGTACGATGGTGGAAGGTAGCGGCAGGTAAAAGTCCAAACAACTCCTCTGAACACTCTCCGTGGTAAATGCGATAAAGAACGCAAAGAGACGCGATGTCCCGACGCAGTGCCAATGAGTCGAGCCGATCGGATAATACCTCGTCGCCAACGATTCGAACTGCTCTACGCTGGATGCGGTCAAACGGAAGCAGTTGATATTGAGGCGCTCCAGCCCAAAGGTGAGAACAGTATTCCATGTGTGGGCGGACTTGCGCTTTATGGAGTAGTAAACGGTGTTCCGGTGAGAAATACTGTCTTGCCCTATCAGGGCACCTAGTTTTTTGGAGGCCAACAATGCTTTGCTCTCCAAATGACCGCCAAATTGAACGTCACTCGATATACCGAGGATACCAATACTGGGCTTGGCGACTAAGGGGACTCCCTGAAAGCTGGGCGTTACGTCAAATTTGATCTTTTTCGCGGTAAATGCGCAAACTTGTATCTTAGTAGGGTTAAAATCGACCAAGTTTTGTCTACCCCAATGCGAGACGTGTTCAAGTGACGTCTCCATTTCAGACAAAAGTTGATTCCGACACTCAACGAGGCGTTCCCGGGAAATATTAGCCCGGCCAGTGTATAGAGCATCCCCAGTGCTATCGTCTGCATAGCAATGAATGTTGCTAACTTGCAACATATCATTGATATACAGAAGAAAGAGAGTAGGGAATAATACACAGCCTTGTGGGACACCAGCATTCACAGGTTTCAATTCAGAGCTCGCACTGTCGACTGTGACTTTTATGCTTCGACCAGTGAGAAAGCTAGATACCCAGTTGCATAAAAATCCGGGAAGTCCAAAGGAAGTAAGCTTCGACAGAAGCGCTTTGTGCCAAACCCGATCAAAAGCCTTCGCTACGACTAAACTTATGGCAATGGCCTTTTTTTTATCGAAGCACGACATAGTGACTGCACTATGCCTGATGTTAAGCATAGTACAATCCAAAAACATCGGCAACCACCGAGAGACAGATTATCCATCGCCGGTCGCCGCTGTCATGCCGGCCATAATGACAAAAGTCACCCGGTACTGGATAAGCACAGGCTGATCCCGAAACGCGACGCGCAGAAGCGAGTCACTATTACGGGCTTTTTCGCCATATACATGGTGGTTGCAACCCAGTCGGGCTGTAAAACCCTACCACCCCGCTTTCGCCATTGCCTCGTTCGTTATTCAGCAGGGTGCACCACGTGCAGATGAGGTTGGCTTGGGTGTCTCAAGTCTTAAGATGTTTCAAGTCTCCGCCCATCGATGTGTCAAGAAGGCTAGAAGATCACCAGCTGAGCGACGTTGGCGAAAGCCATATTGACGGTCGCTAATAAGCTGGTTCTCCTCTAGGTACTTCAAGAGCTGGCAGTTTATAATGGACTCCATTATTTTGGAAAGCAAGGAAGTGATGGCGATTGGCCGCTAGTTCGACGGCTCTGAGCGGTCACCTTTTTTTGGGATCGGGTGCACAGAAGCAGACTTCCAAGATACTGGCACAACGCCTGTACAATAGGAGTGCCGAAAAAGACGCGCAAGAGTTGGAACCAGTTCCGCATCTGCAGTTCAACTTGAAATTTGCTAAGTAGCCCAATAAGTTTGTACTTTTTTTTTCGAACTGACTACGCTATTATCCTAGTAAGGACTTCACAGCTTCACCGGACTACTAAGGCGAGCGCTTAAGACATTCAGCCTATTTTGTTTAGGTAACTAGCACAAGGTAGCACGCACACCTCGGCTTGGGCTGTTACTGACTTCTCGATCTAAACTATTCTAAGCTATTCATACATATAATCGTTTTATAGTTCATACACTTGAACTTGTATGATACAAAAACGCTTACATGTATAAGGAAATAAAATAAAACCCTGCCACCAGATGTGTATGTGTGTATACGACTGTGAGAGATGATCTCGTGTGCGTACTGGTGATGTAGGTGAGTCACAGTATCGCGATAGTAACAGCTCGAGGGCTCTACCCGGGGACGACCTAGTCTCGAGATGTTTCCGAGGGAATCGCGACTGTGTGCGGGAGCGAAAGAAGGGCACTCCTTCGCGGCGGCGCGAGGGAGTGTTACGCGAGCGTGGGCGCGAACACGCATGTTAAGAGACATCGAAGCTAAGTATTAATTAAACTTGTTATAATAATATATAGGATATATATAGGGTGGGTCAAAAAAAAACTTTTTTTTAGCTACCACGAAATTAAAGTCCTAGTTGACGAAAAAAAAATTCTGGTAAAGTTTGAGCTCTTAATATTAATTTTCAGAGGTGTCACATCGTGATTTTCGATTTCCCATTTAAATTACACGGAATTTTTTTTTTTTCGAATTTTGTTGTATCTCAACGAGTTATTCTGTGGTAAAAGTAAATACATAATTTTGTAGGAAATTGAAAGGCCTACAAAAAAGGTCTGATATAATTTTTCGCTAAGTCAACTCGGTTCAAAGTTATTCGAGTTCACTCAATTTTTTTTGGAAAAGGGAACGATTTTTCATTTGAACAGGTAATTTTTTTCTATTTCGAGTTTTTTGTAGACTTTTCCACTTAGAATGCAAATTTCGCAATTTTTTTACACCGTTTTGTCTGCCACAAGTAGATATTCCCGCAGAAAGCCATTGTTCTTCAACTTTGATCATGGTGTTCATTGGACTTTGATTAATTGTCTCTTTCAATAAAATATGACGATGGAAAAACACTGCCATAACCTCTTTAACGGTAGGTAATTTACGACCAAAAACGTTCGGGTTGGTATTACCAATTAAATAAATAGGTTTGTAGCTCATGTTTAAATAATAGCGTAAATTTGCAATAATAGAAGAGTTGAAATTGAACAACTAAAACAAACAAGCGTATTTCTACGTTATTTTTCAAAATCTTAATATTTAGTAAATGTAAAATATTAAGATCATAAAAGAAAAAGTAAAAACCGTAAATGGTCGGCATAATTTGAATTTCGTTTTTGGTACAACAAAACAGAAATCTTAAAAAAAAATTGAGCCGTCACGGGACGCCTGGTATATGTGAATCATCGAAATTGTTTTGTATAAGTTACATGCATAATAGAACAGAACAGAACAGATTACGACGGAAATCAGCTATGGCATAATGAAAAGCATTACAAATTTGTTCCATAGAATAATGACTGTTTGATTGAAAATTGATGTAATAAAATAAATTTTTATTACATCAATTTTTATTTTTATTTAATGCAAAATTCAACTAGGTGCAGGCGCGGTGTGTTTAGCGGCATTTATCAAAAAGCGTTAGGTCGTCGGCGCGTGCCGTGTAACACTAGTAGAACGAGTGACTGACAAAACAGTTTGAATCTTATGTGTATACAGATACGGTTGCAAATGTTTTTGAGTATTTCAGTAGTGCACATTTTTTATTTTTCGACGCCACGCCAACTATCAGGTTTACCCTCGGCCTATAGATGTTCCACATCGATAAAACATCTTATTTGAACGATTAAAATTGGATTTAGCTCTTTTTGAATTGTAACGACACATATGTATCAGTGTAAGATAGGGTGTAATAAAGGTGCAAAATCTCCAACACTGCAACAACATTACACATATCACCTCCACACACGTGCACGCACACACGCTTACACATGAAAGTGGAAGGGTTTTATTTTTTCTCTTATCGAACTGAAATAGTTTAGAAAAATTATCCGATACAAAATACATATAAGAGTTTTCGAGATATGTATGCTTGGTACACATATATGTTTCAACAACTCATAAACGTATGAATAGTCAGCTTAGCTTAGGTTGACTCAGACGGGAATTGCATGTATCAGTCAACAGCCCAAGCCGAGAGGTGCCGGGCACCCTTGAGCTAGTAGCCCAAATAAAATTGGCTGAGTGCCGCCAGCGCTCGCCTTAGTAGTCCGGTGAAGATGATAAGACCTAGTTATGTAAATAGCGTAGTCAACTCGAAAAAAAAAGTAATAAAGGTGTATGTACCTTCCGACACGCGGGTCCGAAAGTATGGAGTTCCGCTCGACGTGGTCGAACGTGTTCGTATTTGGGGACGCGGAGGCGGGGGCGGAGGGGGCAGCTGAGGGGAGCGGGACAGGCGAGTGCGGGGGAGCGGAGCCGGGAACAGCGGAGGTGGGGAGCGGAGGGGGAGCCGCCTTGCTGGAGGAAGAGCCGTCCAGTCGGTCCCACTCTCCCCCGCTGCTGCTGCTGCTGCCGTTCGACACCGATGACGCTTTCTCCCTGCAATATGTAATTATATGAGAGCTGTGAGAATAATGCACGAATCGAATAATAATGATCGCATCGAATATTCGAACCATTAATATACCAAAAACATCGAAAATAAAGAAGAATACAATAAGTTTAATAAAACTTATAGGCTATACGGAAACATACAACACTTCCCAATAATTATTTTCATAAAAACTTAAATTCAATATGTACAGTGTAAACTCATAATAAATACTTGCTTTAAAAAGGTTTAGTACTAAATGCACCACGCACGCCCGAGGCAAGTTCGCGTTAACCTTTTTTCGCAAGTCTAACCTAACGCGAGACAAAAGAGCAAGATGGCGAACATTTCTTTGTATTCTTCTACTACTAATTCTTTGACTTCCTTATTTTGAATGACATAAAGTATGGAGGGATCTACTCGAATAAAAATATATGTAATAATAAATCGACTTACTTATCTGTGGATGGTAGCATTTTATTTTTGAGACCAATAAGTAATCCGCTAACACCTGTTGTTGGTGTAGGGCTTTTCTTCAACGGTACTGGAGGTTTCTTCACCTAGAAAATTAATATTACATATTAATATAAAGTGACAGTTGTCAATAATTATTAAACTTATATATCCCTTTACAAGTAAGTCTTTCAATTGCTTTAGCAAATTCACATATGTTTTACTTAAAATTTGATATATTTTTACATTTATTATATAGCACAGAAAGCAATCCTTTATCTCACATATTAAATTTGATATCATTGATGATTAATTTTATTACCATACTAAGCAAATGAATAATATAATCAATAAACTATCGCAAGATCATAATGATAATGACTGTTAGTCAACGGTTCAGGAATTATTTAAAGGCGAAGATAATAACAAACTTACTTGTCCGTCTAATGTTCCATCCGTGACTGTCTCATTGTGTATTAGTTTTTCAGATTCATTTTTATTTGTGTGCGTGACTGTACTTTGTGTGCTGATCTCCTTACTCAATGTGTTCTCTTTGTGCATACTGAAATTAAAGAGTACAATCCTGAACTTATACCAGTTGAATGTTTAAGGGCGACACCATTCTATCGTGTAGTAGTTCATGGTCACATTTAACATATATAATAATAATAGCAAAACAAATACTAATAAGCCACAAAGGAATTTTGGTTAAAGTTTTTTCTAAAACTTATAAAAGTATGGGAACGATACTTTAAAAACGTAAAAAAATCACGCCTAGCTTCAATGAACAAAATTCAAGGGGCGCTTTTCAATGTTAATCATTGTGTAACTGCTTATCGTGGGAACGCCGCACAGTCGAACAAAAGGAAGCGGGGCGCGGGTCAGGTGCGGGATGCGCCCGGAGCACGCGACAAGGCGTGAATTATTTATTACACTTGTTAGTTTTCGCGTAAATCACCTAATGTTGAGTGCGTTTCTCGAGATAATTAGGTAAAATATTTAGCACCTATTTTTTTTAATTGATTCAGAACGAGAAGCAAATAATGATTAATCCGTGAGAGTATTGCAACTATTTAACCAGTCATGCTGTATATCGACCTAAAAGAATCCCACTGTTGGGATAAAGGCCTCTTTCCTAACGATTGTATAAGCAAAATCACCAGCCCAACTTCGAAGCATTGATTTTCAACACTGAGAAATCCACAAATTTATATCTTCCTCAGGTTTTCTCGGCATGTTTTCCTTCACCGTCAACCGATAACGGTACAAATTTAAATAAGTAAATGTATGCAAATTCCGAAAACTACGCTGTTACATGCCGTGATTCAAACCTACGGGGGGCGTTGAATTGACATTTCACCGGGAACCACTCGACCAACATAGCTTCTTAAAGATCTTATTTCTGAGACAGGTATATACAGGTACAACAGTTATATATTAGGTACAGGTAGATATCAACTTTAAAACTGTAAACTCGAGTATATCAGCAATAAAATACAACAAAAACGTGTACTCCTTCATAGACCTATTTCCAAGAATTTTAGTAATTATTCACACAGAGGCAGCCGAGCAGTTGCTTGGCCAAGGCAATTTGAATTTACTATTATATATCGCTACCAACCTTAGTTTGATGTTTAATGACGATGCAGTGTGGTCTAAGGTGGTTAACATACTAAACCTTGTGAAAAACTGGCTCTTTAGTATAGCTACCGGAGCACAGCTATTAGTGCTTGGCGACAGATTAAACTTGTATTGTCATAACTTTTTTTTAGGAGGCAAACGAACAAATGGGTCACTTATGTTAAGTGACTACCACCATCCATAGACACTTGCAACACCAGGGGAGCCACAAGTGCATCACCAGCCTGTGGTGGGGAAGGGAAGAGGGGGAAGTGAGGAGAGGTGGGCCTCAGGCGCTCTCACCGACAGAACGAAACGCAACAATGCTGTGCAAGCAACAATGCATATTAATTCACGTCGGTTTTCTGTGGGTCGGGTGGTACTGCCCTGAACAAGCGGACCTATTCATACTGAAGCCAGTAATAGCTTCAGCGTGGCTCTACCACCTTCAGAAATAACTAGACAAGCAGGCATAAGAAAATTGCCCATCTCGGATGCTATGGTTTATCCCCATCTAAAAACTCAAGCACTATTAGGATTCAAACCTATGTCGATCGAACCAGTATCCAAAAATGTAACAATTGTACCACCATTATTACAAAAATAATAGAAAACCTGCCGCCAATATCCTATCGATATGTTCCAGTCAAACATTCCAACCTTAACACCGCTGTGTTACGTATGTTTTTTTTTTACAAACAAGATTGTATATAAACGTTAATACAAAATAAAGCAACATTATTTTATTTATTTATCGCACAAAACGATTCTCTATAAATATTGATAGCCATATTCAAATGTGGCACGTTCATTCAAATTGTCATTTATTAACGTACAAAATACTAATAAATAAAACGTTTTAGGGTAAAATGTAAACAATTAAAATATTTATGTATTACATTTATTTGAATTATAGCACTGTTCTATAATTTCAAATGTCTCGAATAATTGTCTTTAAGCTGACTTTTTTCTAATACTTATGCAATTTTTCAGGTATATTTCAAATGGCATGTTATAATTAATTTTAGTTATTTTCTCCATTTATCACACGAAATATGCCTATCGTTTTTTGTATTATAAAATTCCTTTAAATAGGACAATATTAAAAAGACCCATTTTCACCAAAAAAATCCAATATTTCGAAGACAACTTTTTGAATAAGGTTCTATCTGAGAATTAGCAAACAATTGAAGCGATTACTGGTTTCAGCATGAATGAGTCAGCTCGCTCGGGGTAGTACCACCTTCACACAGAAAACCGACGTGAAGTAACAATGCTTGCATTGTTGCGTTTCGTTTGGTCAGCGAGAAGCGCCGGATTCCCACCTTCCCTTCCTTTCCCCACCCTTCCTCCCTCTCAACCCTACCACCCAAACGTAAGCTGGCAACACACTTGCAACTCCCCTGATGTTACTATGGACGGCAGGGATCACTTAACACCAGGTGATCCGGATGTTCGTTTGCCTCCTATGACCATAAAAAAAAAGTTTTTCCAGAGTATACAAGTTAATCGATTTTGTATTCATAGAACCATGATACGTACAGTATTGTTAAATATGACAATCATCAATGAAGGTATAATAAACACATATAACGATAGGCATATTTCGTGTGTTATGTACAAAAATTTTAGTAAAGTTTAAAGACATTTTAAAGACACCTAAAAGAATAACAAGTATTTAAAAACCTTGATGATTTAATGAATAGAAAATCGATTTATTCATATATTCTGCAAAAAACTAGTTGTCTAACTAGTATTTGATACCATAAGTTTTATTATCCTATATATAAATAGCAATTTTTTTAATAGTTTTAATTTTTATTGTCATTTATTAGATATTTTAAAAGATTCCTTAGGGAATACGCCATTCAAAATCATAATCATTACCTACATTCATATATTAAAATTTTCTAATATATGAAAACTTGTTGCTTCCTTGAATCCTTCTGTGGTGTCCATATAATACATTTAGATATAGTCAACTTATAATTCGATGTTGGAATTAATAAAATGTCCACTCAATAGAAACATTTAATTATCTCGTATTACTAAGCTGTTACACGATAATAAATGAACACTTACCTAATTTTAGATGTGGTTAATTCTTTTACGGACGCTGTCTTTTCAGAGTATTTGTTGAGTATGGGATAAATGGGTGTTGTTGTTGTTTTTGATGGGGGTCGATCCGGTTTCTTCTCTTCCACTTCTGTTGTAACTATAACGGAATTTATGTCAAATGTCACATATTATTACAAACGTCCACTGCACAACACATAAATTCAACATAAATATTAATTCACAAACTTTCTACACGGATAGGAGGCATATTTATTAGACGATTATCTATTTTTATATCTCATATTTTAAATTAAAATAAATAGTATAATATAAATCACAATTTTTAACAATATAAAATTGTACACTAACTTTCTACTATCATTATTGATAATTAATTAATCAAGGAAGTAGGCAACGGCGTCAGTGTAACACCAACGCGGGTGGACTATGAGGCAACTAGTTATAAAAAGTCACATTCAAACCAGCCGCGGTGAGGTAAGTTACGCAAAATCACGAGTCCGCCGCCGCTCGCAACTCTCAAAGTCTCAACCTTCATGAGAAATGTCAATACCAAAACATCGATTTCTTGTATAGTCATAAACAGTACGGCAAGTTTAATCTCTCAGTGAAGAACTTTCACACATATACAAATAATAATTTCAATTAAATATATACTACTATTATATAACTGGAAGATTTGTTTGGTTAAACACGTTAATCTCAAGAACTAGTAGTCTGATTTGAAAAATTATTTTAATATTAGATAGCTCGCATCTCAGTGTTAGATCATTTATCGAGAATCATGCTATGTATCATCACTCAAAGACCAATAGAAGCAGAGTAACAATGATGAATGTTTCAAGTTTGGGGTTATTTTCCTTTTGAGAGCTTCGGCTGCGTGTTAGCGTTAGCCCAAATTAACTATTCCACGAGGACGAAGTCGCGGGCAAAAGCTGATCTTAATAAAAAATTATATACAAGCCACGAAAAACTGGGGGCCTAGCCAAGTTGCTTATCTACAATCACTAACACAAATAGAAAACGGAAAAATGTATGGAGATGACATATCTGAACGCTATATCACGTGATTTTAGCGTGCAGATATGTCATCTCCATACATTTTTCCGTTTTCTATTAGCAACTTGGCTAGGCACCCTGGTCAACTAAAACAAGTGTAAAACGCGTTGTGTCAAATTATGTATTATGTAGTTGTATTTCTGTTAAATAGTAAATAACTAGCGATATTCGTCGCTTGATTCTGTTATTATCATTAGACATATATAAGATATACAGAGAACAATTCGAAATAACATACAGAATTTCCTCTTTCAAGAAATTTAAGTCCACAATAAAATATTTTCAAAATTTTACCTTCAAAATCAAAATCTCACCTGTAAAGTTTTGTAAATGTGACTAAGCCAGTTTTCCTTTTAACCCTTCAATTGTATATTATCAGACAGGTCGATTGAAAATATTCTCTTTTAATAAAAGACATCTTCAAAGAATCACTACTGTATATATCATATTCGTTAAAATGTCAATTACAGTGGGCAGACTGTTTACTAACATGTTAAGTTTGTTTCTATGGACATAAAATATAATATGCACATAATTTGAAACGCGCCATTAAAATACATTGTAATAATAATTGTTTTGGCGCCAAACCTAAGATATATAAACTTTTCGGTCTTATTACAAAAACAAAAATGAACATGGGTTTAACATGAACTTTGCTAAGAATTGCCTAATTGTTAAACATCTGATTTAATATTTTTATGCTGTCATCTCTGAATAGCATTCGTTCCATTCAATATCATCGTTCAAAAACGTTCCATTATAAATAGATATTTTGCGAACAATTTCAATTCATGAATAACATTTTTGTTCAGATCTTAATTAATTAAATTAATTTATT
This sequence comes from Antheraea mylitta, assembly GCA_014332785.1. Lineage (NCBI taxonomy): Eukaryota > Metazoa > Arthropoda > Insecta > Lepidoptera > Saturniidae > Antheraea > Antheraea mylitta. The sequence continues at coordinate 476,269 of JACEII010000010.1, forward strand.
TTAAGTTAAATCGGTAATCATTGGGGCATTTTAGTTAAAATAAGCAATTTATAATATTAATATATGAAGTCAAAATGCATGAGGTTGGAATAACGGTATGATGGTAGATTAATAAATTTGCTAATGTCAATACTGTCGTATTATAGCAGTAGTTATGATTTGCTTGTCAATCTCTTTAATTGTGTAATTCATTAATGTCTTCCAAGCTACTTATACCCAGGAAATTCATAATTTATTACGAAATGTCTTTCGCCGTCAAATATAAATACAATAAATCACATCAGTAAAATAAGAACTGTCAACTTAGACAAGTGTTAGAGAATATTTGCATTTAAATGATGTCCTAAACAAGAATAAGATACTCTTTTGTAATAAAACTTTTTAAAGCAAGTCTTCAACACGTATTTAACTTTTTCTTAATAATACGGATTATGTTTTAATTTCTATAGAGTACAATTCTATAATGAAGCACAAGTCAAGAGTGCGGTGCATTTAATACGTAAGTATCCAAACTTTTATAAAGCGAGTATTCAATACATATTTAACTTTTTTGTAATAACGCAACAAGTGTCTTCTTAGATATTTCTTAGTAAGAGAAAAAACCAAAATTGAAGACTGTCCATACTTTTTAAGTGACATGCGCTCAATAGTAGACCTCTATCATTTGATTCCGTTATCAATTATACGATTAATATTTAGAACGACGATTACAATCCAACGAGAGAAACATTATTCAATTATAATTTTAATTATAAGCATTACGTCAACCGGATTAAATATTATTTAAAAATTTAGATCTAATAATGATAATATTAAAATTTGAGTTTTCAAGAATAAAACTATATGAAAACCACATATACATACCGCCGTTATATTTAGATATCTCAACTCTCAAAAGCACCGCTCAGAAATGTATATGTAGATAAAAATTTGCAATTCCAATTCCTTCTCGTTACTCAAATATATTTGAAGAAGTATAAATATTTAATAAAATATAACACACAGCTATAAGATAGCAAATCAAAATAACTATAAGAGAATTAATCGTACGAACAAGCACCCGTAGGTCACAGTGATTACATTCTAAACTAATTTATGCCAATCTCTGTAGGCGAACGATCTAAAATGTTTATTACACGTATAAGTTTGATTGATATAATATAATGACCCACTTATATTCTTCAATTATTATGTATTTAGAACAGATACAGTTCTCTTATTTATTTATACTTTGAGCTAACGCAAATTTTGTCACCGTAGTTCTATAATACTAAATGTGCCCCCGTCTTCGCAGACTTTTTATTATAATTTATTGTAATAACCATTATTACATAGTGTAAAGCAACGTCTCCTAGCGCGTCTGTCTGTCTGTTGTATACTAAACAGATTTTCATGTGGTCTTCACAAGCATATAAAGTGATTCAGGAGGAAGGTTTCGGTGTATAATTTATCAAGGTTTTTTTTAATAAAAAGGGCGGTACAACGTCTACTGGGCTCGCTAGTTAATTTACACAAATAAATAGATGTAGGTCTGCTGTTTTTTTTAACTTTATGTTTGGCATCTAATAATCTTTCAGATTATTACTGCCATTATCGCGTAGTCAATATTAAACGTCGTGTGAGTCAATATTCTAAGAAGATGCTGGATCCCTTGTTTAGAACCTTTCAGGGAGTTTATGTCACATCTTAAAATATCATGCTCCGTCATTTTCCATTCACTTCACTTATGCACAATAAACTAACTATATTACGTAAAACACCACCACAATTTGTTGTAAATTTATAGAGTCCAATAACACAAGATTATAAACAAAATATAAAATCCACTACATGACTGACTAAGATCCCGCTAAAAACTTCTTTTTTTTTCGAACTGACTATGCTATTGGCCTTACTGGCCTTCACAGCTTCATCGGACTACCGGCCAAAAACTCCAGGTCTGCTGTTGTACGCACATCACGCAAGAACTAGGGTTATAGGTTTCAATCTATTCTTTTTACTTTCGCTATATAGACATTTGCCCCTTACCTAAGAAACAGGCTTTGGCATCAATATTGTGATGAATAGCATATTAATTAACCGATTTCAAAGGAGGTTCTGTATTCAATACCTATGTATGTATATATGTATGTTATGTGTCCATGATTTCCTAAGAAACTATTCATCCGCTTTGGCTAGAGTATTCATTGTTGTATTGCTTGTAATATTGTAAAATATCGTTTCTTTTCTTACAGAGAAACTCAACTGTGCTTTAATTGTCTGCATCAATCAAATTACTACCTACTAGAAATATTATACTATATAATTCCATTATATGAAGATACACAATGTATACAAATTGTTGTGATGTGTCGGCAAAGTGGAGAGTTTATAGGAAGTTTGGCTTAATTTTTTTTTGTTTGGTTTGGTTTGCTTGTATAGTACAGAAATCTTTTCCATAAAAAAAACATTAATTTTAATAATCTCTCAAACAATGTTCTATTGTTTATCTATTGTATATTATCGATCTCAGCTCTATATATCTATAGTGAAAATACAGGTTGTATGAGACTAAATCACGTCTCATTCATAGTGAATGCATTCGCAAAAAACTATGACCGTTCGAAGCGAAATTTTTGGTAGATCACTACTTATATTTTGGATTCGATTAGCCCTTTGCCAATTTTTTTTATTCTCAACCATACGTGTTTCTAGTAATAAAGTTCAAGTTTTTTTTTAAACAACTCAATTATTTGAGGGCGCGGCGTTAGTAATTCTCATTCACAAAGTGGGCGGTGACCCAAATAAATCTGAGATTATTTTATTTAGAGATATTAATTGTGACTCTAATTTTTTATAGTCTTACTGGGTTCCAACGTAATGTTGAATTATTTTACTGGATTTGACTGATTTATTATTGAATATAAGATTTTTAATAGAAATATTGTTTTAATACAGCGTGATTCTTTATTATGACTAGCATCATTATTACATTTCAAATTTCCTAATAATGTTTATCATGTTCACATTTCAGTAACCTAGTAGTAAATTAGGCACATATACAGATGGTGGGATGGTTCCGTTT
>JACEII010000010.1:479432-678642 GCA_014332785.1 Antheraea mylitta
CGTAGAATTTTGTATTTCTGAACATGCTATTTTAAGTATTTAATAATTCACCCATAACTTTGTTTCTACGATAAATATTTCGTTTGTTGAGGAAAACTCTAGGCTACATAACATTACGGTATGTCATTAAGTGGCGGGGCAGAAATTTGTAGCGAATGATACCGCGGGGCACAGCTAGTATATAACAATACCTATATACAAAACAGCTAGTATAGAACAATACCCATATACAAATAAGTGGAGACAAGAGGTTAAGTACTTTATCCTTATCTGTTTGTCAACCGATTTTTTAAACATTTTTTGCTTAGTATCCATATTAGGTAAGCTTTATTAGAGTGATAAAATAAAATCAGAAATGACTTATTTTTCATACCATTAATCAGTCGAATCCTTTGTTTACAAGCCTCTATTCGTAATACTTTCACACAGTTTACATTTAGTAATGTACAATGCTTGTAAACTCTAGTTTGTAAACTTGTAAAACGATAATCGAATCTTGACGACGGTTAGTTATAATTATATTACAGTGTGAAGTAAAAATAACATGCTGTTAAGGAAGCAAAATTTAATTGAAACTCACCCGCTGGCAACAATTGTACAAAGTTATCAGGGAATAGGCCGACTCGTCCTTGCAACTCGCCGCGCCACCAGCCGCGGTCCGGTGCATCCTTGGATATAATCGTGACTATATCCCCCTCAGCGAGGGTCAACTCGTCATCATTCACTGCGGTATAGGGGAACAGAACCCGGCAACACTCCTTCACTGTTAAAAGAAATTATAGACTTATATAGAAAAAAAAAAGAAAAAAAAAACATTTGCCGAATGTATTTAAGCGAATGAGCTCAGAACGACTGCATCTATATTAGGCTAATTATTTTTTTTTGTTATAAGCTGTGCCCACGACTCCAACCGCGTTTTTTTTTTTACATTACGGTAAAAAAATAGTGACTAATAAAAAATAAAATCACCTGAATGTATTAAGTAGCATCGTCATTTAAATTACAATAACTTTCGATAGAGTGAACCGATTATAATGAAACCGAGTCTAAATGATACTCGTGGATATGCTTTATGATGTTCATGGTGAGATTTTATCGTGAACGCAGTACTATACCAATGATGCGTGTTCAAACAGACAGACAAACAGATAGACATTTCTAAAAATTATTGAATTATATTTTATTACTCATTCCAAGACACGTGTAAAATACCTGTTTTTTTTTCTTCACAATAATAAAAAAAGTACAGACACCTTAGATTTAAATTTTTATTATATGTATAGAAAATGTTTTGCAACTACCAAATTTATTTTAAACGCGGTTAAAGAAGCCGTCACTTCAAAAAATGTTTGTGAAGATTTTTACATAGATTTTATGACCAATGAACTATTAATATTAAATGCACCAAAGATTGATCTAAATTGTTTCGACGCTTATGATGACTCATTATTATATTATACCCGTGCGAAACCAGAACTGGTCGCTAATATAAACTAAAATTTTTAAACTGTTTACAACTCTTTTCTATAGATTTACTCGTATCAAAATATTGGAAATGTGCATAAATGTAGAGATGACACTGAACAAAGCGATGCTTTATTCGTGTGTTAGTGTAACTAGGATTTGTATATAATCTGAACCTTCAATTTTAAAACCGACATATAACCATTTATCGGTTTGCTCTTGCGAAACACGCAATAAGGGAACTAAGTGGTCGTAAGTAGAACTGATAAACCAGCGACACGTGTTTATTCGACGCACGCTGCCACTGAACGTTGATCGCATCACAATTATTTCGTAATTATAATTCACTTCAAGTGTTAAGCCCTCATTGAGAGAGAAGAATAATTTGCTTTACGTGCCTGATTAATTCTATCAGAAATCCCATGCAAATTAATATTATAAATGCAATAGTGAGTAATTTTATTAAATACGTCTACATACCGTAATTACTAGTACAAGCGATTATTATAAAATTTTAGATACAAATTGTCAGCAGTACAGAAAAAGACATAGAGTATGGTAAATGTCATCTAGGAAGAAAAATACTATTCCCAAGATATGGGTCACATATTGATAAAAAAATATAAAATAACGCAAGCGGTGTGGTGCGTATGCGCAAGAGAGGTGAAATACACTAATAACTTTTGTTTCCTCTGTACATCATTATATAGTATAAAACAAAGTCCTCTGCCACGTTTGTCTGCCTGTTCATGATAAACTCAAAAACTTCTAAACGAATTTTAATGCGGTTTTCACCAGTAGATAGAGTAATTCACGAGGAAGGTTTACGTATATCATTTGTCAAAGTTTTTTTATTATCAGAGTGGGACAGCGTCCGCCGGGCCCGCTAGTTAGATGATAAAACAGTACAGATGAAGTAACCCGTGACTATGAGCTAGTTCGAAATAAAACACCCCACTGTATACATACAAACGAAGTAGTTTTTATGACAATACTTATTTTTTACACGAGCACTAATTCGCATGTCCGATTAGTAAACCATAATCACCGAAAGGACTTAAATATCAGTCTTAATTAGATATAAATTGCTACAACATAAAAAAACACATAAATATATAGTAACAACGCTATTCTCTGAGAAAACGGAAACGGCGGCGTCGCCATCATAAACCCCTCACACATTTGATTCAATTCAATCCAATTGAATCGTGAGAGTTCAATTCATAAAACAAAAAATGTCGATAAGATCCAACACTATGAGAGATCGCGTACGTGCTTTTATGAAGAATTTACAACTCTATCTATAACTAACTAGCCAGTAGTATTTGTTTTTTCTTCAATTTTGCTGGTTTTACACAGAGATCATTCGGAGTAGGCAATATAAAGGGAGAGAAAAGTGATCGCAATTTGATACTAGCCAGGTAGTAGATACTGCAGCGTATCAACTAATGTCTCATTCAGCCGTTCGTCATGTAAATTGGTATGTGTATATATTTGAACATTGGGAATGTTTACACAATAATAGTTCTGCTATAATTGAAACATTCATTATGACAAATACCTAATGACCACAATAATAATAACCAAAGCATGTTGAGCCGTAGACCCAGCTAGTTTTATATTAAAGATACAAAGAACAGTTAAAGAAACAATTAAGGTTTCATTTCCCACGGAACCCCAAATAAACATTATCGATAACCCAATACGATACGACTGTAAACAAATAATTATGAATACTCCTTTTTACAACTTTGGGCACGTTATACGGAACTCTAAAAATCATTATCTATACATATAATAAGAATGTAAAACCAAAGTGACTGTACTTTTTCGATTTTCGTGAAAAAAACTGTTGCAGGTGTCTAGAAATAAGTAATAGAATACATTTCAATCATTTTTAGAAATGTCTGTCTGTCTGTTTGTATGACCACGTGCCACTACTGAAGTACAGAGTTCACAATAAAATCATAAAGCATATTCCTCAGGAGCAACTATTTTTTTGTTTCATTACAATCGGTCTACTCTATCAAAAGTTATTGTAATTTGAATCAAGACTGGAGTTAAGTACGAGGGAAGAGTAGTAATCTATACAAATGTAGTCCGGTGAAGCTGTTAAAACCTTGCTGGGTCAATAGCGTAGTTAGTGCGAAAAAAAATCTATACGAATATTATAAAGCGGAAGGGTTTCTTTGTTTAGTAGATTGAACGCGCTAATCTCAGGAACTACTGGTCCGATTTTAAAATATATATCGTGTTAGATAGCTCATTTATCGAAGAAGGCTATCGGTTATATATCATCACGCTAGGATCAATAGGGGCGGAGCACTAATGAAGAATGTTTCAAAAACGTTTCTTTTTTCTACTGAGACAATCCGCTGCGTGTTAGTGTTACACAGATACACAGTGTTATATAGATAAATCACGACCCAGAAACACACAACTGAAAACAGTGCATCACTCAATGTCACTGAAGTGACTCATGTGCAGGGATCGCAACCGCAATCTCTCCACTCAATATTAGAGGTCACTATCATTGCACCACGAAGCTTAAAAAACATTAAACCCATAATAAAATGCTAAAAAAACAGTGTACGCTAAATAAATCAAGACAAGATAATAACGCCATACAAAATTCAATAATCCGAAAGTGAAATTTTTTAAGGTCATTGTCATGATCGATACGACCTTGTTGCCATAACATTTATACAGGTAAAGGGGCGATGAGCCACTTACCTAGTACTGTGCAGCTGTTTTATACATCCGATTATATACATTTATTGATCTACTTGTGTTATATAAACGTATTTATCATACCTACGTTCGTTTATATACGAGTTATCAATTATCGCTTTTAACTGTGTTTATTTTCACATAATATTACGTGGTAATACACCAAGGTCAAACTCAATCTATACAACGAAAAAATACTAAAAACTATCAACGGTTCGTGACTTAGTGCTAGTTAATTATTAAAGAAAACTTAATAAAATACAGACTAGATTACTTAAGGATAACTCTTTATCAGGGGAAGAGTTTTCTAAATTCAAAGTTCCACAGTTAAAATATATGCCTAAATATGGATTGACTCATACGAGAACATTTAGTGATACAACAAAATAATCCCGAGGAGGGTTGATGTCAGACAGGCGGCCGATCGTAAAAATAAAGCCAAATCATATACCACAACATGACAAATATATTGTTTTTTTTTCTATTGAAAAAATGAAACTCTTGTTTAAAAAAAGAAGTAAGCGATTGAGCCGGATATTAATAGGAAGATCTTCAAAAATATTGTTAGAATTGCCAGACTAATGTTCAATTGTTCAGTTCCAACTGTAGTAACTGTAGTAAATGAACACTGTCGCGCTTGTAAAGGAAAATTTGTTGTAATTTTTCGTTAGCACACCCGTGCGAAGTTAAGTGCGGCAAGGAGCTACACTCATCAAAAAAGTCTAAGCAACATGTACTAATTTAAATTTTAGGATGGTTCTTCACATTATAACGTTGTATTTTATTTTTAAAATAATATCTTTAGGGTTCTATGATGTAAAAATAACAGCTGTTGTCTTTATAAGTTCTTTTAATAACAGAAATGAACAATATTAGAATATACTGTGGAAACTAAGATACATAAGAAACTAATTTTTATTTTACAACCAGTCAGTATGTCATCAATAATAAAAAAGTTTACTTACCTACGCACTTTGTTTGAGTAAATACTTAGAAATTAATTAATATAAATGGTAAAATTTGTAATATCACGCATGTTGCTTAGACTTTTTTGATGTGTGTATTTCCATATAAAGGTCCATACAAGATTAAACTATATAACATTAAAGATCATAGAGATACTATACTGCATTTTAAATCTAGTACAAGACATTTTTAAATCAAAGTTTCCTTTCCATTGCGAAATTTACTTAGGACTTAATATTTTTTCGCGTCAATCACTACACTTTTTTTTCTCGAACTGACTACGCTATTGACCTAGCAACGTCTTAACAGCTTCACCGGACTACGAAATCACTACACCTATAAAACTTTAATTACTGTAGAAATACTACAAGCGATTACTCGTTTAAACAGTTAATTCATGATAATCATGTGAATTTTAGGCGGAAATAGTTAATTAGTTTTTATTCATAAACTTTCGTTTTTTTATCATATATTTTTATTAATCAATCTTGTTACTAGTAATACATCATTATACTTCGAAATCGACCTAAAAACAAAGCTAGCAGTTTAGCGACTCTTTCTCTATATCGTGACTCAACTAGTTTGAATTTAGTTGACAAAACCTTAGACCTTGAAGAAGACAATAAAGGTAGCGAATTGAAATAGTTAGTTTTTCCATGAAAATAAAAATATTTAGATGTGTACCCTTAAATACTTCATTATTAAAAAACGACAAAGTATGTTTAAACTTCATTTTTAAATATAATCGCTGTCCGTGATGTTAAAATAGAAGTAATGTATCTAACGGGCGTCTTTGTAGTCTCATATGTGGGTAGACCACCATAACAGGGTCCGTGACGCGGTGAAATAATTGGAAACTGCCAGTCTGTAAAGAGAACTTCACCGGATCGAGCCTTTTTTTTGGTTTGCTTTTTTAGCTTATCGTCATATACAATTGTATTTTAAATTGAAATGTAAAAACAATTATTAATAATGTATAAATGTGGCAACTCAAGCAGTTGCAGTAAGACAAGGTTGGTAGTTTGTCCAACATGGGTTTATGAAAATACCTGATTCGAGGTTTAAACCGAGACAACCTGAAATTTTATATTTTCGATAAAGGTTTAGTAATAATAAACGAAACAAAAATGTTATTACTACCTTTTCATTCTATATTCACTTCACTCACATAGTCACTTATCAGATCGTCGGTATATTAAACAATAAAAAAAATACATGAACTCGTAATTCTAATTGCCAATTAACAATAAAAGCGTCAATAAGAACCCACAAATTATGAAAAAAAAAAACATTTTAAAAATAATTACCAGGTTTAGGCGGAAGTGCTGGTGCAGGCTCGAATGGTGGTGCCGACTGTGGGGGATCCAACATGACTACAAAGTTTGAAGGGAAGACGCCAACGCGGCCCTGCCGACGTCCCTGCCACCACCCTTCTTCCACCTGAATAAAAAATGTCCTATTCAATACCATGAAAATGAACCGTTTAATTACTCACCGATCGAGAGTTTTAGGCGGGATCTTTGGCTGTCATGTGGTGGCTTTTGCTTTTTATTCATAATCTTGTGTTATTTGACTTTAACCAGATTAGCCCCCCCTCGGTAGCGGCTCAAGCCTAGGTCCGTTCCCTCGGCGTGGAGCCCTTGAGTACGCTGCTCACGCGATACAGTGACACAGAACCTTACATCACTGTTACAACACCACAGACATCACCTATACGCACACCTACACGCTTAGGTACACGCTGTTTTTCTTTTTCAGAGAAGTAAACGACAAAGAGTTCTACCATTATTTTTCCTTATCCTATCCTATCCTATAAAGTTTAGAGAAATTTATCCGACACAAAATACATACAGGTGTTGTTAAGGCACGCATGCTTGGTACACATGCATGTTTCAATAACTCATATACGTATATCAAGATAGCTTTGCTTAGATTAGCTCAGATAAGTCGCGATTTTTGCAGAAAACAGGCGACAGCCCATGCCGAGATGTGCCGTGTTAGTCGCCCATACATCCCAAACCGACTGAGTGCCTTCAGCGCTCGCCTCAATAGTTCAGTGAAGCTGTAAAGACCTTTCCAGGTCAACAGCGTTTTCATTTCGAAAAAAAAAAAAAATATCTCACTCTATTTTTTGTAATATTGGTGGCATTTTACGTAGTATAGTTCGATCATTGTGCACAAGTAAAGTGAATGGGAAATACCACGGAGCATGGATTCTGAGATGCCACAAAAATTTCACGGAAAGTTCTAATAAGGAAACCACCATCTTGTTTATAACCATGAATTATTATAAGAAACTTGTAGTATTGCTGCCTACAATAAAATAAAATGAATAAAAATCGATCACAGATCCTTTTTTTACACGACGTATAAAGAAATCTTTCGTACTATTATTGGAAAGGGGGCATAGGTAACAGTTATACGCATTTATTATATTAATCGAGCATTCAAAAAGCACTTTGCCATGAAATCGTGTAAAAATATCACATAAAACTAAAAAATATAAGAATAAATTCTTACTTGTGTAGAAAATAAGTAATTTCAAATACATGTTACAATAGGAAATCTATGTTAAAGTTAAAGATATAATTACATAAGGACCGTTCGATCAAGTTCATGTACTTAGTAGTCCGGTGAAGCTGTAAATTGCAAGGCCAATAGCGTAGTCAGTCCGAGAAAAAAAATCAAGTACTTAATTATTCTCCACTAGTGTTAATATACCCATTTCATGTAACGGCTCGAACAAAAAATATTATTAACAAATTGGAAGAGTAACCCTTACAGATCACGATGGACTGAACCTGATTCTTGTGAATATTATAATTTATGAAAATAAATTAAATATATGGTTACAGTTGCGATAATTCGAATTTCGATAATTATAGAACTGACTAACGCATTTTTTTTTTTTTTTTTTTTTTTTTATTGAAGCACGACAAAGTGACTGCACTATGCCTGATGGTAAGCATAATACAATCCAAAAACAGTGGCGACCACCGAAAGACAGATTATCCATCGCTGCTCGCCGCTGTCATGCCGGCCATAATGACGAAAGTCATCCGGTACTGGATATGCACAGGCTGATCCCGAAACGCGACGCGCAGAAGCGAGTCACTATGACGGGCTTTTTCGCCATGTACATGGTGGTTGCGACCCAGTCGGGCTGTAAAACCCTACCACCCCGCTATCGCCATTGCCTCGTTCGTTGATCAGCAGGGTGCGCCACGTGCAGGTGAGGTTGGCTTGGATGTCTCAAGTTTTAAGATGTTACTCGACACCCCTTACACCCCAAAAATCTACTAAATATAAAAAAAATAAACTAAATCGATAAAAAAATTATAAACGTAAATAAATATAAATAAATAAGTATGAAATTCTTAATAAAAATATTTAATTTATAAGATGTTTGTTACGCGTCTGTAGAACTATTTTTGGCTGTTCTTACACACGGCTTTATTCCATGAAAGCTGAGTAGGAGTTGTAAAATTAGTGTGTTGCTGATTTACTCTTAATGATTTCTGTTTATTTTAGTCATCATAATCTTGATACAATTAATGTAGTATTTATAACTTGTCTAACGCACTCATATTTAAAAACAATTAACAGCTACTCTTTGTAATGTAGCTACATAATACCCGCGACTTTGTCTGGGTTGTTTATTATCTTTATGTACAGAGAAAAGACATGAACACAACAAAGCTTGCTCAACATTTCTCCGTCAAGAAAACATGCATCGCTGAACGCGTATTATTTATAGAAATGTAAGTATCTTAAAACTTTAATAATTTTATATTAGATTAAACAATCGTGTTATTCTGTTTTTATATATGGACAATTTTTTTTAAGAAATACAACAACAAATATTGGTCGAAATCTATCCAGTAGATTTTAAATGATAAGCACACAATGGTAAAACTATTGATTTTGTTACAAAAAAGTTAATTACGTATTAAATACTTGCTTTAAAAAGTTTTCGTACTAAATGCACCGCGCTCGTCCGAGGCAAGTTCGCGTTATCCTTTTTCGCAAGTCTAACCTAACCTAACCAAAGCGAGACAAAAGAGCAAGATGGCGAACATTCAGATCGCAGTGCATTTAGAACGCAACCTTGTTAAAGCAAGTATTCAATATGTATTTAACTCTTTTGTAATAGCACCGCATCATTTTATTTACATACGTATGGAAGATAGGTAAATTGAAATACATAATAACGGTAAGGCGGGCATTAAAAACAGTAGGGTTTGTGAAAGACTTAACAGCAATTGACTTTTAACAATTCTAAAATAGCTCTAGAAACGAAACATAAAACTGTGTAAAAGAATCAAAGTAAGTACATTCTGCAAAATAATATAACGTGTTTACTACCCACGCTTGTAATTGGCTCGTATTGTCGCTGGCTTATGACCATAACCTTTACATTATACAATACTCTAAGTATGATGCTAAAACAATGGTATCGCTATTATAACATAGATAGGAGCACGATAACAGTTTCTAAACTTGAGTAGAATTGCCATGCGAGTCTGTACCAGAAAATGACACCTGCCAGCCGTGTTATCATTTCTTCACTAGATGTATAAATTTCCAAGATCCTTCGAGGTCCACAAAACGAGCTCTCTGTACACTGGGCTACTGTCGTATTTAATCTGACTTTCACAAATATTGATTGTAAATTGTTTTAACAAAAGAAGTCCATATGATTCACAAGGAAAGAATATTTATTTAAAATTGCAAAGTGTTGATAATTATGATTAATTTAATTATTATAAGGAAGCAAGTGGCACATACCTCTTCAAGGACCTCGAGAACGTCACCAACACTGAGCGGCAACTCGTCCGGATTGGCGGGCTGGTAGCTAAACACAGCCCGACATCGGCCCTGCACGCCCGCGGACCTACTTAATAAAATAAACGTGACCGTTAACTTAGAGCCAATGACACCATCATTCTGATAAAAATACATTTAATTCGATATATTCAATAATATAGTTTAGTTTCTCGAGGCGTGGCTAGTAGCACGCTAGTCGCGTTCTAAGTTTCACGGAGGACAGAAGTCGCGCGCTCGAAATGAAAGTGTTTCTGTTACACACACGTACAGAACGTATTTCTGAAACGTGGAATTGATACCATTCGTAACGTGGACCACGGTCCGTGAACACGGATTGCGATGTCACGGAATATGATGATGAAATATACGCTGCGTGATCAATTGATAGAAATGTTTTGTTTTTTTTTTTTCTATATCAATATTATAAATATATATTAATAAATATTCCAAAACAAACAACGGACACTCCTTAAATATTTTTTCCGTGTGAAATTTAAAAAATAGTAACAATAATGCTTTAATGATTAAAAAACAATTACAAAACCTCCAATTAATTAAATTTGATAATGATAAATAAAACTATGGTCATCTAGGCATGTTTATTTATTTTAGGGTTGTCAACATGACAATAAACTAGTAAACATATAAAAAGTAGGACTTTTGTGATTCATTATAAATGTAGTCATATTTAGAGACAACCACGGCATGTTCCAACAATAAATTAAATATTAATAAAAACGAAATATTGTGCATAACAAGTATGAAAAGTTAAGTGAAATGATACGGGTTATTAGATAAGTATAGAATACCTTTGAATTATTATTGTAGTATAGAATACCTTTGAATTATTATTGTATATAAGTGATAGCAAAAAAAATGTAATCCTACAAATTATACTTTCCAATAAACTCAATGTACCATTAACATTTTACAGTTTGACAGAAATACTTCAAAGCTATTATTACAATTTACACATACCTATAGTTATTACTTTCGTAATTGAATCTACGAACCTTTTTAATCTCAAAGTGTTCCCAATATTGACGATATTTCCGAAAATCTAGACACGAAAAATAAAATATATAGCACCAAGTGGGACACACAATAAACACTGATGTGTAGCGGACAACGTTTCTTATCGTCTTATCTGCACTGATTAGATAACGTGCACAATCATTATTATTCTACTAATCGAAAAAACATTTATACTTAAATCGTATCGTATATTTTTGTGTTAAACCAGTTAGCTTTGTTGGTTGAACGACTTTCGCTGAGACGGCTCATAAAAACCGGACGACAACGCAATTTACAGTTTTATCAACTTAACATATAAGCGTACACACTCTAATTTAATCTTCCCACTAGCGTTATAAATATAACACAATTACAGTAGATACACCATCTAGAACAGCTATACACAACCAGCGGCCCGTCGGGTTTTTGTAGTTCGTACACCAGATTATACTTTATTTTCAATTATTTTAAATTTCGTGTCAATCAGAAAAACTATGAGCACGCTTAGTAAATTAAATTTATTCCAGATAACCCGACCGCAATTCCTTATGATACAAGGGTTATAATCAAGCTTGTTTCATTGGACAACCGTTTTACACTACATTAAAACTTTGTTGATTTAAAATTAAGTTTTCTTTATTTAATAGGTTCCTAAATATTTGTAGTTTGCAGCCCGCGATACCATGAGTGAAACGTGTTTGTGGCCCGTTTAAAAAAAAAGGTTGAGTACCACTGATCTAAAAGGATGACATCACCAAATAATATCACAGATTGCTATAGCATTAAATAAAAAAAGAACTTGTAATCAGTTTCATATAATAGAGTCGGGTACACAAACTTTGCATTTATGTGTAATAATAATACACACTGACTGAATGAGTGTTAGTAAACATCCGAGTATATTAACCATATAAAAAAACACATTGTTACGCATTGTATGCGTCACATTTCCACTAGTAAGAATATCCACTACAGTTCTCGCATATCGACTGCTGACCTAAATAGGAGGTTGTATTACACGTCATAAGGTTATGTGCCATCTCTGGCTTAAATTTCGTTGATATTAAAAGACAAGAAATTCACTAATATGCAACTTACTAAACTGTATGATGATATTAGGTAAAATAAAAACAGCTTAACAATCAATGTTACCTATCTTTTTGTGTTTAGGGCATCTACAGAAGACAACGCATTGACGCAAATGCGATGACATTATTGATGTCGCAACGTAGGTGATGTAAACATTGTGATTATGGCCTTGCGAGTATGTAAAGAGACAGAGCAACTTCTAAAGAATAAAAAAATGTTCAAAATAGATGTTCATATTGTCTTTATCTAAACCATTTGAGATGAATGTAACATCTATTTCCCAGTACGTAATGGCCAGATTGAATAGGTTTAATATAAAACATTTCTGGAATAAGAGAACAATGGTAGCATTCAGTTATTATGAGTAAATTTTGTAGGTCAATGCTTTAAACATAAAGGTATGTAAAATGACCTAACGGTGATTACTATATCTTTTTTGAATTTTAAATCTAGAAGCGACTTTTAAATAAAACACTTTGGCACATATTATTTCATTTGCAAAGAAATTTTATGATAGGTTAGGTAATAAGATATTAAACCTAACCTTTAAACGAGCAATTCTTGTATATTTTTATATTGTTACATATTCAGGATCTAGGAAACGGTGTCATAATACATTAAAATACCTTGAATTGGCATGTTCAGCAAGTAGCGATACAAAATTGTCAGGAAACATTCCACGTCGACCGTGCAGCTCACCACGCCACCAGCCTCCGGGTAATCTTTCCACATCCCGCAATACATCACCGGGGCGAATGGTCAACTCGTCCGGCTCCGATGCATCATAAGCGTAATTAACTACACAGGATACTGCCAACAAATAAATTTTACTATAACATTGTCAGATGATATATACGGTCTTATTACAAAAAAGTTAAATATGTATTAAACACTTGCTTTAAAAGGGTTACATTTTAAATGCCTCCGCGCCCACAGAATATTCGCCAGCTTACTATTCTGTCTCGCTTGGGTTAGGTTAGGTAACACTTGCGAAAAAAGGATAACGCGAACTTGCCTCAGGCTGGCGCGATGCATTTAGTACGAAACCTTTTTTGAAGCAAGTATTTAATACGTATTCAACTTCTTTGTAATAACTCCGTCAAAGTTTTAAAATAATGTTCTGTATGTGTCTCTTTTATCCAACTAAGTAGTAGAAAATATGCTTAGTAAATTATCGTCTTATGAATTACATCATCATCATCATTACCCTTATCCCATCTAAGTAGGGTCGGCACAACATGTTTTCTTTTTCCACTCTCTCCTATCGAATATCATCTCAGTATTCACACCTAACTACGTAGTTCATTTATTTTCAATAATTGTTAAGTTACGTAATAAATGATCATTTAGAAACTAACCATAGATTAACGAACATGCGAGTAGTAGCGAGAATAGTTGTAAGTGTATGCGGCTTCATAATTCTATGGAAACTAGCAAATCAACCAATAAAGATCCTCTAAATACACACCAATTAAAAACAAACGAAATCAGTAAACAATAATGAAGTGTAGTCTGGTGAAGCTGTTAAGACCTTGCTACGTCAATAGCGTAGCCAGTTCGAGAAAAAAAAAGTAACTTCAATAATTATACTGATTTACAAGTACAGAAAAATGACATAAATTTAATCCAACTAATTTTTTACATAACTGATGGTGATAACTGCCAAATTAACTAATGAACCATTGACAGTTTTTGCGCATTATGCAATTAACTTTTCCACCTTCAATATGATGTATAATGTATTAATTCTTTGACATATATTATCCTTTTGTATGGGTATGTCGCCGAATTAATTTTAAAATCGAGTATCAGCTTATCTTAAAAATATTGGATACCTACAATTATCGATACTTAACTCTCTGAAGACTTAACAAGGCCTTTATGAAAATATGTTTTTAGGCTTTTCAAATAAATATATTATCAGAAAAATATTTCCTTTAGTCCAGTGAAGCTGTGAAGACCTTGCTGGGTCAATAGCGTAGTCATTTCGAAATAAAAAAAAAGTGTCTTAAGCAAATTTTCATTTGTAACAGGCATTTTGTAAATTAAAAACAAATTTTTATAAAGGCATTTATGAAAATATATTTTGAGGCCTTTATGAAAATATGTTTAAGACCTTTATAAAAATATGTTTTTAAGTTGCAAAATGCCTGTCTAAAGAGAAAATTTGCTTATGACATAAGAAATATTTTTCGGTTATAATGTTTAGTCTAACCTCTACATTCATATGTATAAGAGTTGCAACATTTCAGGTATAATACAAAGGAAGCTAATTTCGTTTCTCAATTGGCAGGGCACTAGAATTTTCGAAAATAAATTTGATATCCTGAAAAAAGATTCAGACAAGGATAGATGCTCCATTAATATTAAATCCGATTTCGTAAAAAAAGGGCTAAAAATCTAAAATGTATTTATTTCATAAAACTTTTTAATATAAATGATTATGACTAAATTTTGTATATTGGAAGTATCGCATACCAAATTTGATTGCATAAAAACTAATTAGTAATAATTTTAAGCACCATAAAACATACTAGTATTTTAAGAAAATCAAGTAAGATATGAAACCAAAAATGCAAAAATGTGATACATGCTAGTTGTTAATTGCCAGGTGCATTATTATTTAATCAATTCAGTATTAAAAATCGTTGTCTGTAACATTAAAAGTGTTATTACAAAAAAGGCAGATAGGTATTAAACACTTGCTTTAAAATGGTTTCATAGTAAATGCACCATGTTCGCCTGAGGCAAGTTCGCATTATCCTTTTTTCGCAAGTCTAATGTAACCTAACAAAAGCGAGACAAAAAAACAAGATGTTGAACATTCAGCGAGCTCAGTGCATTTAATACAAAACCTTTTAAAGCATTTATTCAATACGTATTTAACTTTTATTTTTATAACACCAAACATGTTTAACCTTATGATGCTGTCAGACCCTCTACCTAAGAGTGCAAGAATGTGGTCAGAATGTTAAATTTAGATTTTAAGATTTCATTACATTTGATGAGTGTGGATTTAAATATATATGTAATGATGTTTTGGAGTCTTTTTTTTATGTTATATAGGAGACAAACGAACATGCGGGTCACCTGTTTTTAAGCGATCACCGCCGCCCATAGACACTAGCAACCCCAGAGGAGTCGCAAGTGCGTTGCCAGCCTGTGTTTGTGAGGATGGAGAGAAAGGGGGAGGGGAAGGAAGAGAAGGGAGGGGAAGGAAGAGAAGGGAGGGGAGGGGAGATGGGTCTCCGGCGCTCTCACTGACCGAACGAAACGCAACAATGTAAGCACTGTTACTTCACGTCAGTTTTCTGTGAGAGGGTGGTGCTACCCCAGACGAGCCGACCCATTCAGGTTGAAACCAATAATAGCTTCCGCGTCGCTCTAACACTACTAAGCTTCATAGTTATGTTGTTGATACATGTTAATACATGAACTAGAATCTATTAAGTACTGTAATATGGAAAAGATTTTCAATCAAAAACCAGGATAAGTCTACTCTAAAGAAAAAAGAATAATTTTAGTAAGTTAAAAAATTTGCTACATATAATATATGTATGTTTTTTATAATAACTAAAATTTATGAAAAAATTGTCCAAAATACAAAGAATAGTTATTAAATTAAAATGATATTTTAGTGTAATTTTATTTTGCATTTAATATCCTACTTCCTAGTCATAACTGGCAATATATTAAACTTATAAAAAATAAACAAACTAAGCTACTCAGAAGAACCAAGCAATGTATGACTGTTTGGAATGTATAATAAGGAATGTGTGTTTTGTGACATGCATTACAATTACAAGCCTTGCTGACTCATAAAAGGAATCACTGTTTCACCTTTCAACATAATATTTCTTTCTGTCTCTAGTGGAAATTAGTACCATAATAATTTTAGAGACAAAAATGTGTATAGAATTTCAGACACTATAACAATAGTGAATAATTTTATTGTACTTGTCTTACACTTATTTCTCTTTAGGAGTCATTACATTTTAAAATTATTTAATAAAGCAGTAAGAATATTTATAAGACATTTGTCATTTACATTGGGACAGATAAACTTAAATTATTATATAATATTAACACTGACAGTACCAAGGATATACCTATTTTTATTGATACATATAATATCATGTGGAACATGATCATGTGGAATAGTTACTTTGGGCTAACGCTAACATGCAGCGTAAGCTTTCAAGAGGAAAAAACACCGATTTTTAAACATTCTTCATTGGTGCTCTGCTCCTAATGGTCTTAGCGTGATGATATATAGTCTATAACCATCCTCGATAAATGAGCTATTTAACATTGAATGAATTTTTCAGATGGGACCGACTGGTCCTGGTTCCTGAGATTACCCCCTACAATGACACGAACACAAACTTTACCTCTTCATAATATTAGTGTAGATAGGATTATGGCACAGTTGTATACATTGATTAAATGATTTATAATCTGCAGACATGATACTATTAGAGCATAAAAATAGAAAGAAAAGTTAGAAAAATGAATAATTAACTATATTAAAACTAGTCACGTTGACAGATCCAGTGGTTGTAGGTAACCACAAGACCACCTGTTTAGACCATAAACACAGATATAATTCAGCAAAAACGAATACAACTGAGAATAGACCAAGCTCTACTATTTAAATGTTATACTTCCCAAGCAAGCAAACATACGAAATAAGGTGTAAAAAAAAAAATCTGTTTACTGTACTATAATATTTTAAAAAATAATACAAGAAGAAAGATTCAATTATTACATTAACCCTATAATACTGATAATTTTCAATTTATGCATAATTCTTTTTAGATATTAGAAGAAACTGTTATAAACTATATAGGTATGCAGAAACTGAAAGCTTCAACAACAAAAAGCTTTAAATAATAATTACAATTATTAAATATTATTACTGTTATATAGTTATCATCATTATTATTATTATAAAAAAAACTCAAAATAATAATAAGATAAATATTAATAGTATAAAAAATAATTATTTAAAAAATCCACTGAAATAGATCAAAAACATATTCTAAAATAATGGCAATTAAAACTTTAAAAATTAACAATTACTCCCTATCTCAAATGAATAATCATTAATTTTTAGTTGTTTTTAATTCTCTTCTCTCAGATATAGCACATTACAGTGTTAGAAAATAAATAAAGACATTACTATTGAAATGTTTTAGGGCTAGTAACCCACAAATGTGGTTATAGCTAATTTAAATGTAGCATAAGGTATGTCGCTTTTTATTTATTAACACACACCATGCTATGACATCATAGAGTTAATAACAGTGACTCATATGGTAATGTACTGAATAAAAAAAATATAGAAACTATTTAAAAAATTATGTATGTATATCAAGTCTTTCAACGGGCTTATTTATGAAAGGCAAACGATAAGACTGTCGGATAATACAAGATAAGCTACTTCCTCCGATGACGCTTAAATTTCACAGCAATATTGCTAATAATATATAAAAGAACACGAAATTAAAAATAATGTAGTCTAGAGGCGTAATACATCAACCTAATTCATGTCGCAAGAATCGCGAAGTACAGTTATTCATACACAACAAACAATCCAGAACTTCTGTGACTGACTTACCCTTCTGATTTAGATTCGTCTCCATTTCCAATATAACTCACTCACAGCACCATCACGAAATACTGATCAAATTAATTACAAACATACACATTGTATTCTAAATCACAGACAACACCACATTTTTCACAAACTTACAAAAGCAAGCGAGCGGAAAAGAAAATCACTATATTTTGATTTATGTCAAACTTAGTGTTGCCGATAATAAACAATAAAGTTTCTAAACAGAGACGAAAGTTTCAAAATCTCTACAATAAAAGATTTTATAATTAGGCATTTGTTTCTTTTAAGATTTTCTAAAAAAAAATTGCGTCTTTATTGCTACCATCAGATCATATATCACTAAATATATCACAAAATTTAAAAAAATGATTTCATTATTTTTAATTTGATATTCAACATGGCGTTTAGTAGATAACAATTTTTGAAGTTCCAAGCTTTACAGTCGAATTTGTATTCAAACCTGAGAAATTATTAACTACAATAAATTTTACTTATGGATATAAATTAACAACGAAACTAAACCCAAATCAAATGATGCCTCTTAATTATATTTTGTAATTTGTTGAAATTAAATTAATATATAATTTTTGATATTTATATAACTTAATCACCTTCCTTATCAGAAGCATTAAAAAGATTCGGAGTTCCGATTCTGACGCGGCCTGGAACGGTTGTGTCCGCGCTCGGAGTGATATTTCGTGATTATTGTGATACAGTGTATCCAGAGTGAAGTGTTCGGCTTGAACCTTGGCACCTTGAAGTGCCGATCCGACTGACGTGGCGCACACGTGCACCGCAGCTGCGTAACACCTGCGTGCCGCCGCCCGCCCTCCGCCTCCACCTCTCATGACCGTGGAGGTCTTCCCGGGCCTGCCGGGCGCCTACCGCGCCCCGGTAGCGCCCACGCCCATGACCTCACCGCGCTCGCCACCCTCTGTGCCGCGCGCGGCTCAACCCGAGCGGGCCCCTATGGCCCCCGACCTCAGCCTCAGGCGTCTTCTAAGCCTCAGGCGCCGCCGCCACAGGCAGCTTATGTTTCCTCATCCTCTCTCTCCAGTAAGTTTGAATGGATGAAACATCTACTCCGCGAACACGACATGAAGGATGTCCTCGCCTTCCACGCCATAGTAGAGCTGGAGGAGGAGCTAGGTCTTCTTACCGCACTAGCGCGCTTCCCGGCTATCGGAGCCACTATTCAGCGCCTCGCCCGGACACCCTCTTCTAAATAAGTTTTAAAATTCACGGGTTTTAATAAAGTAAAACCACGCGGTCTTTGTCTCTCGTTTTTCAATGCGAGATCCCTTCGGACACAGCGCGATCTAGTAGCTGACTTTTTGCGCGATAGACAGATTGACGTCATTGAAACGATGTGTAAACCGAGTATGCGTAATCCGAGAATCGTGAATTACTGTTAGTCAGGAACGATCGTGTCACCCGCGGGGGTGGCACGTTAATCTATATCAGGCGTTCATTGTACTGCATGCCGTTAGATCCGCCCGCGCTAACCAATATGGAAGTATCAGTGTGTAAATTAGGTATGACCGGTCACTCGCATATTATTTTAGTTTCCGCGTATTTGCCACCGAACAAAGAATTGCTAAGATCCGATTTGCAGGCGCTACTTAATTTAGGAGATTCAGTTATTATAACGGAGGACCTCAATAGTGGGAACGTTATCTGGAATAGTCCGTGTACCTCTCGTAACGGGAAGATACTCGTCGAACTAGGTAGGGTTCTCGCGTTTGACGTCATAGCCCCTTCGGAACCCACGCACTATCAAGATCATTGCTGACCCACAGTTTTAGACATAGCTCTCTTTAAAAATATCACGCTTCCTGTACGACTCAAACAAGTCGTACACGAACTTGATTCAGATCATCGCCCAGTTGTTTTACAGTTAGGTCACAATTCAGACTTCACCCCGCCGTCGGTTAGGGTGGCTGATTACGCGAAACTCGTTCAATATTTTAAAGAAAATCCGTCGTCTAGTAGTTTAGACAGGATTCCGGACGTGTTGGTGTCTAAAGCCGACGTGGATTCGGCCAACGATTCCCTGGTTGATTACCTCCAGAGCGCCGTCAGGGTGACCTCGAAAGAGGTACAAGCGGCGAACGATCGCCGTTTTATACTCCCTAACGACGTGAGAGCATTGATCACAGAAAAGAACGCCGCGACTCGAGCTTACGACGCTTACCCGTCTGTAGAGAGAGAATCGCGATCGTTTACGTTCGTTACGAAAAACAGGCAAGTCTCGTATTTCTGAGATCTGGGGTGACAAGTGGGACAGACTCCTCGAGGGTCTCCAGCCGTATCACCTGTCGTACTGGACTCTAGCGCGAACTCTCAAATCAGATATGGTCACTCCAATGCCTCCTCTCGACAGAGGCCTCGGGTTGCCTCCCGCGTTCGATAGCATAGATAAAGCAGAATGCCTTACCGCAAGCTTAGAGAAACAGTACTCGCCAAATACTGATAACACTGACCCTTTCTATAACGGAATAATCGAATCAGCTGCGGAGCATGTACTCGCGTCTCCCACGGTTGCGGCTCAAGCCTAGATTCGATCCCTCGGTAGGGAGCCCTTGAGTGCGTTGCTTGCGCGATACGGTGCGGTGACACATAAATATACATCACTGCTACAACACTACACGATCACACCCACACACGTGCACGCCTACAAGCTTACACATGAAAGTGGAAGGGTTTACTTTTTTTCCTTATCGAACTGAAAAACTCTCAATTTTCCGATAATAAATATATGGAGGAGTTGTTGAGGTGTGTATGCTTGGTACACATATACGTTTCAACAACTCATACATATATGAATAGTTAGCTAAGATAGGTCGCGATTTTGGATGCAACAAGCAACAGCCAAGCCGAGGTGTGCCGTGCACCCTTGAGCTGGTTGCCAAAATAAAGTCGGCTGAGTGCCTTAAGCGCTCGCCTTAGTAGTCCGGTGAAGCTGTTAAGACCTTGCTGGGTCAATAGCGTAGTCATATCCAAAAAAAATAAAAACAAAAAGAGTCGTTTTGACAGTATTTATTGAAATAATCAATATATACGCTACGTTAAAATAATGTGTGGATTACCTCCGTGCTGAAGAAGTGAAACTTCGTAATGTGGAAATCAAAATAGGAAGGGGTAGAAATTGATTTTTAGTGAAATCATATTGTTTCTAGCGTTGAAAGTTTAACGCAACAGTGCTTTCATACCCCATCTATGGTAGTGTTAATAAAAAATGACTTGATTTGAACATAGCAGTTCTGACAAATCTTGTATACTTTGTATGCTAATGAGTATTATATATAGTATAGCCTGTCATATAATAATTCAAATCTAATATTAGGACATACAACAGATTACCTGCAAGACAACCATGAAGACGATACTAACTTTCCATATTAATATTGTTTTTTCTCGAACTGACTACGCTATTGGCCTTACTAGGCCTTCACAGCTTCACCGGACTACTAAGGCGAGCGCTTAAGGCACTCAGCCGATTTTGTTTAAGTAAGATGATCAAAGGTGCACGACACACCTCGGCTTGGGCTGTTACCGGAAATAACCCGATCTGACCTAGCTGAACTATGCTAAGCTATACATGTATTCGTTTTTGAATCATACAATTAAAATTGCATGATTCAAAAATACAACATGTAAATCGGAAAGAAACAAACTAAAAAAACTCGATTCAGTTCGAATAAGGGAAAAAAAGTAAACCCTTCCACCAGTTTGTGTGAAGGTGCATGTCTTAATATCTGTGTGTGTGTATAATCGGTGAGGTGAGTACTGTATCGCGATAGCAACATCTTTGTGATCACCCGGGTAATCTCGAGCAAAGATGCTGCCGAGATGATGCGCGGTATGTGCGGGAGTAAAACGTGAGGGCCCTGCCTAGTGACGCACGAGGGAGGGGTCCGCGACGTGGCCGGCCACGTGAACTGAAAAGATCGAATTTACACATTAAGCGAACGGCGCCGACGCCGGTATCTAAAAATAGAAATAACATTGTTTATCGATTTTAGGGGAAGACAGATATAAACATGCGAGTTTACTCTATCTTATATTGAGAAAAATTATTATTATTTCGAAATGGCGGCGCGCGCGAGCCTTTGGATGGTAGCCGTGATGGCGGGAAATTTCGCGATCGCACGAATAGGGCCCTGTTTTGGATCGTTTGCTACTTTATCGTACGCGGAGATCTCCGAGATCTCGTGGAAGACTAAGAGCTGGGCTGACCAGTCCATACCAGATAATTTGAAGGAGAGGGCGGAGTCGGCCTGTGAAGGCTTAGCCGCCTGAGGACAAGGAGCAGGCTGGGGCGCTACTGATGCACGAGATGTGCTCGGCAAGTTAGGGAAGGCCTCTCTAGAGTTGAGAGGCGGAGGTCGGGGACGGGTTGACGCCGCAGGCGCCTTAGACGGCGAGACCTGCCTAGCGTAGCGGTGCTGTTTTGTACGAGGGGCGCGGGGACACCCGCGGTAATTCGCGGTATGGCCCACGCCGCAGCACAAGACACAACTCGGAGGATCGGGCGAGTCTTTTGTGCGAGGACACTCCTTAGTGGAGTGGTCGCCGAGACACTTAACGCACCTGGGTTTCAGGTAACAATTAAGTGCGGAGTGTCCGTACACCTGGCAGTTGTGACACTGCGAGGGTACGGACGTTTTGCGCGGCGGCTCTACGGTGACGCCGGAGAGGCCACAGAGGGTCGAAAGATTAAATATTTTCTTACCCTCCACGGTGCGGTCGAGAAAGACCAACACCATATCGTAGGACATTCTAATGCGCGGGGAGCGCATACGGTGCACCTCTTTGACAGGGAACTTCTGTTCCCTGGGGTCTTCGTAAATGTCATTGACTGGGATTTCCGAAGGGACTCTGCGGATGACAATACGCAGCATACGCTCTTCTTTGAGCGCATGGGTGAAAAAAGCAAACTTATTATCGCGCAGGAAACGCGTAGGTTTGCGGTGAATAGTAGGGGTAGCTACCTTTACCTGAATACCCACGAGGGTACTCATGGCAATGGTGAAAGGAATGTCTGCTGCTTGCAGCAGACTACAGATTTTGACCCAGGACGCTCTCTCCTGGATCGTGACAGGAGGTGGAGGGCGGGGTTTCTTACTCGTAACTGCGGGAGTCGCAGCTTTGGGCGAGACTGGTCTAGGGTTTCGAGAGTTGCCGTTGGCACTTTCGCGCCGTCGACGTTTGCGAGTTTAGAAGCTTAGCGCCTTCATTCTCGGACGAGGAGGGATTTTGAAGCTTATTGCGCGGTTTTCGACGCCGCGTGACTTCGGTGAAGCCGTCGTCAGCGGGGGGATCCTGCTCCATGTTGGAGTCAGAGTCTAACGTATCGTCACTAGAGGAGTGACGGTTCGTCAGCTCAAAGTCGTTTGATTCCTCGATCCTAACTAGGACCGAGGGAGCGGGCATCGCGAAACAGTGCTCGGCGCGATACTTCTTCGTAAACGCGTCGTAGTTCTCTATTAGGGAGGGACAGTTGCTTCCGATGAAGCCACGAAACCTAGCGAGTTCAGCTTCTAAAAGCCGAATCTCACTATGAGAGGCCATACCCAGGCCTGAGGAGGGGAGCGGGACAGGGAAAGACATTAACAACCTCCCTGCCAGAGGGGCAGAGGGCGTGTTTTTTGAATTTAACGGACTCCGGAGTCCGGACTAAAAGTAGCACAAAACTAAAAAGAAAGTTTTACCTTTCGCACAGCTGCGTTTCACGGAACTAATCGAATTTCAAAAGAGCAATAGAACAAGGTAGACACACAGGTGCGTATCTTGGAAGTAATCGCAGTTCCAGAATACAAGTGTCGAGTGATGACTCACTCGACAGTACTGCGTTGTCGAAATAACCATCTGGCGCGTCCAAACAAATGCGTGCGTCCAGCGCGGCTGACGGATCGCAACTCATTAATATTGTAGTCCTTGTTACTAATAGCAATATCACCATTGTACTCACCACATAATTTTAAATATTCACATAAGATTAAAAGTAAAAATAAAGTTTAAATAAACAAATATTGTGTATTATGTGTATTGTGACTTATTACTATCATACATAAATTATAGTATTTGTTTTTTTAGCTAAATCAGTACATTCGCCAACAATTACAAAGACTGAATGTTCGCACTAA
Source organism: Antheraea mylitta (assembly GCA_014332785.1). Lineage (NCBI taxonomy): Eukaryota > Metazoa > Arthropoda > Insecta > Lepidoptera > Saturniidae > Antheraea > Antheraea mylitta. The sequence goes on from JACEII010000010.1 coordinate 503,292, forward strand.
CTTCACTGGAAGTTTTTATTTTCAAACTGACTATACTATTGGCCTGACCTACCTTCACAGCTTCACAAGAACTGGAAGTTGCAAAATCATCTTTGATAATAGCATATTTTGGCCAGTATATTAGATTTTATTACATTATACATTTAGACAATGAATATAATGTATAATTAATAAACAGCTATAATGATTTGCAGTGAGGATTAATCATAATAAGAATGTATGATATATTTAATTGCAATACCACAATAGGAATAATACAATGGTTACATTAACACAACAGATTTTATTTAGAATAAGAACACTATTACCAAATATGCGATCATCTACAAATTTTAATAACATCACTAGAAATACAAAGCACAATTGTTATGACACTTCTATAAATAAGGCTAATTAAAACTATTATTTCATGACAATGTATTTAATAAATAAATTATTGTAATAAATTATTGTTAATTGGTAATAGAAATTCTTTACTAAGCATTACTATGTACAATGAATCTACAGACAATTTCATTCTTGCTTCAAAGGTCCAGCTGAGTCTGGTGGTATGCCTAATTCTTCATCAGTCCAGGTACTTGGATCAACATATTTCCATTCACCCTAGGAAAAAAATTGTAAGTCATACAACCATAAAAAAATTACTCTCAATATTAGAGTTACATTTCATTTCATCACAGCTTTCAATCACATATACATATTATGACTTTCTAGATGCAAGAATAAGTAAAATACTTCATGGCTATATAAGATTATTATATAAGACTCATTATAACATATGTTAAAATTATATTGCACCTTTAATAAATAAAAAAAACTCGAAAATTCAAATTTGTGGGAAAATACGTATTTTTAAAATTGAGTTTAAGCTTGACTTAAATTTATCTGAAAAATAAATGAACTGCTTGAATTCAATTCTAAACATAGAAATGATGGTTTAATTATATTGTTATTTGGTTGTTGTACAAAACATCACCACTACTGAAAAGAATAACATTTAAATAAGCATTTAAAAAAAGTTAGAAGTCATATCGCTTTTTAAATAAGCTATGTTATAGGGTAATTTTATTGTAGAGGTAGTAAACTGAATAAAGTCCAACCTATGTGTTTTTTTTAATCTTTTTTAATTTAGGGACTTGTCATTCAACCTTTGTGTTTAAAAATAAATGTCATAAATTTAAAGTAATGCATTTTGTAAATAAATTAAACTAATTACGATGATAAATATTAAATTAAAAAGTTGACTTATTTCATTTTACTTCACTTTATTAACTATTTCCAAAGAGTACATTTTGTATATGTTTAAATTAAAAGAGAAGAACAGCACAACAACAACATATCTGTGTAGTCCTGATCACATTGAAGCAGGCGTAAGATTGGATTTATTCATCTCACAAAATTAATTTATTTTCTGATAAAAATTACAAAGTCATAAATTTTGAGTAATTTCTTCTTTTATTAAAGATTTCTTAGGTATTCGTTCTTTATCTATACTTCTATTATAAAGAGGTTTGTGATGTTATATGGGTAATCTCAGGAACTACTGATCTGATTTTTTTTTTCAGTGTTATAAAGTGTATTTATCGAGGAAGGTTAGGCTATATATTATCATGCTAAGACCAATAGGAGCAGAGCACCAATGAAGAATGTTTCAAAATCGGATGTCTTACCTCTTGCGAGCTTCCACTATGTGTTAGCATTTGATTACAATTTTTTTCTTATTAAATTCTCTGGCAATACTTAATAGTAAGAGAAAATACATTTTTCATTTATATGTATATTTTAAGATAATATACATAAATAGAGTAAAAAGTAAGTAAAATACCATTTATATGTTTTAGCATTTCACCACAATGTCACTTGAATGCTAAATGGTGATATGATTTATGTCGATAGAGACACTAAGCCTAAAACAGCACCTGACTCTAAGGTGCACCTATTGGGACCCACCTGAATCTAAAGTGCAGCTATTAGAACCCACCCATAGGTGTTTGGTAAAAGATTTTTAGCTTGAGGGTGGTAGCCACCCAGACAGACTTGGAAAAATGCTTACCACAACAGCATAGTTTCATTACAATGTTTCCCTTCATCCAAAGCTACTGCTCATTCAAAACTATGTTGTTTGATCTGATATCAAAACATAATGACCACAAAGCCATCATTACTTCAAAAATATATGCAACAATATTACTAACATAAATATGTTCTGGTTCAGTGGCAATATGGTACAGTATCCACCACCAGCAAAGACCTCCAAGAACCTCGGCCAATACAATCACTTTTTTTGAAGGCATCGGCGGAGGTGCCCTGTATGTCCACACTCTGTAAATCAAAAGCAAAGACATTATATATAATGGTATAAATAACTTACTATATATAAATTATTTTGCAACTATGATTCCTAAATGACATAACACTAACCCATGTCCAGAATTTCTTTTTGTTTGTTTGATATTGTCGGCAACATTTTTTAGGCTTCGTAATAGTAAAGCTCGTGAAACTAATGACTTAGTTAACATTTTATAACTAAGTTGAATTCGTCTTCAATATAACAAATTCTTGTAAATTTACGAGATACGAATAAGTAAATTTTTTTCGTCTTATAGGAAAGGTCCACTTTGCACATTTGCCAGTGTCAATGTTATTTTCACCACAGAGTAATTAAGGTATAACCTATGTACCCGAAACAAAAAAAATAGTTTTCTATAATCGAATAATTTCATACATAATTTAGTGTTTGCTCGTTAATAAATTATATACCGTTCACTAAACAAACAGATCATTTACTATTTCAATAAAGTAATAGTATGTACTCATTTACTAATACCTACCACGTAGTAAAGAATCGACTTTTTTTTTTCTCGAACTGACTACGCTATTGGCCTTAATTCTTTGGCCTTTACAGTTTCAACAGACTACTAAGGCTAGCGCTTAAGGCACTCAGCCGATTTTGTAATGGTAACTAGCTCAAGGGTGCTCGGCACACCTTGGCTTGGCCGTTAACTAGAAAAACCCGATCTATCCTAGCTAAACTATGCTAAGCTAATACATGTATCCGTTTTTGGATCATACAATTAAAAATTGCATGATACAACAACACAACATGTAATTCAAAAAGAGATAAACTAAATCTATTCGATTCTGTTCGATAAGGGAAAAAATTAAACCCTTCCACCAGGTGTGTAAGGTGCATGTCTGATTAACTATGTATGTGTGAGATCGATGTGGTGTGTACTGTATCGCGATAGCAAAATCTTTGCGTCCACCCGGGTGGCCTCGAACAAAGACATTACCAAGAAAACGCGAACAAATAGTGTGCGGGTACAGAAACGATAGCTCTCTACCCGTGACGCACGGGACAGGGATTCGCGATGTAGCCGGCCACAGAAAAATGAAAGAAAGAGATCGAATTTACAATGTAAGAGGGCGGCACCGGTGCCGGGATCTAAAAATAGAAATTACAAATTTTTAACGGTTTAGGGGAAGATAGACGCAAACATACGAATTTACTCTACCTTATATTGAAAAATTATGATTTTTTCGAAACGGCGGCGCGCTCGAGCCCTTGAATCGTAGCCGCGATGGCGGGAAATTTCGCGATCGCGCGAATGGGGCCCTGTTTGGGGTCGTTCGCGACCCCATCGTAAGCTGAGATCTCGGAGATCTCGTGAAAAACTAGAAGCTGGGCGGACCAGTCCATAACTTTTCTTTGTGCTATATATAGTAGTAGGATTAGATAACAATTTAAGCTATATGTTATCATCCTGTGCTACTTTAAAAAAAAAATCAATACCAAAAAACGTTGGGTTTCGAACCTTCACCCCGTCGCGTCGATAGTTTTTAGTATAACGTAGATTACCTTACCACTGGGCTTCGTTTTTTTTTTTTCGAAATGACTACGCTATTGACCCAGCAAGGTCTTAACCAGCTTCACCGGACTACTAAGGCACTCAGCCGATTTTATTTTGGCAAACAGCACAAGGGTGCACGGCACACCTCGGCTTGGCTGTTGCCTATTGCATGCAAAATTGCTACATATCTTAGCTAACCTAGCTAACTATTCATATATGTATGAGTTGTTGAAACGTATATGTGTACCAAGCATACAAGCCTCAACAACTCCTCCATATATTTATTATTGGATAATTGAGTTTTTTAGTTCGATAAGGGAAAAAAAAGTAAACCCTTCCACTTTCATGTGTAAGCGTGCACGTGTGTGGGTGATCGTGTAGCATTGTAGCAGTGATGTATATTTGTGTGTCACCCTATCGCGCAAGCAACGCACTCAAGGGCTCCCTACCGAGGGATCGAACCTAGGCTTGAGCCGTTGCCGTGGGAGCCCTATTCGGGTGTGTATATTATCCCTCAGTTATTTTGGCAAATATTTATTTTCAATAGTTATCACAAGGAATGTAATTGAAATCGGCAAAAAATCATTTATCGCCAATACTGGGAAGACATATATTAGCAATGAATGTTGGTTAGTTTTTTTTAAATTGAACCCGGTAGATGATGCTGCGAACGTGTTTTAGGCTTATTTTTAAAGATTTATTACATACCAATTGGGTATATTATATTTAAGTGATCTCCTGTATTGTTCGGATTACCAATTGAAAGCAGTAGATGTCGCTGCATTCGGGTTTATTAAGATTTTTCGCGTTTACAAATATAATTGAAACAGGTAATAACCGATTTGGTGCAGACGAAGTTGCATGGGTCAGCTAGTAAAGTAATAAAATCCTATATGTGTAAATTCCAATAGCAATATATTTGGTACATTATATACATGGCTCTGTTATAACTACATCTACATATCCTTAATAGCTAATTGCATCAAAATATTTATTTCTTTTGAGCTTGATCTTGGCAACAAGTTTGAGATCTTTCTACACCATCATCTAATACTGCGTTATCATTGTATGGAACATTATTCAACTTCAATGTGTCTTTTGTAATTTTTGCCTCTGAAAAACAACAAATATATTAAAATGAGTGAAGCTGAATATGAATATACAAAAGCTAATTACACGTGTGTTATATCAGATTCTATTAGTTTTCAAATAAATATTATCGTAAATCTATACTAATATTATAAAAAGATAAAGTTTGTGACGTTGTAGTAGGTAATCTCAGGAACTACTGGTTCGATTTGTATAATTCTTTCAGTGTTGGCTCATACATCGACAATGGTTATAGGCTTTATATTTATATTTACTATGCAGAATAAGTCGCGGCCAGGGGCTAGTAATATTATAAATAGAAAAATGGGTTTGTTACACTTTCATGCTTTAACAATTCAAATAGTTAAATAGAGATTCTGAGGGTATAAAAGTAATATAATGTACTTTTTATTCAGAAAACAGTACTGTATTTGACTGATAGGCCAAATCTACATTGAAATGAGCAAAGCTCAGGCAAAAACTAGTGAAAAATAAAGTAACATGAATTTTGATAAACAGGTTGATTACTATGCTATATCATATAAATGAGCATTTTATTTCTGTTCCTCTAAAACAATAATCTGAGATTTTTAGTCCTATTTATATTTATCATTTAAAGCACTATATAGCTATATGATGGTATCTTCTGCTTGATCCATACATTTGATCCTTTTTATGTTATGTAAAGAATGAAAAATAAGTACTTCTTTTTAATTAACTTTGCCATGTATATTAACACATACAGTAATTACAAAATATTTATATTACTAATACCTACTCAACCTAAAACCAGGTATTTTAACATTAATATTAATAGACTAAAAAAATAAGGGCTCATTTGAAATTCACATTTTGATGTAAGGGTTAGGGGGTGGGGGAGGGTGCTGACTATCCTTCTGCACCACTCCCCACCTCACCGGAAAGACATAGTTCCTGAGATATTTATGATCAAAGTTTTGAGATTATGTCACCTCCGAACCATCTTTGATAACTTTGTATATTAGCAACTGAGCAATTAGCAAATAGCAATTGAGTTAAAAGAAAGCTGTTTCTACAGCTCTATGTCTAAGTACAAGAAGAAATAATTGCTGAAGAAGTGTAAATTTTGTGAAAAAATATTTTAAGTCTGTAAAAACCCAAAAAGTATGGCAATTTTGCAAAACAAAATGTTGACTTTCGAATTAAGAAAATAATATCTTGTTGAAAATCCAAAATTTGAAAAAAAAAAGTTTTCACTATACATTTGTTCTCAATTTCTTTTTACATTTAAGATCATAGCGGTAAACATATGCTTGGACACTATGCTACAAACGAAGTAAGCGTCTCCATGGAGCGTGAGGATGTCATTTGAAAGAGGTAACCAACACATATAAAACGACCCTTTAAAATCTCAAATTATACGAATATATCATACGAATTTCAAATGCCAACCCAAAAAATGAAATCATACCGTATACACCAGGCTTAACTTCGCGAGCCTGGATAACTTGAGTCCTCAACTCTGTTTCAACATCTTGTGCAAACTTAATCATCTGTAGAAATAAAAGTGTTCATGACAAATAGATTAATTTAATTAGACATAGGTAATTATACTATTTCAATGTTCTAAATACTACTTACAGTTCTAATCGAATCTTCATCCTGTACGTGTTTATTTTTACGGAATTCTTCATTAATTTTAATTCTAGCAGCAGATAGAGCTTTTATGTCGCTCTCAAACACTTTTAATCTAGTTCTGTGTAGCTTTTTAAAGCTTTGCAAAACCTGAAATTCGATTAGTAAATTAGTACAATTACATGTTATATTTACATAAATTACATTCTCATTTGATGTACATTACCAGTGTTTTTGTACTCATACTGCAGTACAGAATTATAATAAATTAGTTACAACAATTAGCTGTTTGTGAATACCTCTATAATATAAAAATCATTTCCTGCTTCTATTTGAAGTATATAGTAAATACGAGTATATAAGGTAATTTGTACAACTGCATATTATGTAAATTGAAGCACAGACTAGGACTGTTGATAAAATTTCGATATATCGAAATATCGATATTTTTATCTTAAAATATCGATATTTTTTAGTAATATTTTTTGGGTGATATATCGATATTTTGATATTATAATTTGGATATCGGCGGTCGATATTTTTTTTTATTCATAATCATTTTCATAGCCTTATTACACCTAGGTTGACTCAATACATTATATTTTTCTTTTCCAGTCTCCTCAGTCAGATATAATCTCAGAATTCACACCTATTACATATGTTATTTTTACATACTTTATACATACTTTAAAACTATTCTAGTTATAAGTCTTTCATCTTTCTTTATGACATGCCTGTATCATGCTAACTTATTATTTCTCAACATGTCTGTCACTGGTGATGTTTTCAATCTTTATCTGATACGTTTTCATTCTATCACTTCTAGTTACACCATACATCTTAACAATCGCAGCTCTGCCGCGTACAGTTTTTTCTCATCCGTTTCTTTTGTAACCTAGCACTCAGATGCATGCAGTATGACTGTCTTATAACAATTTTATACGCCTTCCCCGTGAGTTTCAAGGGCATTCGTGGATTGCATAACCTGAACATCTTTCTCCATTTAGCATCCATCCTGCATTTATCCTATTCCTTCCGTTATTGTCTACACTGCCACGTTTTGAATCAATGAATATGAAGCAAGCTCGTAGTAATCGTAGTACCTAGTGAAACAGCTGAACATATGAAGTAAATAGTATTTTAAAAATCTCTTGCTGCAAAATATTCATTACCATCAGCCTGTAAGAGAGCAACTGCAGGGCCACAGACCTTTTCCTGAAAGAAGGTATGGACATAATCACCACACTAGCCCACGGCGTATTGGCAATTTCAAACTCTGAGAAAACCACAATTGTACGTTTTCTCACATATAGTAGTACTACCAGAACATTTCTCAAGCTCAGGTTTTCTCACGGGGTTTTCCTTGACCGTCAGACGATACTGTTACCAATTTAAATTAGTAAGTGTACGCGAATTTTGTAAAATTCATTATTACACACCAGGGTTCGAACCCGCAGACATCGAAATGTTATTCTACTAGTGAAACTAGTAGACTACCACTATTTAAAAAACTTGGTAACTGATGGACTAAAAATATTGGTACACATAATTATCTTATTTAGATAAAACAATAATGATGACGATTATCAATATGATTGAATGACGTTTGTGGCTCTTAGAACTGTACTGTTATATTTAAAAACATATATGGGATAAACTGTACAAATATACTGTATTCAAAACTGTAAGTCAATGCTAAGCTGAATTACATTTTTTTAACATTGCCGATATATCGAAATATCGATATTTTTTTCCAATATATCGAGGTCCGATATTGATATTTTCATAAATATCGATATATCGAAAATCCGATATTTTTAAAAATATCAACAGTCCTAGCACAGACTGATATATTTAAATTCTGTCTTCACAGAGAATATTTGCATTGCATACAGAGCATATTATACTTGTGTATCAGCATGAAGTTTTGTCTGTGGTCACAATAAATTCGGATAATTTAAACATTTTTAACGCTAGTTCCCTACCTGTGTGCGATGATTCGGCTACGTACTTGTCACGAATAAAATTAACCTTAAAATTTATTTTCATAAAGACGCAAAATACCTTTCGCATTCGATATCGACAATAGTTTGTTTTCAATTTAAAATTAGTTGTGGTCAGATATATTGATCGTGAAATTATTATTTATTTTTCCAGGAAAATTATATTTAAAACTATACACAGGCAAACTAAGCTTATTTTATTTTCTTGCTGAGGTGTTTGTTTCATATTTTTTACTTTTAATTCGAAAATAAGATCACCTGGCAACATTAATATTTTTATAGTTCTTGTTTATTTTTTGTTTTACGTGGACAAGGATTTAGACTTTAGTGATTTTTGATAGCTGTGATTAGTGGTGTCTCTCAATAGTGTCTGTAATTTATTGTTTTAAAATTCGTTACGATCACCTGAAAAATGTCTTATTCAATATGTCTTCTACAAACTATTGGGTTTTTGGTTAGTTTGATATTTTTATTGTTTTAAACTTAAATTTTAAAAGAGCTGTAACTCGCGTATAGTATTCTTTGCTCTTAAAATGCTGAAACGACCACAAGGATAAATCTTGAAATTGTAATACTAATAGTAAACATTGCTGTGTTTGTTTATTGTGCCTTAGTGAAGATGTAAATTAAGTGTAGTACATAATTTTGTGATATTTCTTTGATTTACAGGATTTATTAGCAGTGGCACTCATTGTACCGATAGTACCCAGCCACATACGAAAAATGGGAGCAAATCATATTTATATTGGCTTACTCGGTTCTATATATGCCATTTTCCAGTTAGGTTCCGGGCCTTTGATTGTAAGTTGATTCTAAGTATAAAAGTGGTTGTTTGTAGATAGTAGTGTTGTAGTACTCAAAATAGATTTCATTTCAATCATATGTACTGATAATTTGGAAGTTGGACTAGTTGAACTGTTCCGTTACATCAATTTTGCACACTTTACACCACTAACAATATACTGGGCATAAGTTAGTACAGATTTGGTTATAAATCGTAATTTAATATACATGATATAAGTGTGCATGTAAACCTATTGAAATGAATACAAAAGATAATTATTTTGTAAATGTAACTAAAATAAAATGTTACTGAACGTATTACAACTTAACCACAGGTGAAACAAAACATTCAATGGTGAGAATTATATATAATCTGTGGTCGGAATTATGTAAATATTGCAAAAATAATTGAATCAATTATTCTTTTCTCAAAAATTACGCATCTCTGCATGTTGAAATGTTGCACGTGTACTTCTAGTAATGTAACCTTTCTGTAAAAAAAATTATCAACCCCCAACTCAACGGATGTCAATGCAAAGCTGAGTCATAATTTCAAGCTTACAATTAATAACTGCATAATTCCTATGTATTTATTAAGAAAATTGTAATCTTGTATAGTTATTGGCTTAAAAAAAAATTGGTATAACTATTGACTTATTATATTGAATTATGGCTTGTTTCAGGGAAGCTTAAGTGATATAAAAGGCAGAAAAACTATATTATTCTTCACATTGTTCGTGTGTAGTATAGGATATATTACCATTGGATTAACTAATTCAGTTATTGTCATTTTATTTGTTAGAGCAATTTTAGGTAAGTATTACAGATCTCTATTAATCTGGTACTGCACTACTGTTTTAAATATAGTCTCTTTATATCACATTTCTAAAGTAACATCTAGGATCTTAAAACATTTTTTTTTAAATCATAGAATGCAAATGAACAGGTGGATCACCTGATGTTAAGTGATCACCACCATCCATGGAAACTTGCAACACCAGGTGAGACACAAGTGCATTGGCATCCTGTGTAGGAGGAGGGTGGGATTGAGGGGAGAAGGTGAAGAGAGGTGGGCCTCCGGCGCTCTCACTGGCCAAACGTAACACAACAATGCAAGCACTATTACTTCAAGTCGACATTCTGCGAGAGGGTGGTACTACTTCAGTCGAGCCAAACCATTCATGCTGAATCCAGTAATAGCTTCAGCATGGTTCTACCACTATATTACAGTACCACTAGTAATTATATAAACTGAACTGACTGAAGAATTGAGATGGCTCTAAGATTAAGAATATTTCAAAGGAAAAGAATCAGAAAACAAGATAAGATTCCATAAAAGATTTTACTCATAGAAACTTTCCTGAGTTTTTGAATTTAATTCTGTAACAAAAAATACTAGGACATTAACATAACACAATTATCATCATTGCTTAATGGAATATTGTAATTACACTTTCATTAAATATTAATAATACAGGAAGATATGTTATTTCAATAAGAATTTTTTATAGATCTGTATTCTAGGTATATTTAAACAAACACAAATGTTGACAAAAGCACTTGTACCTGATTATGAAAAGAATGAACAGAAACAAGCTGATATATATGGAAAAATGGCAGCAATATCCGGTGCTGGTATAACAGTTGGACCTGTAATTGGAGGACACATTGTTGAGGATAATCCGGAAGATGGATTTTTGTTAATAGCTGTTCTTGTCGGTATTTGTTTTATTTTTAATGCAGGTAATCAAGTTTTCTATACAGAATTGCTTTAACACTGTGTTATCTGTGGAGAAAGTATATGAGAATAAAGTTTACCTCAATATTTATATTTTTCAAAATATGTGAGAAATAATAAGACAGTAAATTATGATGACATGATTTATAACAACATACAGGTCATAGAACAAAGGTCCTGGCTTAATGCTGTATCTCGAAAACATTACTGGATGTTATGATTAAATATGAGTAGTGCCTTTGATGTTTTTATAACAGATTTTGACTATATATTTTTAAATCAAGAATTATATAACCAAAAATAAAGAAATATAGAGAATGTGATAGTCATAATATGTAATTATAAAATAACCATGTGTCTATTAATTATTAACAATATAATATACACTTTTTTGTCCACAGGTCTAGTATATTTCTTGCCACAACCAATAACAAAATCTGCCAAAAGAAAAACAAACAAAGAAATACTATCAAAGAATATATTTTACAATGTTTTTAATAGCATTAAGCAATCAATTGTTGAGTTGTATAAAATAGAATGGCCTCTATATTGGGATGTGTTTATGCTTAAAGCGTTAGTCGGATTTGCAATGGGGGTATACTATTCAAATTACTCATTATATCTCAAAAATCAGTTTGATCTCTCGCCAAAGTATATAGGTTATGTAATATCTTTCCAAGGAGTTATAGGTTCCTTATCCAGTTATTTTATGGGGTATATTAACAGACTTTATAAACAAGATAAAGATTACAGTGTCAGAAACTTACATGTGTTTTTATTATTAAGTGTATCTTTGACTGGTTTAATTACCTCATTTAATGTGTATATGTATGTACTGTGGTTGATTCCACTGGCTATGGGCAATGCAATAGGTAGGTTAGTCACTTTAGAGATGGTGTTAAAGAGGAGTTGTGGAGAACATACAGGTACTCTAATAGGTGCTTCAAATAGTGTACGATCATTGTCAGGAGTTGTAGCTCCTATGGTTGCAGGATTTATAGGGCACTTCTTTGGTATATCTTATGTTATTTATGCATCTCTTTTGCCTACTGTCATAGGTCTTGCAATAAGTTACCACTATAAAAATAGAAGAATAAAGGTGGATTGATCACTTAATTTTAATAAACATTATACCTCTGTTAAATGGTTTATTGTATTAATATACCCTCTTGTATGTAATTTGACATAATTATGGATACTGCTTGTATGTCGACTTATAAATGTTGTACATTCAGCATTGATAGAGTTTCAGTATGAAAAAAGAGTAATTTTTCTTGGTTAGTCATTAATTATGAAATATCAAAAAAATGAAAGCCAAATAATTTACGATTGCAGAAATAAAAAATAATAACATATATATGTACCTTTATTTAAAGAAATATCTGTATTACAATCGACTAAGTTTTATATCACTAACAGTCCATACTTGATAACTTTTGTCCAAAATTCACTCGTTTTCAAGGGCTTTCGCTTGTTTTTTTCTCATATCTTGAATGAGTGTTTGAATGGCTTCTCTGTCTTTCTGATTCTCTGGTGGGAATATTTGGCGTTTGGTATTAGTGACCCACTCTTCAAAATATGTGGGTTGATTGAAGAAAAAGAAAAGGCCGACTGGGAAAGAAGTGTACATGGCCATCCTCCCTACTTCTAATTTCCAGTTACCCATTCTAAAATTTAAATGCACAAATTAAACTACTGGTATTTATAGCTGTATTAAGTGCCGACGACTTTTCTAAATTTTAAAGTAAAATCACAAATTCATGGATCTCAAAAACAATGACACTATTGATGACATCTGTCCACAGGTAGTGGTAAATTTATATAAGGTACTCTGTGGTAGTAAAAATATTCGTCCACTGTCCACAGATAATAATATTTCTAGTGGGACATCAGTCGTGATTGCACAGATTATGTATTACATAGATATTATTAATACACAAATTACTCCGTTCCGGAGTTTTTGGCGGGATTTTAGTCTGTCATGTAGTGGATTTTATATTTTATTCATAATCTTGTGTTATTGGACTCTATATTTTGTAAATTTGGTGGAATTTTACGTAATCTAGTTAGTTTATTGTGCATAAGTGAAGTGAATAGAAAATATTACCACGGAGCATGAAATTCTGAGATGCCACAAAAACTCCCTAGCAGGTTCTAACAAGGGATCCACCATCTTGTTAGAATATTGACTCGCACAACGCAATATTGAAGTGATTGCACGACGCTTGTAATATTATCGACTACGTGACGATGGCAGCAATAATCTGAAAGATTAATTGCCAAAAATAAAGTATAATATACTCCGTTTCGTTTAAGTCCGCACACGTAATATGTAATGAATGTGCACTTAGATGTGTGCAAAAAAAGGTTCTAATACTCTATGTATGTACATATTTATTAGAAATTATGATAATTTTTTTACTCCCAAATCTATGTTTATGTTTGTTAATCTCATAATGCTTGATGTTCTTTTCTTAATACAATGTTAAGTATACGTCTACAATGTGTGCTAAAGAATTATTTCTTTTTCGTTTTTCTTACATTTAGTGGAATAGGTATATATTTTATAAGATATTACTTTCGTCATGGAAGAGTTTTTCTTTGACTCGATTTCATTGTCTGTTTTACATAGGTTTTTCCCATATATGTAAATGAGAAACGAGTAATAGTCAAAGTATCAGAAACCATTCTTATCTCTACCTAAGTTAGAACTTAATAATAAAAAAGTTCATGTTAATTAACAGAGTGGAATAGTGCTAAGAATAATTATATAAACATTTGAATAGTTAGTACCGTCAGAACGTCATTAGTAAAGTCAAGACTGGTCAAAACGACTTGTGGCACGATTATTGTAGTATTGTACCACTTTCTTTATATACAAACTTCTTCTGTACGTGTGTATGTTACTGACGTCCTCCTAAATGGCTGAACCGATTGTAATAAAGTTTTTTGTGAATGTTCAGGTGGATCCGAGAATGGTTTAGATTCACAAATGGACCCGGTATGTGACGTTACGATTGAATTTTAGTATTTTTTTATTATAAAAGCAGGACCCACACGGCGCGCTCGTATTATCAATAAAATATCTTTCAGCAAGCTGTATGATATAATTCAATCATACACACACAGTTGTACTGAATGTTGTGATCATAAAGTGACTTATCGTTATTCTGAAAATATATCATATTGCAATATTTACTATTACGTTGATTTCTCTTTTTCTCCTCCCTTTGGAATCCTTTCCAAGTTCGTAGCTTAATATTTTTTGTGAGTTGTCTATTAGCGACTATTGGTAATTAGCATAGGGCCGCGGATCAGTACGTGCTTTATAAATTGTAATTAAACAAACGTAAAATACTTGTATGTACGACATTCTCGCCACCTTTTATAAGTTATGGTATTTACGTATTAATAAAATAGCACTGCATCACTTGCCGACCGCTTGCGCTTTTTTAGAAGTGTAGCCTAACCTTTTTTTTTATTAACGTGGGTAAATCCCTAACGGACACGCTACCCGTCCGGGGGAGAGGGTAGGTTATGTCCGATTCGCACGGAATAAAACCCCACGGTGTACCGTCCGTCGCATGGTAGGGGCAGCCAGGGTTCGAGCATGCTCACTGACCTGATAAACTGCCCCTGCGGCGGCCTGGCGAATAAACGCCAGGCTTCGTCCTACTATAGAGAGGCTACTGGGTACACGACCAGCAGCCTCCCCTCGTCAGCCTCACCCGTGCAACGAGGAGATGGGGGGCCCCGCCCCATCCCCTCAGGTATGGTGATGGTGTTGGGAGAAACGGGCATTACGCCTCGCCCCTCCCGCTGCTCTTCTTTGGCGAAGAAGGCCATTTCTTGGATCTACCGCCCGGGCCCTCTCCGCCGCCTCCTTCTATAAGATGACGGTCTCGCAGAAGGAGGCCGCAGCAGCCCACACGTCCTCGCTGCCGAGCATGGCCGAAACCACGCCCGGCAGCGAGAGTTCGTCCCCCACCGCCGCAACCAGGGCGCGACGCTGATCGCCTCACGCGGCTCACTCCGAGAGAGTGTGCTGCGCGGTGTCCGTCTCAGCGCCGCACTCGTGGCATGCGGCGGTGGGCTCCCTGCGTGCTATCCGGTGCAAGTACCAACCGAAGAATCCGTACCCGGTCAGCAACTGCACCAGACGGTACATTAGGGAGCCCCAGCCCTATTCACCCAGGCCGACAGGACCGGGCGGACGGGGTCTATGGTAAATCTTCCGTAACGCTCGTCCGCCAGGTGCCGGTCCCACCTCTCTATTTGCTCGCTGCGGGCTGTAGCCGACTAGTCTAAGTCGTCGTCATCGTCCAAATCGTCCGTCAGATCGGGGGATCAGACTCGGGGAGCGATTCTCTGCCCGCGGAACGAGCAGTACCCTCCTGGGGTATTTCTATTTCAAGTTTTGTGCTTTCCATGTTGGCTGAGTATCGAGGTCCAGAAGTAAGCGTAGGTCAGCATTAAGGGAAGGTATCAAAGTCCGGAAGGCAGAGCAGGAGTCAGTAGGAAGGAATCAGTCGGAGTCCAGGAACAAGGCCATAGGTCAGCGTGTAAAGAGGAGAGCAGGGTCCAGGAACTAGCAATGGTCGTCAATAGAGGCAGAAGCAGAGTCCAAGTAACAAGCCTAGGTCGTTGGTCAAGTATCAGCCGCCGGTCAGAAGGACCGACGTTGTCCGGGGTGCACCGCGAGGAGATTCCTGACATCGCACCCCAAGTGTAGCCTAACCTAACCGAACAAAGACGGGAAAATTGAGAAAAATAAATCGGTTAAGTTAGTTTAGACCTTTGAATCAAAGACAGCCTTTTGTACACTGCTTTATGTATATTAGCAACTTTATGATTTTTAAGTTAAACAGTTAAACTCGGTTTGGTTAGGTAATGTTAGACTTTCGAAATAAGATAACGCGAGCCAGCCACAGCAACGATCTGCGAGCGCGGTGGTGTTAATTCGTTACTACCTAAGGTAGTTGTACTACCTTACCTCACCTTTTTATAAATGTAAGCAGTCACTTAACCACATATACCACTTATATAACCACAAATACGACATGGCAACTCATAAGAAACAAACACTTATTTTTTTATATTAAACTAGCCCCTGCCCGTGACTTTGTCCGCGTAGTAATAGTTACTCTGGGCTAAAGCTAACACGCAGCAGAAGTTCTCAAAGAAAAAAAAACATTTTGAAATATGTTTTATCTGTGCTCCGCTCTTATTGTCGTTATGATATATAGCTTATCACCTTCCTTGATAAATGAGCTATATAAAACTGAAAGAAATATTGAAATTGGACCAGTAGTTCCTGAGATTACCTCCCTACAACGTTACAAACGCACAAACTTTACCTCTTTATAATATTAGTATAGATTAAATATTTCCAATTCATCTCTAGGTAGCACACATATCCTTATGTTTTATTTAATTTGGTTAATTTGACAAACTATATATTTTGCGCTTTTTAGTGCCTTATGGGATTTTGATTAATATTGAAGTCGATTAATTTTTTTTTGAATATTTACTTTATTTTTCCATTTTTAACGTGCATAAATATATTTTACTAAAACATGCGGGTCACCTGATGGTAATTGATCACCGCCGCCCATGGACGCCTGCGACACGAGAGAAATCATAGATGCGTTGTCGGCCCTTAAGAAAGGAGTAGACTTGTTTCCTGAAAGATGTGTTACTTTGTCACGGATCCCATAATCAGAACCTAACCAAACTCTCATCAAACTACCCTTGAAGTACAACCTTTCTACTAAAAAATGAATCATAGAAATTGGTTTTCGTGATATTGAGTTATTCGCTTTTTTTTTTCGAAATGACTACGCTATTGACCCAGCAAGGTCTTAACAGCTTCACCGGACTACTAAGGCGAGCGCTTAAGGCACTCAGCCGATTTTTTTTTGGCAACCAGCTCAAGAGTGCACGGCACACCTCGGCTTGGCTGTTGCCTGTTGCATGCAAAATCGCGACCTATCTTAGCTAACCTAGCTAACTATTCATATATGTATGAGTTGTTGAAACGTATATGTGTACCAAGCATACACGCCCAACAACTCCTCCATATATTTATTATCGGGAAATTAAGAGTTGTTCAGTTCGATAAGGGAAAAAAAAGTAAACCCTTCCACTTTCATGTGTAAGCGTGTAGGCGTGCACGTGTGTGGGGGTGATCGTGCAGTGTTGTAGCGGTGATGTATATTTGTGTGTCACCGTATCGCGCAAGCAACGCACTCAAGGGCTCCCTACCGAGGATCGAACCTAGGCTTGAGCCACTACCGTGGGAGGCCTAATCGGGTGTGCGGGAGCGAAATTAACCCCCAGACCACGGCGGCGTGATCTGTGGTTACGCGGGCGTGGGCGTGAGCACGCTCTGTTTCGAGGGACAGGCTGGTACTGATCGTTCGCTGACGTGATTAAATCAGGAGGGTCGGTAAAAATGCATCGCGGACGTCTTTTATAACGCGCAGCGTTAGGTACGGGTTCATAGTTTGCGGCGGATACCACTAACGGATTGGGATGATTCGCAGCTTTTTCAAAATAACTAATCGTAATAAATATCGTAGTAAATATATCGTAGTAAATATATCGTAATAAATATCGTAGTAAATATTAATCTATATAGTACTTATGTATATACTATGGTTTTTTTATATTTAATTCATACGCTAATTTCAATACTTTTTAATCTATACTGAATATTATAAAGCTTGTTTGTGTGGTTGTAGGGGGTAATATCTGGATATACTAAACCGATTTTGAAAATTCTTTTATCAATATAAAATCACGTTGTTTGTGAGTGTAATAGGTTCCTACCTATTAATCACTCAATATACACTCCCGTGTATATTAACCCGAAAAATGAAGGAGACTTTTTTGTGTTAGTCGGATTTGCAAAGTCGGAGAAAAAAACGGTTGAACGACTACGTTTCAACAACTCATACATATATGAATAGTTAGCTAGGTTAGCTAAGATAGGTCGCGATTTTGCATGCAACAGGCAACAGCCAAGCCGAGGTGTGCCGTGCACTCTTGAGCTGGTTGCCAAAATAAAATCGGCTGAGTGCCTTAAGCGCTCGCCTTAGTAGTCCGGTGAAGCTGTTAAGACCTTGCTGGGTCAATAGCGTAGACATTTCGAAAAAAAAAAGATTAATATTTCCATTTAGAGATCATCCTTAACAACACGGTAGAATCTATTCTTTATGCCGTGATTAATAACATGATAGCGGTCTCTTCTTGTATTAAAAAAAAAGTAAATGAAAAAGATAAAGTCATATACCATGTTATACTTATTACCATATGTGGTTATAATGTGTTACAATTCATATTTGTTTCAATGACTTCTGTGCCAAATGCACCAAATCAATTCACCAAATCATCAAGGTTATCTACTCGTGAAAATCGGTGGTTTGTCTCATAGCTGTTACTTATCAGATCAGTATGTGTTTAGCTTGCGTTGTGTCAAATTCTTTATCGCGTGTTTATAGTATTATTGTTTATATGATGTATATTGTACGACGTCAGAAAAATTACGTGTAAAAAATTCTGTAAATCTTATATTTAGACATCAAATAAAAATGTCTTATTATGTTTATATTTTGCAAATCGTACCTTTTGTGGTTAGTACAAAAAATATATTTACTTCAATCGTTATTACCATAATGTGTGTACGAGTATATTGGTTAATGAGTTCGCGGCTATATAGCGGCTTGTAATGATTTTCTTTTAATTTGTTTTAAGTCGTTTCTGGCTTAGTGTAACGTAATTTGGACAACATAAGCGATTTTAATGTTCTAATTGTATAAAAGATTTTGAGGTTTCATACATGATTAATGAGATATTATCTGTCTCGGAAATATCGGTATAGTCGGTATTAATTTTGTTACATGACTTGATCACATAGTCCGATGAATCTGTTAAGGCCTTGCTAGGCCAAAAGCCATAGTCAGGTCGAAAAAAAACTTGATCCCTTGTACCCCCCATGTTGTGTAATTAGTTTAATAAAGCGTTCGTATTAGAAATCGAAATTATGTTTGTATATAACATTTTTATAATTTTAAATTTCAGGATTTACTTGCTGCTACACTTATAGTACCATTATTACCTAGCCATGTACAAAGAATGGGTGCTAGCCAATTGTACGTGGGATTACTTGGTTCGTTATATTCCTTTTTCCAGTTGGCTTCAGGACCGCTCGTAGTAAGTTATACTAATTTATTTTAACACTTACAATTAAGTATACGCCTTCTCAGCCACTAAATAGCTGTTTATATACGGGTGATGTACATAAATGAGTAATTATCTATACAATAGACGGAATTTAGTTGGAAGAAAGTGATCCGATCACCATCTACTCTCATCTCGCAGTAACGTGGATTGTTGCGTAAAGTGTTCACAAGGTGGGCTCCGGCTATTATAATATTTGTATACGATTATGTCGACAAAAGCTTAGACGTGATGAGATGGAGTGCGGTAGATTCCTTTGGTGAAACAGTCGGCGGACGAACTTTCAGTCATTATGACACCGCTGCGTCTCACCAAATAAACATATAAAATTTTGAAGTAAACTGCTTATGGAAGGTGCTTTTAAATTCTGATTAACAACCTTTTTGTGTAACGTAAAGTGGTGGGGGTTACACTGTGTCAGGTAGAGTATTGAACACACCGGTTCTCGTTTGATCACCGCCGTTAAACACACCTGGGAACACCGCGTGACGTTGACTTTTTGTTATATTTTTTTAATTAGAATGTTTCTCTGTAATAAAAAGATTTCACTCCTATCGTGCGTCTTGCCGACACACCCTGTTTTTGTTCAATAAACGGAGTACATTACTGAATAGTGTCATGATCATTTGAAAATGAATACTGTAAACAATTAAAATTTAAGTTATTATCCAAGAAACTACGCATGATGAATGCAACGATTGATGTTAATTGCGTTTATTATATTCTTCCTGGTTACAAATATTAGGCAAAAACAATTTTATATCAGAGTTCCCCGTTACTAGAAGTGTACGGTAGCGCTTATGCCTTAATTACACGTAACGAGTAGAGTGGCAAGACAGTGCTCTCAGCCGAGTGCTCGTTACATATAAACATTATGACGAGTGGTCACTCGAGTGCTAGGCCGAACAGAATGGCCAGAGTCAATAAAAACACGGTTTGTTCGCTAGGCCGAATATCCACCTTCCCGCTATATTTCTCCGCTCGACAGCGTAGTCCGGTGAAGATGTTAAGACCTTGCTGGGTCAATAGCGTAGTCATTTCGAAAAAAAAAAAAAAAAAACCCGGCCGACAGCGACTCGCTATCCCACTCGACACAAATGAACGGGCACTCGACTCTTGCTTCCCAACTCGCTAGCCAATTCTGTGCCAATTTATTTTGATTTTATTTTACTAACTTAAAAATTAACTTTTGTTTTGAAAATGTTTAGTACGTGTAAATGGGTTTTTAGATACAATTAAACAATAGATTCAATGTTACAAAATAGATGTACGTCTGTGGAATTTCTCATTTTTCAATTAGGAAAAGAAGCATAATCGTGATGCAGTATATAGTGCAATTGTAAATAAAATTAACGTCAATAACTTTGTTGTTGTTGTTTCGTCGGTGACTGTTTAAACTGATTCACCATTAGCAAAATACATATAAACAACTACTCCTTCACCTGACTCTCTCGGCCTATTGTTTTATTGTCTCGACATTGTAATCGTTACGTGTAATTAAAAAATTAAATGTCACGACTAATACAATTGTCGATAGTATTCAGACTCGCCTTATTAGTCCGGTGAAGCTGTTAAGACCTTGCTAGGTCAATAGCTTTGTACGTACATTTTATAAAAAAATATGCTTATCGTTTTATCGTTGCCTCTATTGAGTGGACGTGGTTACCTAATGGGTTATCAATTGGTTCAAGTCAAGACGGTTCGGATGGATCCAGATATACTAGACTATTTTACTTAATTCCTTATATTATGATAGTCATCTGAATTCTCTATCAAATTATAATTTTAAACTTAAGAATATTTGGAGGTTATGATATTTGTAAGTTATCTAGTATGTTAACATACACAATACCGGATGGTATTTTATATCTGAATATTAAATTGGGGCCTTATTGACAAATCATGCAAATATTTCTTAACTTTTTGTTCATTTTTTATAATTATATTAGTAGCCAACGTGGTTCAAACGATTTTTAGAATGATAGTAGGATGTTATATTTTAATAACATATATTTAAGAATTATATTACCGTGCAATACATTTTGCCATTACTATATTTCAAAATGAAATAAACTGTGAAGGAATTCCGTGAATTAGCAATGCAAAATATAAATGATTTCAAATATAAATGAATAATTTATGTAATTGTAAGGTTACCGAATAATAAGAAGGTTTTTGTCGATTAAAACATGGTACAGTTTTAAAAACAACCTTATAGTTTTAGATATAGATATAAATAGTCTAGTAACATAGAAAATAATATTTATTATAGACTAGTATCTATTTTTTTATGTATACCAATAATATAAAGAGGTAAATTTTGTGAGTTTGGATCTGTGGTACAACTCATTCAATTTTGAAAATTATTTCTCTGTTAGAAAGATATAATTACTGTCCCTGAGTGCTAAATCAATGCGTCTTCACAATTCTATAATATGGTGTGCGTTGCCTATACCGTTTGAAATAAAGGAATAAGATCTATAACAAAAATATTCGTCACTTTTAGCTTTACAAAAAAGTACAATCAACTCCTAACATAATATAAAATACATGTCACGGTAATGTCTCGAATGAACTCCGAAACTATTTAACCGAACTTTATACTATTTTGCACACGTGTGTATTTTTTAATCCGACTTGAGATAGGACAGTTTTTTTATCTCCACTGGACCTGGTAGGTGACGATGCAATCGAGTTTAATTTATTTAAAGATTTTACCCATTTGGAAATACAGTTGGAACCGGTAATAACCGATTTGGTGTACACGAAGTTGCTCGGGTCAGCTGGTTATTAATACACAGTAAATGTAAATCGTTCGGTGTGTTTTTATTTTATTTTTCGCAACCAATTCTAATAGATTATTATTGCTATTATCGAATAGGTAATAATATTACAAGTCTCTTGCGATCACTTTAATGAACCAACAAGATGGTGGCCGTCTTGTTAGAACTATGCAGTGAGTTTTTGTGGGAAGTCAGAGTCCATGCTCTGTGGTATTATTTCCAATCCACTTCACTTGTGCACAATATCCAAACAATACTATGTAAAAGGCCACCAATATTACGCAATATAGAGCCAAATAACACAAGGTTATGAATAAAATATAAAGACCACTACATTCCAAGAACCCGCCAAAAACTCGGTTTGTTGTGCTGTTTCACAGACAATAATTTTTATAGTTAGGTTTTCCAAGATATAAATCGGGAAATATAGCATAATTTTGGGTCGGCTTGTCCGGGGTAGTACCATCCTCTCACAGAAAACCGACGTGAAGTAACAGTGCTTGCATTGTTGCGTTTCATTCGATCAGTGAGAGCGCCGGAGGCCCACCTCTCCTCATATTCCCCCTCTCCTCTTCCCTTCCTCCCCCAACACAGACTGGCAACGCATTTGCGACTCCACTGGTGTTTTAAGTATCTATGGACGGTGGTGATCACTTAACATAGACATAGAAAACAATGGAAAAAGGAGTAACAATACAAAGGATCTAAAAAGATCTCTGACTACCTTATCAGAGGAGAAATGGAAGTGCGAAACCAAAGAATTCGCAAAAAAAAACATTAGATGACCCATCTGTTCGTTTGTTTCCTATGATTAAAAAAAATGCTAGTTATTATATTATTTGAATTACTTTTCAGGGTAGTTTGAGTGATTTGAAAGGCCGAAAGACGATACTTATATTCACCTTGTTGCTATGTAGTCTAGTATATATTATACTTGGAGTAACTAAATCTGTTGTGGTTATTTTATTACTTAGAATAATATTAGGTGAGTAATTTTAACACATTATTATACGTTAATATGAACTCTGATATTTTCATACAAGGCTTACTAGATCGTAAGTCGTTTTGTACCAGTTTGCGAGCGACATGAATAAAAAAAAACACATGTTGCCAGAAAAAAACTAAATATCATGCTAATAACTTATTTTTTGCGACCTCTAATATATTCTATTTATAATATATAATATATAAGTTCCTAGCTACACTAATTATATGCATCTTACAAAATTGTTACGTGGATTTTATTTTTCCTGTTGTTTAACTCAATATGCTAGGATAGCAAGGATGTTTTTGCCTAACATTTTGATCATTTTCTTTCTCGTAATAAACAAAGGTGTTTTTTTTTAAATATAAATTTAAAAAAAAACACCACATTTTTTGGCAACCATCAATCTTTCAGATAATAATATTACAAGCATCGTGTGAATATTTCAATATTCTAACAAGATGGTGGCTCCCTTGTTAGAACCTTCCAGGGAGTTTTTGTGGCATCTCAGAATTTCAAATTTGCTCCGTCGTATTTTCCATTCATGTCACTTATGGATAAGAAATTAACTATATTACGTAAAACACCACCAAGTTTACAAAATATAGAGTCAAATAACACAAGATTATGAATAAAATATAAAATCCAGTAAGTGACAGACTAAAAGCCCGACAAAAACTCCAAACAAAGGTGTTATCTATACTAATTAAACTAATAATAATATAATAATAATCTATATCTATAATGATATTATAAAGAGGTAAAATTTGTGATATTGTGAGTTTGTGACGTTATAGGCGGAATCTCAGGAACTACTGGTCTGATTTGAATAATTCTTTCAATGTTACATAGTTCATTTTTCGAGGATGGTTATAGGCTATATATCATCACGCTAAAAAAAACGGGGCTTTTTTCTTCGTGAGAACTTCCGCTGCGTGTTAGCGGTAGCACAAAGTATCTATTACTAACCTCTGCCCGTGACTTCGTTCGCGTGGAATAGAAACCCCGATTTTAAAACATTCTTCATTGGTGCTCCGCTCCTATAGGTCTTAGCGTGATGATATATAGCCTATGACCATCTTCGATAAATGAGCTATATAACATTGAAATATATTTTCAAATCGGACCAGTAGTTCCTGAGAATACAACACACAACGCCACAACGTCACAACCTTTACCTCTTTCCACGGTTATATATAGGCTAGTTAATTATAAATCAATAACAGTAGTCCGGTAAAGCTGTAAAGGCCAAAGAATTAAGGCCAATAGCATAGTCAGTTCGAGAAAAAAAAAATCAATAAGAATTCAAAGTCATTCATGATGAATAGAATCGTGCATTAGTTGAAACTTTTTAAATAAATGTGCACTATATATAACAAACGTTATACTTTGCAGGTTCGTTTAAGCAGACACAGATGTTAATAAAAGCGCTAGTTCCTGACTGTGAAAGTGACGAACAGAAACAGGCTGTGATATATGGCAAAATGGCCGCCATGTCTGGCGTTGGTATAACAGTTGGTCCAATTATTGGTGGGCACATAGCTGAAGACAATTCTGATGGTGGATTTACATTGATTTCTCTCATAGTTGCGCTGTGTTTTATATTTAATGCAGGTGAATATACATTTTTATTCTTTTACTAGTGGACCTTGTACTCGTATACAGACAATATTCTATAATATGTTTGCAGGCAGAAAATTTGGGTTTATGTATAATCTATACTTGGATTATAAAACTGGGGGGTTTGTTTGTTTGTTCAGTTGAACGCGCTAGTTATAGAAACTACTAATCCTATTTAAAAAAAATCCAGTGTTAGATAGTTCATTTATCAGTTCAGTTATTTATCGAGGAAGGCTATGGGATACATCATCACGGTAAGACCAGTAGGAGCGGAGAACCAATGAAAAATATTTCAAAATCGTTTTGAAGTTATACTTCTTTTGGCGCGTTAGGGAAAAATGATGGCAGTATATTTTACGATACGCGCGCACGCCGTCATGATAAACCGACACCCTGAAGATATTACGATGCGTGCGCCACCGTCACAAAAACTCGACACCCTGAAGTTAGCTATAGTCAACATTTCGTTTCTTTGTATTTGTAGTTTGAATTTCCTAGTATTAAAACGTTCAATGTATTAAATACCTTTTTCTATTGTTAGTGTCGTTTTTTCTACAAACAATAAGGCGAAAAATAAAATTTTTGAAAAGATTTTTATCTTGTTACGCCAAAGAAGTATAACTTCTAACGCGTGTACAAAAGTACACACACTTTTTTCTTTTTGAGAGCTTTCGCTGCGTATTTCTATGTCAGCCCAAAGTAACTATTCCAAGCTATAACTAATTCAAAAGCTAGTACTTTATATCTGAGGAATAAAGACAAAAAATTTAATAACGCGCTAATCTCAGATACTGCTGGTCTGATTTGAAAAATTCTTTCAGTGTTAGATAGGTCAATTATCGAGGAATGCTGGATATCATTACGCTAAGACCTATAGGAGCGGAGCACCAGTGAAGAATGTTTCAATTTTTTTTCCTTTTGAGATCTTCCACTGTTTATTAGTGTTAACCCAAAGCAACTATTTCACGCGGAAGAACCCGCGGGAAGAGCTAGTAATAAGTTAGTTTTAAAATTCCATAAAGTAGGCTTACAATTGGATAGTTTTTCCAATTTAATGTATGATCTGTCTTTTATATATATTAAATGTATTTGTGTTTTAAACTAAGATTATGTAATTTTCTTTTATTTACAGGTTTAGTATATTTAATTCCAGCACGAATAAGAACAACCGTTCAAAGAAACAGAGACAAAGAAGTGATATCGGATAATTTCATGACTTCGTTTTGTAGTAGTGTTAAACAGTCCGTTGCAGAACTATGTAAAATAGAATGGTCACTCTATTGGGATGTATTCTTATCAAAAGCCTTAGTTGGGTTTGCAATGGCTATTTACTATTCTAATTATTCATTATACCTTAAGGGTAAATTTGATTTATCTCCGAAGTATATAGGTTATATAATATCATTCCAAGGTGTTATGGGTGCCCTATCTAGTTTATTTATAGGTTATGTGAATAAACTTTATAAAAAGGACGAAGATTACAGCCTTAGGAATTTACACGTATTTCTAGTGTTAAGTATATCTTTGTTTGGATTGATTATATCTTTTAATATGTATGTATATGTAATGTGTTTAATTCCATTGGCTATGAGTAGTTCGATAGGTAGGTTAGTGACTTTGGAAATGGTATTGAAGAGAAGCGATGAAGAGCATAGGGGTACTTTAATAGGTGCATCGAATAGTGTTAGTTCATTGGCTGGAGCAGTTGCTCCTATGGTGGCTGGAGTCATAGGGCAGCTCTGCGGTATTACATATACTATATATGCAGCATTATTTGCTACTGTTGTGGGCTTTGTAATAAGCTATCATTATATAAGTAAAAGAATAAAAGTGGATTGAGTTACCCTTTTCGTCTTTTTTTTATTAATTATTATTTTATCATGTAATGTACTTCACATTTATATATTTGGTCATAATGTCTATATATATAGCATATGTTGTATGAAATTAATAAATAAAGAAATATATTTGTTCTGGTTTCGACATACTGCATAAATTTGAATTAGTTTTTTGGCAGGTATTAACATTTATATTGGTAATAGTATATATCTTCTATATATTAATACGTGAAGCAAAAAAATTTTACCCCTTTTTAACCTATTTGCCGTGAAAGGGTGAACTTGAAATTTGGCATAGTTAGAGTTTATATGGCGGAGATGTGCAGAAAGCTGTTTATTTTATATAAAATACATTAGAAGTACATTAAATTTATTAAAATATGCACTACTCACACTACTACTTGAATTTTACACAACATATACACACATGTAAATAAAAAAGACATTTTGACAGCCGTCAATAATTACGAAGTTCAAAAGAGGTTCTGAAGGAGGTTGCTATGCTCGAATGTATGTATTTTTTAACTCTACGTTCCAATTACGATTTTTCATCCTACATTCAACAATGATATTATAACATATAACTATTATTGTAATGTTTATTATTTTATATGGTGAACTCACTTCAAATGATGATTTAATAAAAAAAATGAGCCAAATAATACTATATATAATGAAAATTAGAATTCTGTTCATAAAAGTAATCCATGACTTAGACTTCCACGGTTACAATGTTGCAATTCAACGTCATGTAGCAACAAAAAAGAATTTATTTTCAAAAGCTAATGGTAGTATTAAAAACATCTTTGTCTTGGATTCACCATTTGATTGTATTGTGCATCCATTACTTTTCTAAACGATGATACTGGGCATATCACTATTTCTCATAATGAACAGACTACATTTAATTCAATATCACTCAGAAATACCACCCACCCATGCTTTTGTGTAAAATTAATTGAAAATTGTGTCGTGGGTTGCGATAAATTTCTTTATTTTCGTAAAGTTATGTTTGCTTCAAATTTGAGAGCTTTACCACATGATTTTTGTTTCAAATTTATAATTAATTTCAATTTTCATTTACACAGATTTTTTTGAATGTGTATATAATTAAAGATTATGGCAAATAATTGAATAGCCATGATGAAAACCTTCGAGTATAGAAGATTATACCCTTTGACAAAAGAACCCTAATAAAGTTCAAAGTTTAAAAAATCAATAAACTATATACATATAACAAAACTGTTACAAGGCTAAATCTGTACATTAAATACTTTTGAAAATTATAATCTGAGTAGACTTGGTTAACGATATAGAAGCCAAAAATAAATCCTTTTACAATTTTTGTCTATCTCTAGTAGTACTCTGTAATCTATTTTTTTTTCTTCTTATTCTTCTGTTCTGCAGACTCATGGTCCGCACTTTTTTTTATTATCTGCATGAAAAATCGTATCTGTGAGCAACTTTTGGGTGTTTTTTTTTATTTAGTATTATTTTAACTTAACTATTTTTTTCTTGTTTTGATTTGAATTATCTATTTACTATTTTTAAGTGGATTTTTAATGATGTTATGATGTTATGTTTTAAGGCGGTTTTATTATAATTCTTTATGGCCATTTCTGTATTATAATCTACAATGTCCCGCGCCGGAGCGTTCACGGCTCGATGGATGAACCTACTAACCGCGTCATCTAATATTGATATTTTGTATTAGGATTGAGTAGTCCATCATGTTTGATGGATTAAAAACCTGTACATAATTATTATTTGGAGTGCTATTTTACTGTTTTAGCTTTACTTCTGTTGCCTCAAAATCTTTCTTCATAACAGAATATTAAAAATTCTTTATAAATATACTATTTATTAGATAGTGGAAGACATCGTCTCCAGGAGTTATTGGCCCCTGTGTAGCAAATTGCGTCGTTTTTATAGGAATTTGCGCCGCGTAATAGCTACCATTATCCTTCCCATCACATTGTAATGTAACCCCTAACTCCACTAAATCTAACGACTTTTAAAATGGATCGTAGAATTAGTGATAGGCTTACAAAATATACATTTTTTTATATCATAGGAGGCAAACGAACAGGTGGGTCACCTAATGTTAAGTGATCACCAGCGTCCGTAGACAATTGCAACATGAGGAGAGACGCAAATGCGTTGCCAGCCTGTATTAGGGGGAGAGGGAAAGAGAGGAAGGGAACGGAGGGGGGAAGGTGAGGAGAAGTGGGCTTCCGGCGCTCTCATCGACCGAACGAAACGCAACAGTGCAACCACTGTTATTTCATGTCGGTTTTCTGTGAGAGGGTGGTACTACCCCGGACGAGCCGACTCTTTCATGCTAAAGCCAGTAATAGCTTCAGAGTGGCTCTACCACCAATAAAATGATATTTAAAGAAAATTTATAAACATCTAACTATAATAACTATCTAGAATTTATAGCTTTAAAATATATAAAGTTAGGGAAGTGTTGCTTTTATTATCACAGTTGAATAATTTTCGAATTTTATATTTAAAATTGTTTGGAAAGTAACAAATCTTACCTCGAGACTTAATACGTTAGATTTTAATATAAACACGAATTATATTGTTTTATTAAGGTTACCAATCCAGTATTATCATAATCTAGATCTAACGGCATCAAGCAACAATGAAGGTAGCATATTTTTGTGTAAGCATCCTTGCGGTTTTAAATAGATTACACACAACTGTGGGAAATTGCTTTTCTAAATTTATACTAGAGCATTATGTTTGACCTAGATTTGCCTACTAACTATATAATTATCGAATAGTTTAATTATTCATATTTTACTTTATTGCGGGCGTTAAAACAGCAGTTATGTGAAACTATTCCAAGTTTGAGATAACAGTTTGACAATCCTTTTGATCGTTTTTAAAGGAATCGTAAAGTAAGAATAGTTAAAAAAAGAAATTATCTTGCAATTTTAAATTACTGCCATTACTTATAGATGGTACCCGGGACCACCCGGGTTTTATTATGCTATCGCAAGTTTATTGAGGGCAATAGCTTTTGCGTGTTTAACTTGCAATGTAATAGGTGAACTATTTTATTGCGGCCGTTTACCTTAGCCTTACTAAATTGTCAGATCAATAATATAAAAATTCTGTACTTATACAGTAACTTAGAGAGCAAGTAACCTTTTAAAAGTTTATAATAGAATTTCAATTTTATTTTGAGACAAGGAAGATATCTTACAAACATCTAAAATTATATTATTCTTTTTTTTTTTCGAACTGACTACGCTATTGACTTAGCAAGGTCGTAACAGCTTCACCGGACTACTGTGTAGGTGGTAGAGCCACGCTGAAACTATTACTGGTTTGAGCATGAATGGGTCGGCTCACCTGGGGTAGTTCCATCCTCTCACAGAAAACCGACGTGAAGTAACAATGCTTGCATTGTTGCGTTTCGTTCGGTTAGTAAGAACGTCGGAGGCCTACCTCCTCAACCCACTCCTCTCCTCTTCCCCCTCCCCCCACTTCCCCCAAACTCCCCAGGTGTTGCTAGTGTCTATGGACGGTAGTGATCACTTAACATCAGGTGACCCGCCTGTTCGTTTGCCTTCTATGATATAAAAAAAGCTACGATATTACTGATTGTATTTAAAATGCTAAGTAAGCGGTGAAAAGAAGATGACGAATTGTAGTACAACAGAAGTGTACGAATTCAAACCAATCTATAGACGATACTTGTTGTAATTTAAATACAAATACTTCACAGAAGTCAATTTTTTAAATTCAGATTACATATTTATTTTTTTCTAACAACTTTGTTGTCACGGTAACTTAATGCGCTATCTCGTGGGAACAACAAAACGCATTTATTTATACCACGTCAGTAGCAATCAAGTATTGCGGGCTGCCTGATGTAAAGCAGTTACCACAGCATATGGACGCTTGTAACATCAGGAGTGTCACATGCGCGTTGCCGACCCCTAAATAACCTATTTATTTTTCTCTTGAAGTAGTCCATACTGTAGTTCTCAGGAAAAACTTCAGTAGGAAGCTCATTCCACAATCGGATCGTTCGTGCAAGGAAACCCCTCTGGAACCGGAAAAGGGAGTATCAATATAGTATAGTAACGCATAGGGCGTTTGGATATTCAAATATAAGCCGATGATATAACACAGTTAACTGGTGATATTATTTTTGTGAAACGGCACATTCATACACCAGTCTTGTGTTAGTAACCCAATAACCAGGGTAGAAACAGTTCAATATATATAGGCCAATGTTTTAATATTTACCGACATCGCAACAGAGTAATGTCAGAATAAAGTCAATGGAGTTGAATTTGATCAAACTTGTTTCCGAGTGTTTCATTATCCATATAAATAATAATGTGTTTCGAGAAAAGTCTGGTTTTAATTTTGTGTAGGTGTTTGTAATAATTTATGAACACGTTTTTTTCTTCATTAACACTTAATGAAACAAAGATCGCAGATAAGAATTTTTTTATTTAAATGCATGATAAAATTATAAAGTTATTATACATTAGTATTGATTCTTTTCTAAATAGTTTCTTTTGTTTTTAAAGTTTGGATAGTTTGGTGTAAGATTAACTTTAGATATAATAAACCTCTAGAATACCATCATTACTACGACTAATGATATAATAATTATGAAAAGTAATTAGAATTCAGTATCTCAGCACTTGTTGAGGATCAGCGTCCCTGTACGCTTAGTATCATGTGAGTTAATATTAAACGCAAAGTTTAAGGAATAAGTTACACGAAACTGTTAAGTTTATCCGTAAACTATCTATCCGCTATTGTTGCTTAAAGTTGTACTATGTTTATGAAATTCTTCTTTAGTAACCTACCTCTAATAATCTCATCAACTTGTTACCTTAACTAAAGTAGGTCAGCACAACATCTCTTCCCTGTCTACTCTCTTCTGCCTGTTGTTTACGCAGTATTCAAACCTTTTATTTTTTTACATCGTGGGAGGCAAACGTACAGGCGGGTCACCTGATGTTAAGAGATCACCGCCGTCCATAGACACCAGCAACAACAGGAGAGTCGCAAGTGCGTTGTTAACCTGTGTTTCAGGGAAGGGAAGGTGAGATGGACCTCCGGCACTCTCACTCACCGAACAAAACGCAACAATGCAAGCACTGTTACTTCACGTCAGTTTTCTATGAGAGGGTGGTACTACCCCGGGCACGCCGACTCATTGATGCTGAAACCAGTAATAGCTTCAGTAGCTTTACCACCTACCAGCGTGGCTCTACATATAGACATATCATTATACATACAGTATATCCATAGATTCGATCTTCTTCGCATCACATTATATTCCATACTTAACATTCTTCTAGTTATATGTTATCATCCCTGCTTATGATACCTTGTACTTCTATTACCTACTGGTGCTGTTTCTTATTTTATTTTATATATTTATTCGTAATCTTATCCCCGCATCCTTCTATCACATTAACAATAATATGATTTTCCTTCATTTGTCATTTTCGTAGTGTGGTATTGGAATTCATACAGTACGATTGAACCAAGAATCATATAAATTATGATACTACTAGCTGACGGGGTCTTGCTCTGACAATAAAAAAAAAACATGATAATATACTTATATACCTAAATCACGAATCACTTTATCTACTGGTGAAAACCGTATGAAAATCTGCTCAGTAGTTTCCGAGTTTATCGCGAACAGATAGACAGACAGACGTGGCAGGGACTTTGTTCTATAATTTGTAAATGATGATATTAAATGATAAATTATCTATTCAATTTAGGATATCAGATTGGTCATATTTTTTATTGATGTGAAACATGTATAGCCGTAAACTCGATTATTGCCTTAGCGACGTGGCGACGCAAAACACGAACTTTGCACGAAATTATCGAAATACTCCTCCAGCCGTCTCACCTGTCGTACTGGACTCAAGCGCGAACTCTCAAATGAGATATGGTCATTCCAATACCTCCTCTCGACAGAGGCCCCGGGTTGCCTCCCGCGTTAGATAGCATAGATAAAGCAGAATGCTTTGCAGCAAGCTTAGAGAAACAGTGTTCGCCAAACACTGATAACACTGACCCTTTCCATAACGGATTAATCGAATCAGCTGCGGAGCATGTACTCGCGTCTCCTCCGGCGGATACCCTAACCGCGATCACTTTCGATGAAGTTGCAGGCGCAATCAAGCATCTCAAGCCTAGGAAGTCCCTAGGTCCCGATGGGATCAGGAACGAGGTTCTGAAACTCCTTCCTGATCGCATCATAGCTCTATTGGTCTGCGTCTTCAATGCGGCCATGTCCCAGGGTCACTTTCCGGCCGTCTGGAAAAAGGCCGTAGTGATAGGTATTCACAAGCCCGGCAAGGAAGCTACGCTTCCCGTTAGCTATCGCCCCATTAGTCTGTTAGATACCTTAGGGAAACTTTACGAGCGGCTCCTTCTGGACCGCCTCCAGTTCTCGATTACAGATTTAAAATTAATACCACCTGAGCAGTTCGGATTTCGCGCCGAACACTCTTGCACGAATCAAGTACACCGCCTCATGGAGTACATTTTTGCTAAATTTAACGCCGATCCAAAACGTAAACCGAAACGTACAATTGCAGTCTTCTTCAATATCGCCAAGGCCTTCGATAAGGTCTGGCACGGAGGGTTCATCCATAAATTATGTAAATCTCGCGTACCCGATAAGTTAATTCATAATATCCGCGATTATCTCACTGATAGGACATTCCGCTTCTGAGTGGATAGTGAATTATCGCTGCCCCACCCGATACGCTTAGGTGTGCCACAGGGCTCCATACTCGCGCCCACACTCTTCAATCTGTTCATCAGTGACCTACCTCGGTCTCGGGGGGTCGATGTAGGTTGTTACGCTAACGATACCGTTATTTACACTTCCGGCTGGCGGTCGGACTTTCTTAGGAAGCGCATCGAAAAAGCCGTTCATACTCTCGGTGAATGGTTTCGTCGATGGCGCATAGAAGTTAATCCCGATAAGAGTTCCGCAATACTCTTCGATCCCACGAAACCCGTTAATAAATTTGAGCCCATCAGGCTACACGGAATCGATATCCCTTGGGTCGAAGAGGTCAAATATCTCGGTGTTACATTAGATAGACATTTAAAGTTCAATTCACATATAGACAGAGTGCGAAACAAAGCCGCTATGGTCTTGGGTCGCCTCCATCCGTTGCTTTGTCATAAGAGTAAGATGTCCCTCAGACACAAGCTCACTTTGTATAAGACGTCTATCCGTCCCGTGATGACATATATTTGCGCGTATGTCCAAAGATAACTTTGATAAGCTGCAGGTTCTCCAAAATCGTGTTTTACGTAAAGTGACCGGTGCCCCGTGGTACATCCGGAGAGTCGATCTCCATAGAGACCTAGAGATCCCTTCTATCTGGGCGTACGTAAAATCACTTACGATTAGTTATTTTGAAAAAGTCGCGAATCATCCTAGTCCGTTAGTGGTATCCGCCGCTAACTATGAACCCGTACCTAACGCTGCGCGTTATAAAAGACGTCCGCGTCACATTTTTACCGACCCTCCTGATTCAATCACGTCAGCGAACGATCAGTACCAGCATGTCCCTCGAAACAGAGCGTGTTCACGCCCACGCCCGCGTAATCACAGATCACGCCGCCGTGGTCTAGGGGTTAATTTCGCTCCCGCACACCCGATTAGGCCTTACACGGCAGCGGCTCAAGCCTAGGTCCGATCCCTCGGTAGGGAGCCCTTGAATGCGTTGCTTGCGCGATACTGTGACACACAAATATACGTCACTGCTACAACACTACACGATCACCCCCACACACGTGCACGCCTACACGCTTACACATGAAAGTGGAAGGGTTTACTTTTTTCCCTTATCGAACTGAAAAACTCTCAATTTTCCGATAATAAATATATGGAGGAGTTGTTGAGGCGTGTATGCTTGGTACACATATACGTTTCAACAACTCATACATATATGAATAGTTAGCTAGGTTAGCTAAGATAGGTCGCGATTTTGCATGCAACAGGCAACAGCCAAGCCGAGGTGTGCCGTGCACCCTTGAGCTGGTTGCCAATATAAAATCGGCTGAGTGCCTTAAACGCTCGCCTTTGTAGTCCGGTGAAGCTGTTAAGACCCTGCAGGGTCAATAGCGTAGTCATTTCGAAAAAAAAATCGAAATACTCAAACATTTGCAACCCTATCTGTATAATTATAAGATTCAGTTTGTTTTGTCCTTTGTTACCTAAGATTTCGCTCGACATAATAATTCTGAATTACGATGCTTATTTCATGCTATCTTGTACATTGAACTTCAATCATGTGGATGTGCTTTTGAAATTTTGCATGTGAACTACGTATTTTATTTACATTAATGAACTGTATGCTTTTCATAATAATTATAAATATACTATTATTAATAATTTATAATCTGTGCATTAAAAAATGACGAAAAAGTTTGATCATTTTTTTTCTTTTATTTACTAGACATTTTGTGCATTTTTAAGGAAAGAATCTTTCTCAAAAACTATCATGATATAAAGTTTTATGAAATTATGAATTTTATAGGAACTACGTTTTCAGCGAAATGTGTTTTTTGCTATAAAGAAATGGAGCAAGCGGTGTGTGTGGTATTCATATTTTTTTCCATTATTAAGGTAATAAATGATGCAGACAAAGTCATGGCTATTTGCTACTCTTATTACATACACAGTTTGCTTTATCTGTATAAATTATGTTCGCACGACAATACGTAGGTATTAAATACAGTTATAGTTACATGTGAACTTTAAGTATATGAATATATTAATATCAGTGAAGTTTTGCAAAGAGGGATAGCGCTTATTTGATATGAAATCATTTTTATTTTATATAATTGCAAATCTATATCTATACTAATATATAAAGCTAAAGAGTTTGTTTGTTTGTTTGGTTGAACGCGATAATCTCAAGAACTACAGATCTGATTTGAAACTTTCTTTTAGTGTTAGATAGTTCATTTAACGAGGATGGCTATAGGCTACATATCATAACGTTTAAATCAATAGGAGCTGAGCACTAATGAAGAATGTCTCAAAATCGGGCTATTTTGGAAGCTTTCGATGCGTGTTAATGTCAGTACTATATGCGTTGCCATGGTAACGCGATAACAATCTCTAGTAAATATTTTCATGGTTTATTTTGTGTTCCTATTAAAACAGTTAATTCTACGTTATTTTTGTTTCCAATTTTTAATTATACGTGGTACGTTTATATCGCAAACGTTTCTAAAGTTTATTTTGTGTCGCTATTCAAAAAGTTTAGTAGTAATAATATTCATCCAATAAGATAGTCAAAGGAATTAATCCATACTGCCAATTCTGAAGTAGTTAATATAGGTAGTTTTTTTCTATATCCAAGATAATGTAAAGGTATAAGCGCCAAATCCTCTATGTAATATTTCGTAAATTTTTATCTTCTTAATTTTCAAGACAACAGAATTCATGCTTCGCGGTATTATTTATCTTTCATTTCATTTATGCACAATAAACGAACCATATTACATAAAACTCTACCAATTTAACACAATATACAGATAAGTAAGACAAGATTATGAATAAAATATAAAATCCACTACATGACAGACTAAAATCCCGCCAAAAACTCCTCAAAAACTTTATTCTACGTTAGTTTTGTACCCAATTTTTGATTTGTGATATATTACGTATAATAAAAGTAAAGTGAGCGTATTTTATATTAAAAATATCCGTGATGCTACAAATATCAACATTTTTTTAATTCTGCGGATGTCTGTTTTTTTTTTTTATTTGTTACGGGTAATCTCCGAAACGGCTGGACCTATTTGAACGGTTTTTTTTCTTAGAAATGACTACGCTATTGATCTAGCAAGGTCTTAATAGCTTCACCGGACTACAAGTAATATTTGAACGGGAATTTTACGAACAAATAAGTAACTAATTTCCATTTTTATTTTAAGCTAGCGGGTTCAGCAGACGTTGCCCGCCCTGATAATAAGACAAACTATACCTATACCTTGCCCAATAATCATTTTATATATTGGTGAAAACGGCATGAAGATGCGTTCTGTAGTTTTTGATCTTATCGCGAACAGACATATAGACAGACGTGGAATAGGACTTTTTCTTACACTATGTAGTGATAAGCTGTTATCCGTGCCTTCGTCCATGTGAAATTAATCAAAAATATGCAGTTCACTTTAAACATGCACGTGTGCCGTGAGCTGTACTGGACTCCAAGATTTTTTTATACCAAAAGGCAGCAAACAGGCTGACGGCCCACCTGATGGTAAGTGGTTACCGTCACCTATGAACAACTGTAACACCAAGGGTATCGCTGTTGTAATTGAAAGTCATATGTTTATATGTGATTTAAATTATAGCAAGGTATGATAATAGCTTAATTATATCGACACTATGGACATATTATATCTATATAATAAAAGATTTAACACATGTTGTTCGACAATGTATAGCTTAATATTTTCATTACTTTCTTATAAAGTGTAAGTGGGCACTAAGGGTCATATATATCAGTTTAAAGTTCCAGTTATGTGGCTGATGATAAATCTCTTCCCATTCGATTCACTATTCGTATTCACATATATAATGTACAAGTACATGTTACCTGTTACAGTAGATGATGTGCGTGTGATACTTACAAATATTTTTGAAAGAGTATTATTGTAATTTACACTAGATGTGTGATCAAAATTTTACATTTATTTAATATATTTAAAAAAAACGCGTGCGGAGCCGCGGTCTACAGCTAGTATGATATATAGGTAGAATCCAAAAGCAGTCCGATTGCTACTTGACAATTACACACCGACTAGCGTAAATGTCTCTACATGTTACATTTAAAGAACTCGAACTCATAAGAAGGAATTAACACAAAGGCCAGGAAACTTTCTCACAGCTTTATAATACATCACGAATCCTTTAATTCGCGTCTAGGTCACCATAAAACTGGTTTAGTACAGTTATCTAAGGTAGATGAGGGAATTAAGTTCAACTGTTCTTCAGAACACTTGCAAAGATGCAGCCAGTAGAAAATACTCATTATGGAAATATTCTTGCGTAGCTGAAACTCAATGAACTCGGTAATGTCTGCATCGAAAAGAAACTCCAGAAAAATACAGTGAAGATCTCTTTGCCGTTAATTAAAGAACAGAGTTTACCAAGTATTCATTTACTCATACTAGTGGTCGTAATGATCAAAATGTGACCACAATAGGGTGTACAATTTTTTTTATACAGCTATTATTAGGATGGGAGTATGGTAGAAATATTGTAGACTGATGAATAGATTCAGCGTGAAATATGACGAATAGAGATTGTATATACTTGTATACAAAGACTTCGACTCGTTAACTAGGAAAAGAGACGAGTCATTTCGTAATTTTAAATCAAAGTTCGTCAATAACAATTATATAAAGAAATAGTTAAAAATCGGTTGAGAAACAGAGTAAAAAAGAGTATTGAACAAATCTATCTTAGCTCCCTCGGTAGGGAGCCCTTGAGTGCGTTGCTTGCGCGATACGGTGACACACAAATATACATCACCGCTACAACACTACACGATCACCCCCACACACGTGCACGCCTACACGCTTACACATGAAAGTGGAAGTGTTTAATTTTTTTTCCCTTATCGAACTGAAAAACTCTCAATTTTCCGATAATAAATATATGGAGGAGTTGTTGAGGCGTGTATGCTTGGTACACATATACGTTTCAACAACTCGTACATATATGAATAGTTAGCTAGGTTAGCTAAGGTAGGTCGCGATTTTGCATGCAACTGGCAACAGCCAAGCCGAGGTGTGCCGTGCACCCTTGAGCTGGTTGCCAAAATAAAATCGGCTGAGTATCTTAAGCGCTCGCCTTAGTGGTCCGGTGAAGCTGTTAAGACCTTGCTGGGTCAAAAGCGTAGACATTTCGAAAAAAAAAAATCTATCTCAGGTTATTATGTATAGATCAGATGTTACGAGAATAGACGATGACATCACTTCGAGGATCCTTATTAAATAGCAAGTTCCTGCGGGCGAAGCGGCCGGTGCAAGCTAATCTTAATACATTGACAAAGAGTTGCAAGTTACGTCATACAGTATATTCTTAGCAACTTTTGTCGGCCTACTATGACTAAATTCCGTTCACAAGTGAAACATTGTAACAAGACCCGGTAGTTTATTGCAACTTAAAATAGCGTTGCAGGAGCGCATTACAGCATTACCGAGGTATCAGATGCCGTGGCTCGGCACGATTAAGATTTGTTATCAAGCACTGAACTACCTACTAGAAGCTGTTACACCGATTATTTAATGTGGATTTCGCGTGAAATACACAAATAGAAGTTACTACTAATTGGTAACGTGGTATGTTGTAGTAACTTATTTTAGTAAGTCAATCTGGCTATCTGTTACGTCATGACATTTCCAGGGTAGAAAATAATGCAGGAACATTTCTTTCGATTCTATCTGAAGATACTTGTCTGAATTGAACATAGTTCGGGCTTGCCCATAATGTCGTCAAAAGCATAATACAAAAACAATGTTACAATATTATTATCTTTATATATAAATTTCTTCAGTACGTGTGTATATCACTTAACTCCTCCTAAACGGATGGACCGATTTTGATGAAATTTTGTGTGCGTGTTTCAGTGGATCCGAGGATAGTTAGGCTTTTTCATAATCAGGGTGGAACAACGTCTGCCGGGTCCGCTAGTAGAATCTAAAATTGGTTCTTATTTACCCTTAAATTATCTCGATGTTATACATATAATACTATCGGGCTCGACGGACGTTGTCCTGCCTTGATAATAAAAAGGTTTAAAAGGTTAATCGCAACGCCACCTACCGGGTCCAATTGTGAATCTAAACCATTCCTGAATCCTCCGAACACACACAATTTCTTTGTCAAAACCTGTTCAGCCATTTAAGAGAAGTTCAATCACATACACAGACAAAAGAAATACGAGTATACTCGCATTTATGAATATACCAATAATATACCTACCTAAATTTGTGTTCTACGAAGCTATATTTAGAGTGGTCGAAAAGTTTGGTGCGGTACATATATCTTACCTGCTGTCAGTATATTTTATAAATTGTTTACGAAATAATATATTTTTTAATGTCATTAAAATACCTTATCTATTTTTTTTACTTCGGTATAGCCTCTGCCTATGTAGACAAACAAGTTGAAATTTTGTTGTATATATGTTTCTACTTGTGTAGTTTTTTTTTTTTTTTTTTTTTTTATTGTAGCACGACAAAGTGACTTCACTATGCCTGATGGTAAACACAGTACAATCCAAAAATAATAGCGACCACCGATTGACACACTGTCCATCGCCGGTCGCCACTATCATGCCGGCCTGTAATAGTTGCAGTTACCAAAGATATTATTATTATTATTATATTTTTTTCTCCTGTGTCTAAGAATCAAATGAATAATTCATAAAACATAACTTTCAAATAGTAAAATCTATAGGCGTAATTTAAATCTATCACATTCACGAGCTTTCCGCCTTTGTTTTAATGTATTTTATGTGTGATTTGTGCACAAGTAAAACTCTTATCGGGCATATTGTGTTCCCATTAAAGTATTTGACCCCACTTGAGCCTTCTTGAATTACCCGGATCGCAGAGTTCTCTGTCATCATTGATATCAATGGCACTGTAAACTTGAATGCAACGATTAATCGGCCAACGACACCGCCGCCGCCAAGCTGCATTGCCGGCGCCGGCGCTCACTTCTATTGATACCGGTGACAAGCGATTAAATTGGTAAATATACTTGTATTTATCTTTATGACTTTAATAAACTGCAGCTACTCTGTATACATTAAACGATGAAGGCTCCGGAACTAAGATTATTAGTATAATTTTTGTGACGATAAATTAGGTTCGTCCTTTTCGACCTTCAATGCAACAGCAATTATAAATTTAACTGTTT
This sequence comes from Antheraea mylitta, assembly GCA_014332785.1. Classification (NCBI taxonomy): domain Eukaryota; kingdom Metazoa; phylum Arthropoda; class Insecta; order Lepidoptera; family Saturniidae; genus Antheraea; species Antheraea mylitta. Next base: position 543,815 of record JACEII010000010.1, read on the forward strand.
AAAATGAATTATTATTTTTACTCTATGTGTATAATGAAAATACAGTTCCTTTTGAACGTATCGGTATAGGATTATGACAATGCTTTGCGAAATTTTTCCTAGGTGGTTCTTCTAACTACGTATTTTTTGGATTTGATTAACTCTTTACCTTTTCTAAAGCCCAACCAAGCGGGCGGGAATCTGATGGCAACAAGCGTCTATGGAGTGTATGTTCAGTCATTCCTAAAAATTAATTTTAAAAAAATATATACGAAAAATCTTATTAAAAAAGATACATATATATTTTCTTAATTTTGAGACATTAACTTTGAACATTTATTTAAAAAATCTTTTTCTATAATAAAGATATCATTTAAAGATTTTTTACAAAAGCTGACTAAATATCCCATTAACATTAATATTCATAGTTTGAGCACGGTTAACATTTGAAAAAATAATTTATAATGCAGTCTGTTATAGTACATATTATGTTATACAAGCACGCTCAGGTACACGACGTTACAATCGATGACACCGTAGTAAATTTTATTTTGGAGCCATAACATTTTAAAATGTAAATCCGACTTTGTAACACATTTGTAAGCAACTATAAGGGAATATTGTGTGCAACTGACACGCCTACCAGCAATTACGAAAGAGTATCGAGTATTCGACCGTCGATCGAATTGAACTGAAATATGTATTCCTACTTATTATCGACGCTTTTGTTGTGATTGCTAGCGGCGAGGTGCTCCGTGGGGGTCGGTGTTGATTCGAAACGATATCAATTCGTATCGTTGCATAATTTTGGGAAAATAAATTATTCATGTTGTTGCTCGACTACTACGGTCGAACGGTGATGGGAGATAAACACTTCCCAAAACATTAAGCAATCTGTCGACCTTGCATTGCAGTTTGCAATAGAGAATTACTATAATAGTACGCTCTCTTGACATCTTATCAATAATCTACGACCTTAGAAGTGGTAGTTTTTAGGTAAGGAGATAAGAGATAAAGACCTATTGTTATGCAATTTTTTTTAATGTATTTACTAAGTAATGTTAAAAAAATTTACTAAGTAATGAACGCTAGACTTTTAGTCTACTTCGCTTACTTCTATAGCTTAATGTCTTATGGTACTTTAATATGGGAACAACTGAGATAGACATCCTAATTTTATTACAAAAACGGGCAGTTCGAGCAATTTACAATATGGAAGTTCGCGAATCATTAAAGACTGACTTTCAACAATCCAATATCATAATTTTGCCTGCAAATACTTACACTCTTCATAATTTAATTTATATCCACAAACACTTCATAAAGCTGGATTTTAGAAGGGACCGGCGTGATTTAAATATTAGAAATTGAAAAACTGGTCATCCAGTTTTAAGACTGATAGGATCAGTAACGATTTTAGGTAATAGTGTCAGATTTAGAACAATGTTCCAAAATATATTGCCGATTTGCCAGACAGTGTGTGCATCATGTTAAGCGGTTTTGGTGTTAAAAAGCTATTATTATAGGTTAGATTAATATGTGAACGATAGTGATGTCTAGAATTGGCACCTCTCTCTGTGCATCCATTAAAAATGATTATGAAGTTGTTGTATTTTTTTATACTTATATGATTACTAAACATAAACCCGATAGACTTTTGTGCCGGTTCTTAACGATGGCTGGGTTCTTCTCTGTTGTTTTAGTTTTGATGTTCAAAAGCGCCTTCTTAAGGTTTAAATTTAATAAAATGTTTTTGATTTTGATTTCAGACTATAAAGTCTATTATATTACGTATATTTATTCTATTTTAAATTCTATAAATAATATAGTATGATCCTATATCTTTGTTAAAAACATTCATGTCTCGGTGCAAGTTAAAAATTAAATACTAGTAGTACAATACCTGATAAAATAATAAATGACTAGTGTAAATCATACGCGGAAGGGCCTGATAAAGTAATAAAACAAAAATAATAAGTCTGCTTACAGAAATCTCTAGGAAATAATCACTAATAGTTTAGTTTCCTTTCCTTTCACTGCTTACTGCTTTCAGTACCCGTATTTTTGTGATTACAACATTTACCAATTTTGTTAAACATACATAATAATAATTAATATTAGGTTAAACATAAGAAAATTACCGGTAATGCGGCGAAGACATATAAAGGTAAAATTGTAAAATATAATTGTTTTTTTTCTCGATCTGACTACGCTATTTACCCAGCAAGGTCTTAACAGCTTCATCGGACTACCTAATTGTAATTGAATTAAATTATAATTTATCCGACAGAGATCATTTTTATTCATTTCAAAAACCAAATAAGTCGTACTATTTTGGGAATTGAAGTATACAACACTGAATTCAGTAAAGATATAGTTTCTCTAGCCCTACATCAGAGACAAGTCATGGCAGTCTATAGCACTATAGAATATAGGCTGAACAACAAATAATGTTTAATAATTTTTTTTCTCGAACTGACTACGCTATTGATCTAGCAAAGTCTTAACAGCTTCACCGAGCTACATAAAAATATCGCCATATAGTCACTGTACTTTAATCATTGTAGGTAGCATCTGTAACACGCAAATCATATCACAATATAACATTCGTATTAATGACAGCCTTAAAATAAAATCTAACCTAAAAGTAATTTATCTACTTCAGGTTAATCACTGTTTCTCTTAATTAATGGTGAGTTACTATTAGAGTGTAGTTGTTAATTAAAATAAGTATACCAATAGCAAAGGAAATTCCAGATTTCCAACATTAACATTAATCTATCCATAAACTCTTTGTGGAGACAAACCCGAAAATACAGAACACATTTCAATAATTACAGGATTTATAAAAAAATACCTTCTTTTACAGAGTTTAAAAGATCGACATTACACAATTTGTATGGAATCAGCAGACCTGAGCTTGAAGTCATTAATGAGCTGATGTCTCCTTTATCCCTTTGATACATGATCATTTTAAGCGTCATTATGTCTTGTAAATTGCCTTCAATAAACCTCAATTTAACTGTGTTAGGATAAAATTAAAGATTGTTAGCTACTTTTACTGTGGCGAACTACGTAATTTCCATTGCGGTGTCTTTTCTTGTGCTATTTTAAGAATAATTGCTATGTACCGTGTAATGCAATTAGCAGATGATTCATTGTTGTCTGCATTCTTACTTTATTACATGCTGTTTTATATCATGTCAATGTCGTTGGATAAACTATAAAACGTAATATACCTACTTCTCGTTAAGTTTTAATTTGTGATCGTATCCTTTGTTTTGTTTATTTTATTTGTATATATGAGTAAATTTATGTTTGTTTTAGAACGAAACGTCAACCCGTCTGAAGTTGAACCCGCACGAACTTCACTCTCGCAACAATAGTCGCAAAACGACATTTGATTCCCGCGCACTATAAAATTGTTATAGGCATTAAATTTGTGCCAAGTGAAAATTTCTTTCATTAACGTTCACGAATATAAGTAGCGTGCCACGTAACCCCCGCTACAATGTTGTACACAGTATATTATTTATGTATTAATGTGCATATGTTATCATAATATTTATTTTATTCATTGTTCTTTTTTTTTAATTTACACTACCTACAATATTTTGATGCATAGAGCTGGTTAGGTAAAATAAAGTATCTTGTGACGTTCGCTAGTGTAGAAACTAAAACGTATAATATTACAATCATTAATTAATACCTAATATATAACAATTTCGTGTCACGGTGTTTGTTGTCAAACGCTCCCGATACGGCTCGGCTATTTTTTTAATCGACTTCAAAAAAAGGAGGAGGTTATCAATTTGACTGTATGTTTTTTTTTTTTTTTATGTTTGTTACCTCATAACTTTGGACTGGCTGAACCGATTTTGAAGATTCTTTTTTTATTTGAAAGCTAGTGCTTCCCGTGTGGTCCCATTTTTTGGTCCAGTTCTGTCAACGGCATCCAGTGCAAAACCGTATAAGTGTTAAATTTGCATTTGGTGTGTATACGACAAATAGACGAATAACTCAATATCATGCCAACCGATTTCGATGATTCCTTTTTTATTGTAAAGGGTGTTCTTCAAGGGTAGTTTGATGAGAGTTTGGTTAGGTTCTGATTATGGGATCCCTGACAAAGTAACACAACTTTCAAGAAACAAGTCTACTCCTTTCTTAAGGGCCGGCAACGCATCTGTGATTCCTCTCGTGTTGCAGGTATCCATGGGCGACGGTGATCACTTACCATCAGGTGACCCACATATTATAGAAAAAAAAATTATGTACACTAAAAATGGAAAAATAAAGTAAATTTTCAAATAAACAGAATTAACCGACTTCAATATTAATCAAAGGCATAAAAATAAGGCACTGAAAACCGGAAAATAAACAGTTTATCAAATTAACCAAATTTAATGAAATGAATGAATATGTGTGCTACCAAGAGATGCATTGGAAGTCTGTGCCTTTGTACCTAGATGTAGATGATATGATTTTCGGTTGGCACCGATTTCCAATACATCTATTGGTAGCACACATATTCATATGTTTCATTAAATTTGGTTAATTTGATAAACTGTTTATTTTCCGGTTTTCAGTGCCTTATTTTTATGCCTCTGATTAATATTGTAGTCGGTTAATTCTTTTTTTTTGAAAATTTACTTTATTTGAAATTTTAAATATATATTTGATAAGTAGGAAAATACGTCGTAAAATATATCCCATACCTATAGGCGATTCTGGTGTCCAGATCTTTTTTTCAATTTTTTGGCAATTTTTCTTCTTTGTATTTTCATTTATTTGCCATCGTAAAATATCTACAACCCCAAATTTTCATCTTCGTAACTCCAACCTACTTTTTATTCGCGATTTTAGTATTTTTATGAACAATATCCAAATGATTCAACGGTCGTTTGTACTTCAAACAAAACGAAGTTATTGATGTTGCTGAATGACAGATGGCGCTACGTCCGTACGTACATTTCTTCTACACATGCGTAAGTCATTCACTAAACCAATCAGGTATGTGTTTGTGTGAATCCCCGAATTGTTTGGTTTCACAATTGGAAACGGTGGGAGGCGATTTAATCGGGTTATAGGTTTTTTTATGATTTATTGAATTTAGAAATACCTTTTGGAACCGATAAGTCACGATATCACGCAGATGAAGTTGCGCAGGTCAGCGTATATTTATATTTTATATAATTGTCTTTAAACAAATATATTAGGTTTTTTTTTTTCAACTTTATACTTTGGGGTTAATGTTAGAACCGTTTTTGGTTTAGAATGAATGGGAGTAAAATATGCATTTACATTTATGAATTTGTGACGACTTGCATTGAAAGAATGCACTATTTTCAAAACTTAGGAAATAATGGGAGCCTTCTAGAATTGCCTACGAACATCACGAACTCGTAACTGATAAGGCAGAATGGTGACTCAACAATGTATGGAAACACTTATCCATTGGAACGGTATCGCATCGAGTACTATAAAAATAACAAAGTTTCATAACATTACCCGAATTTCATATTTCCCATAAACGTTATCGAAGTCATAAATTAAATTTTAATTGCTGTCTGGATATTTTCAAGCCTCTTTTTTATCTATACTAGTCTATACTAATATTATAAAGAGGTAAAGTTTGTGAGTTTGTGACGTTGTGATGTTGTGACGTTGTAGGGGGTAATCTCAGGAACTACTGTTCCGATTTGAATAATTCTTTCAGTGTTATATAAATCATTCATCGAGAATGGTTATATATAATGGTTATATCATCACACTAAGACCAATAGGAGCAGAACACAGGTAAAAAATGTTCCAAAAATCGGGATGATTTTTATTTTTGAGAACTGCCGCGTATCAGTGTATCTATTCCACGCGAATGAAGTCGCGGGAAGAGGCTAGTTATATACATAAGTGCATCACAGTAAGCCCGATAGCAGTTTTATTCTGACCACTGAAACAAATACAAGGAGCCACAAAGGAAACGAATCTATAATAGAACTGTAATTAATAGTGTATGTGTACCACCACACGGTAGCATAATTTGTTCCATTTTTCCTTATGTATGTATTAATAAATTCATTATATCTCAAAATGATAAATAAGTATGAATTAGGGAGTTTTTGGCGGGATTTTAGTCTGTCATGTAGTGTGTTTTATATTTTATTCACAATCTTATGTTATTTGACTCTATATATTGTAAATTTGGTAGTGTTTTACGTCATATAGTTAGTTTGTTGTGCATAAGTGAAGAAATGGAAAATAATACCACGCAGCATGAAATTCTGAGATGCCACAAAAACTCCCGGGAAGGTTCTAGTAAGGGATCCACCATCTTGTTAGAATATTGACTCACTCGACGCTTACATATTGAAGTGATCGCACTACGCTTGCAATATTATTGACTACGGGACAATGGCAATAATAATCTGAAAGATGTATTGCCAAAAATAAAGTTAAAAAAGTATGAATTAAAAACGTACAGAGCTATTTGATCAATGCTTAAATCTACAGGCTTTATTTAATCACACATTAAAATATTTTTTTTTTTCATGTACAGTAATTTGACCGGACAAGTTGTTCTGTTATGCAAATCTGTTTTTTTTTTATAATAATACGGATTTAATCGTTCTCTTTGAGCTTTCGACCGCATCAATACAATAAATTAATTGTTTTGATGGATGCTCAGTCTCACGGATTCGAGGGTTTGAATTCCCTTTGATATTCAAATTAATATCGGGAATCGACCGTATCATCTCATTTCCATAATGAGGCGTAGTGTGAAAAACTATCGCCTTTTATCATCGCCCACTGATCACCAATGTAATAAATACAGAGAACAACCTTATCCTATAACCTACGGTACACCTAGATGATTAAGTATATTAAATATTAATGCACCAATTTTAATCTGTTTCTTTCTACTGTGGTAGGTACAAAATATGGAACGAAATTTTTTGTATAATTAAAAATATATTTTGATTTTTGATTATAAATCCCTTCATGACTCCCGTAAAGGGTAAATTATATTACTCGCAGTACTTAAATGAGGCGAGTAGTGAAATGAAATGATTGAAGTGGTTATGTTGCCCCTTCGCGTAATAATTATATTTTCGCATCTTATGCTATTCCCGCACTTATGTGTATCTCCACGGAATTTTGTCTATGGTCGCAATAAATGCTGGTGTGGGAAGCCATTATCGTTGTGGGTTACCAACTATTGGATTGTGTGACGATAGATGCATCACTGTAACTGGGTTTCGGGTTACGTTTTAGCGCGCCAAATGAAGTTTTGTCAACAGGTTTGGTTTGGATTGACACTAAACGCGTGTATACTAGCATATACTAAATAATGTATTTATATATGTAATGTATTTTATATATTCAATAAAGATGAACAACATCGCTTATGTATAACATTTTAGCAATACTAATATATATAATAGGTCTTTTTCTTATTTAGATATCTTTGTGACAATTTCAACATTGGAGTTGGTTACCACATCTATTAAGACAAATTTCTCGTTTACCTATTATTATCATTTCCATGCAACTTTGTCTCTATATTTCTTTCAGTATATTCAGTGTGAAAAATAGCATCCGTTAGGTCTAATTCTTTACCAAATTCCATTGCGATAGATTCAGTGATTTGGTTGTGAACAATTAACAAAAAAAGAAGCAGGCAGTCTTTTCCGGTTATAATTTTAAATGTAGAATGCGTAGAAATAATAATAAAAAAATAAGTAATACGTTTCTGATGTATATATTTTTTAATATCACCTATTTTATAAAAAAAACATAATTTTGGATAAAATATATTTCATATGTTTAATGTTAGATACATCTGTTTAGTTATTGAAAAACGGATTGCATAAAGACTTTTTGATAAATTTGAAATCATCATTAAGTAATTAATATTTAATTAATTTAACGGAAGAATCTCGTAGGTTTTATTTTAGCTTCAACGTTAACGTGACTGATGATTTTTTGTTGAACCCTGCGTTGAGCGAGCATACGGTTTATGACAGATAAAACCAATTTTATTGTAATCATGACTTTAGTATTCTCATAAGATTTAACATATTTAACAATACAATACATATATCTACTAATTTGTTTGGTAGTAGTTGACTCCCGTCTGCCTTGTAGTATATTAAAAAATAGCGCGGAAGAACGCAGTGCCCTTAAAGGGAATTTTGAAAATATACTAAAATTGCCATAAAACTAATAAATCAAAAAGTTTGTAAAAAAATTAACCATGTTAACTTTAAAAAAATATTGGGTTTTTTTAATAGGTCATCCATGTTATCTAAGTAAAAAGACTAATTTATCTGTCTTGAACAGATACCGTGTCGCAAAGAGGTTTGTCTCTGTCGTAGAAGTCGTAAAAAAATATAATGAAAAATTAGCGTGCCTCCAAAAAAGAAGTAACTTAAAAGGCCTGCCTATATCTATAATGGAATCTTTGTTTATATATTAATTTTTCTTGCAACACTGCATACACAGAAATACTCTTTCATGGAAAGTATTCCAACATGCAACCTCTATAGCGATATTCATAGTCGGTATAGGTTTTATCTGACCATTATCAAGATCAAGACGACTAACATTATCGGTACGTGATTAAGCGGGTTTCGTAAGCTTCTTTAACTCTGCAATTGAATGAGAAATGATTAACCACGAGATAGTAATCGTTTTAGCCTCAGCCAAACCAATTTATCTTGGTGTTAAAATAATTTTACTTTTTTTAATTTACTAATTGTTATACACCTAAATAGTAATTTTGATAAGCAAAATAGCTTGAAATGCAAATTAATTAGATTTGATTCATGATGTTTTGTTAAAAAAAAAAAACAGACAATATGTTAGAGTTTTTTAAAAGCTTGTACGCTTACACGTAATTAAAGTACTATGGGAACGTTTTATGTTCGGAATTTTTATTACAGTTAATCTTTAAAAGAGAAATGTTTTTAGAGAGTACCGAACTTAAAATAAAAATCATATCTCGAAATTTACAAGTATCACATTGAAAAAAATACGTGTCGATTATTTTCGATTTCAGAAAACAGGAAAAAAATATTTCGATGAAGAAAAAATTTGACTGTAAATCTCCCGTGAATGGACCCTATATAAGTTACTATTTATGTTTCTATACTGTAGAGCTGATCTTCTATATGATCAGTTACGGTCACGTCTTGATACTAGAAACATGCACGCGTTATATTTGAAGGCTATCTCACGATTCACGACTTTTTTTCTTGGCCACCAAGCAATGATTAATCCGTTTATAATTAAATATATGCAAATTTGTCTAAATCTGTTTTGCTGTAATTATCTATTTTGTACACATTGAAAAAAATATGTTTTGGTTTGTTCTCACGCTTCGTTTAGTTCAATGATACAGGCTCCTATCCTATGTTTCTAGATTAAAGAATATTAATAACAAATGTAATAAGTATAACTTAGATGGATGGAAAAAAAAGTATAATTACATAAACAAGCAATTGAACAAAAAAGCAGAAAATTCGTCTGCCTACTAACTATTTTGCATAGAAATAGTGCATATTCAATTTTTCATTTATTTTTTTCTTTGTAAAATACATAGTAAATAACATTGAGTTATTATTTACTATGTACGAGTATATACTTAATAACTCAGTGGTAGGAGTTTTTGGCGGGATTTTAGTCTGTCATGTCGTGGATTTTATATTTTATTCATTTGTGTTATTTGACTCTATATTGTGTAAATTTGGTGGTGTTTTACGTAATATAGTTAGTTTATTGTGCATAAGTGAAGTGAATGAAAAAAATACCATGGCGCATGAAATTCTAAGATGCCACAAAAACTCGCTGGAAGGTGCTAGCTAGGGATCCACCATCTAGTTAGAATATTGATTTACAAGATGCTTAATATTGAAATGATCGCACGACGCTTGTGATATTATTGACTATGTGACAATGGCAGTAATAATCGGAAAGATTGATTGCCAAAAATAAAGTTTAAAAAAAACTTAGTGGCAAATTAAGACTTTACGGAATAACGAATTAATTTCCTTTGCTTGAAAATTTTATACTTTTCTGTATTTGACAATCGCTTTTATTAACTTGGCAACTCTGTCGTCTTTATAGTTTATATCACAAACTACTAAGAGGATACTACGTATGTTTATATGGCCACAGAGTATAAACGTTATACTTGATACTGTCATAACAATAGTATGAAATATATGTTGTTATTTATAATATTTATATATTGACGAATTATTTTGCAACGTATGACATGGCTGAATAATCTAAAAATACCTTGTTATGATTTTTAGTACATAGGACAATAAATCTTGTCGGATTTGGTTGATACTTTTGCCTTCTCCTTAGAATGGAAATGACAAGTGCATTAGGAACACTGTTGCCGTTTTATCGCTTTTGTTGCTAGATCTAGCGGATTTTGGACATATTTAACGACTTTGTTTTTCTATCTAGTGACTTAAAAAAATAGCGATTTCTAGCGACTAATGGAATATTAAAAATATTTAAGTATTTTGCTACTAATTTCATTGTAATTACTGGTAATAACATGAATTGCTGTTGTTGCGTTTGGAATTTCCCAACCAGAATGACGTTCGATCTCGGGGTCGACCAGAATGAAAATAGCAAGAAGAGATATAACGTGACTAAAAGTTATTATAACTAATCCAACTAAAGCCTTTTGTTCGTTTTATCACAAATATTCGCATATAGTATTTCACCATTTTTTTTGTACCATGAAATATTATGAAACATTTAGCGACATCTGGCGGATTTTTTAATTATGTATTTTTCAAAATCTAGCGACTCTTTAAATGACGTCTGGAGACTTATTTATTTCTTAAACGGCAACATTGATTAGGAAACACCTGTTTATTGTTTATTTTGATCTAATTGTGTATATTATATTTGAAACTACAATAAGATTGAAACTACTAAGATGATACAAGAATAATGCGTTACCTTGATAGCGTTTTGGTTGACAAGATCGCCAATTGTTGCACGACTTTGTATGAAAACCTACCAAAAACTGGAAAACCTGCCAAAAATGAATGGACTGTTTTATCGTGTGTGGTTAAATTTGACAAGAATTCTAATGAAATTGAGGTAGTATCATTAGGCACCGGTTCGAAATGTGTCGGTGCCTCGAAGATGTCGCCAACTGGTGTAATTCTTAATGATAGTCATGCAGAAGTGTTTGCCAGACGAGCTTTTATAATATATCTTTACGAGAACATAAATAAAGCTTTAAAGAATGAACCATCGATATTTCAAAATGGAGAAGGTAAGTTAAAACTGAAAGAAAACATAGATTTCATATTTTATTCCTCTCAGTTGCCATGCGGTGATGCATCTATTATGCTTAAATCGGGTCTGGAGGATAATTATGGTGATATAATAAGTGACAAGCGGGAAGCAGACGTTGACATCTGTGATGTAGAATCCAAAAGAATAAAATTTGATGATGTACATAGGACAGGAGCAAAATGTTTGCCTAACTCTGAACAAGATCTAAAACTTCCCGGAAAAGATTATCATTTGCTCGCTCAAGTTCGTACTAAGCCTGGTAGAGGTGACAGGACATTATCTGTGTCTTGTAGTGATAAGATGGCAAGGTGGATATATTTGGGTATACAGGGTGCTCTTTTAGATTTATTATGTGAACCAATTTATTTAAAACACTACATTTTTGGTTCAAATGTTCCATATTCCCAGGACTCATTGCACAGAGCTCTGCTGAACAGAGGTTGTGATCATTATTTGAAACCAAAGGTTCAGCCTCTATTCTATCAATCATCACACACATTTCAGCATATTCGTTCTGAGAATAATGTGAGACCTGTGGCAACAAGTATAGTGTGGGTTAAACTAAAAGAAATGTGAGTATAAATATCTAAATAGTTAATTGAAACATAATTTACAAATTTAAGTTGAGATAAACATGTACTTCTAATTTTATCCTAAAAGTTAGATAAATAATGAATATATTTTGATAAAATTTGGTATTTTATAAAATTGTTTCTTTGTATAATTATGTTTATTATGATATATTGTATAATTATGAAATGCAAGTATTGTATTTCTATATACTGTCAAGCAAGAGGGGTGCATCTGCCTGTTGTGCATTATCAAGTTTTATTATACTCTGAATCGGGAAAAAAACATTATTTTTTTTGTATCAGTAAGCTTCTGTTTTCAAATTATTTTTAATATGTAAGTGAATTGAATGTATATTTATAGCCTACAAATTTTTAACTTTTTTCAGCTTTTGTTTTAAATATGATCCTTTTTCTTAAGCTGGAAGAATACTATTAATCCACTAATATAATAAAACTTATTACTTACTTATTATTATTCTATAGATGACAGATGATGGACAAGGGCTTAATTAGCGTTGCATTGATATTTGTCAAATTGTATAATTATTTTTATAATTTTTTTATAGGTTTAATAGATAAAAAAAATGTCAAGTGATTTTTATTATTTCTCTATAATTTTTTGTTAATAAGCAGTACCAGTTGCAAGTTTGGTTAGTACTGGTAACCAATATCTTTTTTCCCTAGAGATTCTAATACATACTTAGAATATGTATTGCTATATATGGTATATTTATTATATTCTTATATAATTAAAAGACAGAAAATAGCATATATTTTTTGTTGTTTATTTAATTCTTATACAATTATAAATTTATATGATCCATTGAAACTATTATGTAGGGAAGCTATATCTTTTACCTAACAATATATTAAAATTACAAAACATATCCACTATGCATTTTACATGATTAGTAAGAGAATTAAGTAGATTGAGTTCCAAAATAAATGACTAAAACATATTATAATTTAGAATTGTTATTAACTTGTTATTGGCGAAGTTTGGTTTGAGTATATATAGTTGGGATTCCTAAATTGTTTTTACATTTAATTTAAAAGAGAAGCCTCCACTATATACTATTACCATACTAAAATAACATGGCTATTGCAATGGGTTATGCAATGTTAATTAATATGGTTATATATTTATTTATATATAGAATAAAAAATAAAACTATAAAATAAGGTTAGCAATGGAGATGTATACATGAGTGATCATAGAGATACTCATATCTAATTCAATTTGTTTCCAGACTCTTAGAAGTAGCTGTACAAGGCAAAAAATTGGGAGTCACAAAAAAACTAACAAACTCACCAAAAAGTTCACTATGTATAAGTAAATACAGTATGTACAAACATTTCTTAAAAATTTTATACACTCATGAAAAATTAAAACAAAATGTCCTTGGCAATGAAGATATTGGCAGTATTCCATATGGCATAATGAAAAGAAAATCAAAGAGATACATCGAAGAGTGGTCTTTAGTAAAAGACAATATTTTTAAGAACTGGACTGTGAAACCCGACATTTGGAATTTTTGTGTAGATATCCAATAAAATTTTATTTTTTAATAATATAAATTTATTGTGTGCATAATGTTTTTATCCGCATGATCAATTAAATAGATATTGATATTATTGTTGCTTTTATTTCTTTTTTTGTTTCGTTTTCCTTCATAGTGACAAGTTATTATTATCAAATTAATAAGATTCGACCAAGTTTCGTAGTCTATATAGCCGCTGTAAGGAAAAATAGGGCTCTTAACTAAAACACAAATTGGAGAGAAATCTAAGTGTATATAGCCTGCGCTTTTAGCGAAGTAATTCGTTCTCCTTTGTAAGTGATATTGCGATATTTTGTTGGTGGTAGAGCCACGCTGAAGCTATTACTGGTTTCAGCATGAATGGGTCTGCTCACCCGTGGTAGTACCACTCTTTCACAGAAAGCCGACGTGAAGTAACAGTGCTTGCACTGTTGTGTTTCGTTCGGTAGGTGAGAGCCCCGGACGCCCACTCCTCTCCCATCGCCCCTCCCTTATCCTCTCCCCCCAAACAAAGGCTGGCAACGCACTCGCGACTCCACTGGTGTTGCAAGTGTCTATGGACGGCGGTGATCACTTAAAATCAGGTAACCTGTCTGTTGGTTTGCCTCCTATGACATAAAAAAAGATATAGTATCTTCATAGATTAACAAAAAATAGTTTTAGAGACATCACTAATTCCGAATACATATAAAAATCAGTATAACAAAAAAATGCCAAATTTTTCACATTTTGTTCTACCCTATAGCTTTAATTGATTCTGTATAGTCAGCAATAAACTCAAAACCTCAAGACAAGACTGTCGTTTTTCCAGAACGTGATCTTCAGTTAAACGAGATATGGCCATTGTAAAAATTAGATATTTGTTAAATTCTAATACTTCTATATTACATCGGAAGTAACGAGATAGAAAATTGTCCAAATAGTCACTAACGCAATCGCAATTAAAAGTTTTATAATTAACGTTAATACCACGACGTATCCACCTAATGAAAGTGTAGAAACAACTTCTACATTTTAATAATTCATTTACAACGTAGTACGACACGAAGTATTACAAAATACAATAAAATATGCAAATAAAAAAATATCGTATGCTTAAATACGTGTATTTTTACCAATTGAATTACTTAACAATTTTATTTACTTTAAGAGTGATCATATCCTCAAAGATGTTGTTTATCTTCTAGGACTCTTCTTTGACAGCAATTCAGTCAATGCGGTAAATCGATATACTAATGAATGGTGTCTAATAAGAAAAAAAAGTAAAGGTGAAGCTTGAATAAATCAATAAATTTGGGAATAACCAGTGGTTGCAAAATATAATGGCAACTTAATTATCAGTTATTCATTCAAACGAATTAAGCGCCGATGATAATTCAGTTAAAATTTCTTAGGTATGCAGTAAAATGTCACTTTGTAATAAAGGTTATTGCGAGATAGCCCACTAGACGAGTATAGTTTTGACAGAGTGATTACGAGACAACATTTAGGATTATCGACGTTATAATGCCGTACAGTAATCAACTCTCTCCTAAAAACGGGCCACAAAGTTGGCGATAATTATGTACTTTTGTTAATATGTTATATACTTATTTAAATCGTAGTATTTCAAAATGACTACTGTACTTCATAAGTACAGAACAATATAAAACACCGGAGGTGACCATCGAAAATCTTCGATTCCATCACATTTCGTCGCCACCATATATGCCAGGCCCGCTTGTAAATGTCTCTTCATTTTGTGCAACTAGTTCCCTATGTCGTAAAAAGGAGTGCACAGATTTGCTAACAGATACTTCTACAGCTTCAGATATGATATAGTGAATTTTTTTGTTTGTGTTTTGATGGAAGTTGGCTTATAGCTGTGGCTCAGTAGCCTAGCAAGCATGGTTTTTGCTATGGAAGTTTAAAGAGGGAACTAATAATTTATTTCTCTGTGTGTAATTACACAAGTTTAAATTTGACAATAGCGTGGCCATGATTTACCATCTTTCTGAGTACCTAACAGTGTACAATATCGAACGAAGAAAATTAATTTACAAATATTTTAGAAATTAGACGTTTTTCTGTGTTCCTCGAGTTCTATTAAACTACGCAACGGATTCTGATATGCTTTTTTCTGCCCGTCAAAGAATTTCTAGTGAAAAGCATTACGTCATTAGCATTAAGTCATACATATACGTATGATGAATTTATATTATTCATTTATTTATTTTAGGGTCGTCAACATGACAATACATTAGTAAATATATAAAAAGTAGGACTATTGTGATACATTATAAATGTAGTCATATTTAGAGACAACCACGACATGCTCCAACAATAAATTTAATATTAAAAAAAATTAAGTATAAAACTATTTAACATATTTGAAGATTTCACATAAAAATACAAAAACAAGGAAATTGATACAGAAAGAGAAATAAAATATTAAAACTAATTGATACTCTAAAGTTATATTTTAAAATATTATGGATATAACAAAAATAATATATTATAATTATATAAAGTAGAGAGAAGTCGATATATTCTAATGAAGGAGTTTTCTGGTACTTACATTGGTAAATCTTTTAGCCAGATTTGCATTTATAAGGTAGGTAGGTTCGGTGAAGCTGTGAAAACCAATCCAGGTCAACAGCGTTTTCATTTCGAAAAAAAAATGAAGTAGGTACCTACTACAGAATTGTACATCTCAAATATGTTAATCGCCTATGGCTGGCGATAGCATAAATATATCTACTAGAAGTAACCTACAGTAAACATCTTTATAACTTGTAGGTACATCTATATATTAATACGTGAAGCAAAAAAATTGTACCCCTTTTTAACCTATTTCCCGTCGACGAGTGAACTTGAAATTTGGCATAAAGTTTATATGGCGGAGAAGTGCAGAAAGCTGTTTATTTTATATAAAATGCATTAGAAGTACATTAAAATATGCACTACTCACACTACTACTCGAATTTTACACAACAGATACACACATGTAAATAAAAAAGACATTTTGACAGCCGTCAATAATTACGAAGTTCAAAAGAGGTTGTGAAGGAGGTTGCTATGCTCGAATGTATGTATTTTTTAACTCTTACGTACCAATTACCATTTTTCATCCTACATTCAACAATGATAATATAAAGTATAACTATTATTGTAATGTTTATTATTTTTTATGGTGAACTCACTTCAAATAATGAATTAATAAAAAAATGAGCCAAATAATACTTTGTATAATCAAAATAAGAATTTTGTTCATAAAAGTAATAGATGAGTTAGACCTCCGCGGTTACAATGTTGCAATTCAACCTCATGTATCAACAAAAAAGAATTTATTTTCAAAAGCTAATGGTAGTATTAAAAACGTCTTTGTCTTGGATTCACCATTTGATTGTATTGCGCATCCATTACCTTTCCAAACGATGAAACTGGGCATATCACTATTTCTCATAATGAACAGACTACATTATAAACCCCATGGTGTCGTGTAAAATTGATTGAAAATTGTGTCATGGGTTGCGATAAATTTCTTTATTTTTGTAAAGTTATGTTTGCTTCAAATTTGAGAGCTTTACCACATGATTTTTGTTTCAAATTTATAATTAATTTCAATTTTCATTTACACAGGTTTTTTTAAATGTTTATATAATTAAAGATCATGGCAAATAATTGAATAGCCATGATGAAAACCTTCGAGTATAGAAGATATACCCTTTGACAAAAGAACTCTAATAAAGTTCAATCTTGAAAAAATCAATTAACTATGGCCGAATGTCGACCACTACGCGCCCACTAGTACTATTACAAAGTTATTATTTATTTGTGATAATATTTTAGCAAATAAATAATCTTCATCAAGTTAAATACTTTAGTTACATCTGGAATACAATAGCATAGTAGCATTTCAATGAATATCATAGAAGATATCACAGATTTAAAATTACATGGGACGAAAAAATAAGAATTGTTTTTTTTTAATATTATTCTAGGGGTGTAAGGGGTGTCGAGTAACATCTTAAGACTTGAGATACCCAAGCCAACCTCACCTACACGTGGTGCACCCTGCTGAATAACGAACGAGGCAATGGCGAAAGCGGGGTGGTAGGGTTTTACAGCCCGACTGGGTCGCAACCACCATGCATATGGCGAAAAAGCCCGTCATAGTGACTCGCTTCTGCGCGTCGCGTTTCGGAATCAGCCTGTGCATATCCAGCTTATTACAGGCCGGCATGATAGTGGCGACCGGCAATAGACAGTGTGTCAATCGGTGGTCGCTATTATTTTTGGATAGTACTGTGCTTACCATCAGACACAGTGCGGTCACTTTGCCGTGCTATAATAAAAAAAAAATCCAGTACCGGGTGACTTTCGTCATTATGGCCGGCATGACAGCAGTGACCGGCGATGGATAATCTGTCTCTCGGTGGTTGCCAATGTTTTTGGATTGTACTATGCTTAATATCAGACAAAGTGCTGTCTCTGTGTCGTGCTTCGATAAAAAAAAAATTACATTTTTGTTTGACTAACTTTTGTTAGACAGTGCAAATTTCAATGTGCCAAAAAATGAATTTAAATTGTGTAGACACTTAAAACGCCACAGAAAATATGACGGTATCTAGGCTTTGGTATAATAATTTTAGTTTTGTGAACTGTAATAATAATAAAATTTTAAAGTAAAATAATCAATTTAATTATTATATAGTTTGCTTATGCAAAAAATATTTGAATTTCTTGATTTTTCAATGCCAAAATATATAAAGGTAAAATATTTAGTGGTTGTTAGTTTTAATCATATATAATAACAATTTTATTGAAATTTACGTTATTGTAATTTCTATTACGATATGTTAACCATTTCAGAAGCCTCTGCTTTTTATCGCGCGGATTTAATGGCTCTAATATCAGTATACAGTTGACGTTTATTAATTACAACGTACTTTGCATTCATTGAGTAATGAAATATAGGGGTTAGCCTACTTATACTTTTGCCATCTACTTCATCTGATTATTGTGTGCTTACTTATTTAGAAATAGGTCGTGGAACATATTATTATCATATTATGGAATACAAATAAAGATGCTACTTGTCAGTATAATCAGATATAAGTCTGAACTTGCAAAGCTTGTAATGTTTATGTCTTATGTTTACAAAGGGTGGTTTAAAAGGTTATATTTATGTAATAATATCATAGGGTTTGGTAACGTAATTGATTTTAAAATTTTTGATATTTTTTGATAATACTACAAAAAGAGTTCTTGGTGGGATCTTAGGCTGCCGTGTAGTGGATTTTATATTTTATTATAATTTTATGTTATTTGACTCTATATTTTGTAAATTTGGTGGTGTTTTACGTAATATAGTTTATTGTGCATAAGTGAAGTGAATGGCAAATAATATCACAGAGCATGAAATTCTGAGATGCCACAAAAACTCCCTTGAAGATTCTAACAAGGGGTCCACCAACTTGTTAGAATATTTAAATGCTTGTAATATTGTATCGTCCATTGAAACAAAACATTGACACTGGCCAATGCTTCTGCGGAGCCAACACAAGAAAAAGAAGAAGAATACTAGAAATAGGAGATTTGTAACTATTTTGGTAGAAAACAAAATACTAATTCCTATTTATTTAAAATAACTTTTTCAGAACTCTACAAACATAATTAACGGACAACAAATTTATACTACACTCGTTAATTCTCATACACTACACACAATTATCATCGGTGGGGTCTAAATCGTAGACTTCGTGCAGTGAACGCTTAAACCAACGCCATCCATACAGTATTAATCGATGTAAGTAATAGTTGCATAATTACAATAAAATATCTTTTTTATATGTATTTTTTAATTCAGAACAAATTTTTATTTTAATGGTGAAATGAATAACTGTGCAGTTACATTAATTTACATTTACATGTCCATATTGGATCTCTTTTTCAGTATTTTCAAATTACGATGTGTTGGGAAGGAAATAAATTTGTTTTACACAATAAATACAAAACATTCGAAAGGCATTGTTACGTTATTATAAGAGAACCGTTAATCTTACTCGAGTGTTCGATGCACACAGAAAATAAGAGGATGCACGCCGTGGCAAGGGAATTGATGTGAAGTAAAACAAATGAATGCTTGTAATGGTACACCTACACGCGATACTTATTATTACTTATTGATTATTGCTACGGCTATATTTGTGTCGACGATAACGAATGGTATGGATGTTTTAACTGTATTTTGCTGTCATATAAACAAATATAATCTTTTTAAGATTTTGTTCTGTATTGATGTTGCTGTTAGCTGTGTATTTTGGACATTGTTTGTTCTGGAAATTCTGAAAACAGTCATTTAATGAATTCTTCACACAATCTAGATACAGTACGTAGTGGTAATGAAATAGCGTTAGGCGCTGGATTTTAAGTAATTATTTCAGAATTACAATATAAAAAATTAAAAAGCCATAATTAATTCAATTCAGAACAAACATTTCGTTGCCTACTAATTTAGACTATCATTTAAAATAGGTGAATGATAGTCTAAATTAGTAGGCAATGAAGTGTTTGTTCTGAATTGAAAGGGAAAGGGACGAAAGCGAGGGAGTATAGGATATAAATTCTACCACTGTGGGAGTAATGGTAAGAGAAATGGAGTAGGAATTGTATTAGACAATGAGCTTAAGAAATGTGTCACGGATGTGAAAAGATTAAATGATAGATTAATATTAGTGAAATTATTGATAGAACAGATGACGGTAAATATAATAAGTGTGTATGCGCCACAAGCTGGGTGTAATGAGGCTGTAAAATTAAAGTTTTGGGAAGATTTTGATGGGGTGATGATTGATATTTCACAGAATGAGGATATCTATATCGGAGGTGATTTTAATGGGCATGTGGGAAGAGACAGTGGAGATTATGAGAGAGTGCATGGAAGCTGGGGTTTTGGGAATAGAAATAGAGAAGATGAAAATCTCATTCAAGCTGCAGTTGCTTTCGATTTGCCATAGCTAATACTTTTTTCCAAAAAAAGATAAGATCAGCACTTAATCACATACAATAGTGGTAATCACAATACCCAAATTGATTATTTTCTGTTACGAAGAAATAGTATTCAGATAGTGAAAGATTGCAAGGTTCTGCCTGGAGAGATATTAGCTACTCAACATCGTTTATTAGTGTTAGGTTTAAAAATAAAATTAAAAATGACCGGAAAACAGTCGATTCCCTCAACCAGAATTACATGGTATCTAATAAAGATAGATGAGTATGCGAAAGAATTTAGGACAAAAATTGTTAATGAAATGATAGAAATGGAAAATATGGTAGCGAAAACTGTTAATGAGCGTTGGAATGAATGGCAACATGTATAAGGACTACGGTCCTTACGGCAAGGGATGTGTTTGGTGAAACGAAAGGAAGAGGAAAGATAAACATGGATACTTGGTGGTGGAACAAAGACGTACAAAAGGCTTTCAAAGAAAAGAAAACGGCTTTCAATGAATGGAAATGTATTGAGGATCAAGATAGTACTATTAAAGAAAATTAAAGAATAATGTATGTAGAATGAAAAAGGAATGCAAAAAGAGCAGTTGCTATTGCCAGAGCTAAAGTTCAAGATGATTTGTATAAATCTCTAGAAGACTCACGAACACAAAAATATTTGTTTCGTTTAGCAAAAGCAAGAGAAAATAATACAAGAGATATTACACACGTTAAAATAAAAGATGATGGAGGAAAAGTTTTGATGAATGATGAGTACATAAATAGTCGCTAGAAGAAATATTTTGAAAGACTGATGAATGAAGAAAATGACAGGACTGGAGAGTTAGAGATCGTACCATCAGATTTAGGCGATGTAAAAGAAATAACTAAGGATGAAGTAAGAAGAGCTGTGAATGGTATGAAAAACGAAAAAGCCATTCCGCCAGATAGCATATCTATTGAAGTATAGAAGTTTTTAAAAGTAGATGGATGGGTGTGGCTGACGTTATTTCTTAATAAGATGTTGCTAGAGGAAGCGATCCCACATGAATGGTGCAATAATGTAATAGTGCCTATTTTTAAGAATAAGGGTGATGTGCAGGACTGTAACAATTATCGAGGAATAAAGCTCATGTCACACACAGTATGAAGGTTTGGGAAAGAGTGATAGCGAGACGAATAAGAGATGAGACTAAAGTGACTCAAAATCAATTTGGGTTTATGCCTTATGTTTATACGTGCAACAACAGATGCCATTTTCGCACTTCGGCAACTGTGCGAAAAATACAGACGAGTACATAAGAATTTACATATGATATTTGTTGATCTGGAGAAGGCATATGATCGAGTACCGCGTGATGTTCTGTGGTGGGTTCTGAAAAAGAAAAAAGTGCCTGGGAAGAATGTATAACTTATTCGTTGTATGTACATTCATGCCAAAACACACGTTAGGTCAGCGGCTGGAGTTATCGATAATTTAAATGTGGCCGTAGGTTTGCACCAAGGTTCAGCTTTAAGCCCTTATTTATTCCTTCTTGTTATGGATGCGTTAACATCAGACATACAGGAGGAGACACCTTTGTGTATGTTGTTTGCTGAAGATATTGTTCTTATCGGTGAAGATGCTGCAGAGGTCAAGAGCAGGCTGGAAAAATGGCGAGAAAGACTGAAGAATGTTGGTTTGAAAATTAGTAGAACAAAAACTGAACATTTGTTTTGCGATTTCGGTAGTACATCTAGTTTTTCTCCTATAGCCTTAAATGATGTATCCTTATCAGCCTGCCCAACGACGGTGGCATTGATAAGGACGTGAGGAATAGGATTAATGTAGGATGGATGAAATAGCGAAATGTATCTGGGGTAGCTTGTGATCCACGAATGCCTTTGAAACTTGAGGGGAAGGTTTATAAAACTATGATAAGACCGGTCATGCTGTATGCATTTGAGTGCTGGGCTACGAAAGAGACGGATGAGAGAAAATTACATGCGGCAGAGATGCGAATGTTAAGGTGGAGTTGTGGTGTAACTAGAATGAATAAGATTAAGAATGAGTATATTAGAGGCAGTTTGAAAATAGCACCAGTGACAGAGAAGTTGCGGAGTAATCGGTTAGCATGGTATGGGCATGTCATGAGGAGAGATGAAAACCATGTAACTAGAAAAGTGTTGAGTATGATAGTGGACGGATATACGAGTAGAGGAAGAACAAAAAGGTATGGATGGATTGTGTGAAAAACGATATGTCTGTAAAAGGTGTGAATACTGAGACGACATCTGACAGGAGAGAACGGAAAAAGAAAAAATGTTGTGCCGACCCTACTTAAGTGGGATAAGGGTAATGATGATGATGATTTAAAATAGGTGAATGTGAATATCACTAGAAACAGATATTTGAAACTACTAGTTTATAATAAAAAAAAAACAAAATCGCACCATTAGTAGGATTAACATATATGTAATATTCCTGCCATTTAAGAGATTTCAGTGGGCGCTGCATAAATTATTAGAGTTACATGACAATAATATAACATTTGGAGTCGATATTTGTAAAGATATAAAAGTAGTAATTCATATAATTTTGGCAAATACCATGTATTTTGAAGACGTTGACGGTTCTAATAGACATTATTGAAGTAAAGATTTTTACGAGAATGTTTGAAATTCTGGTCGGCACCTTTTTTGTGTGACTAAAAATGGTGGAGTTGAACACTGTCGGGTACAGTATTGAAAACGCCGGTTCTCTTCTGATCACTGAAGTAAAGCATCGTCGGGCGCGGTCAGTACTTGCATGCGTGAACGTCTGGGAACACCACATGAATTTGGCTTTTTGTTGTATTTTTTACTTAAAATGTTTCCATGTAATACAAAAGTTTCAGTTCTATTGTGTGTCTTTACGACGTACTCTCAATTCTATTGACTTATATTTATTTTTTTATTAAACAAGTATTATTTTGGAATAACGAAATAAGAAGACTACTTATTTATTATCATTTAATGAAGGGTTCACTAAATTTTATGAGATTAGGTTAGGGTTAGTAGTTTAATAAGCGAAGATGATTGCTCAAGTTCTTTCTATTTGTAAAATGTTACTCTCCACAGTACCCTTGTTGACATATCATATTGGGAAGCTATATAAAAAACGGTGAATCCTACAACAACTATGAATGTGGTTGGCAAATTGGTGACTGAGCTTTGAATAATTTGATGAAATCGTGTTACTAAGCAATTATAGTTATTCATATACACTTTCTACACCTCTTAGCGTATTTGATTTATGGTTGTTAACATTTTCACTTGTCTATTGAAAAAATATTGCAATCTAAGTATGTAATTATAAAAATATATAGTGATTTTCTTTCGGGTTTAATACCTGTGTAAGCGGTGTCGAGTAAGATCTTAAGACTTGTGACACCCAAGCCAACCTCACCTGCACGTGGTGCACCCTGCTGATCAACGAACGAGGCAATGGCGATAGCGGGGTGGTAGGGTTTTACAGCCCGACTGGGTCGCAACCACCATGTACATGGCGAAAAATCCCGTCATAGTGACTCGCATATCCAGTACCAGGTGACTTTCGTCATTATGGCCGGCATGACAGCGGCGACCGACGATGGATAATCTGTCTCTCGGTGGTCGCCACTGTTTTTGGGTTGTACTATGTATAAAAAGTTGATCGTTGCTTTGTGATTATTTCGATGAGAATCAAAGAGAATCGTTCAGCTTTACTAACTTTCTCTACCGGAAGACGATTAAAAAACAATTGCATTTCGTTTCGTGTTTGCAAACTCAATATTTAGAATTATTTTATTATAATTCAAGTTAATGAGAATATTTATACTTAGCAATAGCGTATTATAACATACATAGCGCATACTTTTATTTTCTGCGTGTTAAAATATTTACTAACTGGATTATTTTAAATTTGCCTGATTACTAGATACAGAATACATCTCTGAATTGGTGAGACACACATTCCAGTATATATCTGTGTCTCAAGAATTCCTATGTGTTTGATAACTAGCTTAGTTTTGCATAGACAGATTCGCGATGTAGTATCCTAGGCAACAACCCAAGTCGAGGTCCGGCCACTTGGCACCCTTGAGTTTGTTGCCAAGTAGCGAGGTGCCTTATGCGCTCGGCTTAGTAGTCTGGTAACGCTTAGAAGGTCTCTCAGGCCTATAACGTAGTTAGTACGAAAAAAAATTGTCTTAAAATGTGTGTACCTTTATCTAAAGAATTTTTTCACAATACATGATTTTTGCAAATCGTTCGCTTACATCGGAATAGTCAACATCGATTTAAGGATACTTCGTGAAGAAACGAAACAGATGTAAATACCCCATATTTTAATTTACTCTAATATTTATTCTTTACGGTTATGTATTACGAATGTTTGAGGCTCTATCCATCGTTTTATTCTTTCAGTTACTAATATTTCGAGTTTTATGCTACAAGTTTCAGATTCAACTTTCTCACATACTCGTTCTCGAAGTGAATAATGAAACAAAGGAACTACATTAAAAATTACAAACATGTCCATAGGAATTGTTGTGCAAAAAAATAGATACAACTTTATGGTTTATACATATAATACAAATTCTTAATTTTTGAAGGTGTCACTTCTATTGCTTGAAAAGTGCATACATGAGTTTTTTATTGTAGTAAGACGTGATAGTAGCCAATAATTTCCAAGTGCAAATGTAAAGTAAAAAGCAATCAAGTACTTATGATGGATTTCCGCACAGTATATAACGCCTTTATTAATACAATATTTTACAATCTTTAGTCAATTAAATAAGCGGTAGTTAAGCTTCTAAGCCTTTGATTATACATATATACGTCATATAACAAATGTGGTAAGATTGCTTGTAGAGAATGTATTTTTTAAATATATTATGTTAAACAAATATTTTCTTGTAGCTTGTCGATATTTCCGTGGCGTATAGAGTTGTAAATGTATCTAAAATTTGTTCATCTAAAATACAAGACGTTTGAGTTAATGTGTTTCATAAGTACCATTGGCTGCCTGCCGTGACAGGACAATGGCGGCGCAAGCGCATAAATCATAGCAGGTGAACGTGAACGCGTGCTTAGATCTGCGGTCTTGCAGGTGTTTGGTTAACTTTGTGTATTCTGCGAGTTAAAGATTTTAGAAACATGTAAATGTTAAATAATATCGTCGTTCTCTAAGAAAACAAGCATTGTTTTAAGTTATATAAATTCACATTTTATAAATTTCTTTAAGCAAAATATAGCATATAAGATTGCGTTAACAGCGATAATTGATGTCCTTTTTGAAAGATGGATACGATATTGAGTGAACACAGAGAGTGGACAAGATATCTATTACGATTTTGTTATGCTAAACCTTTTTTTCGGTAGTCCGGTGAAGCTGTTAATACCTTGCTATAGGTAAATAGCGTATAGTCAGTTCAAGAAAAAAAAATCTTTTTTTTCGACCTGTTGTTAACCTGACAGGCATTTACAGCTTCAACTGACTGCTAAGATGAGCGTCTAAGCTAATGGGCAATTAGCTTAAGGACCTACGAGCGGCATCGGCTTTGGGTTGACAATCTTTCGGTGGTCACCGTCCTTCTTGCATTAACCTTCAGGCACTGCGCCGTAACTTTGCCGAGCCGCTATAAAAACACTTAAGTATGGAAGCATACACTAGATTCACCTCTTTACATACTCTTTTCCCCGGATGTGTTAATACAGATAACTATCCCTCGAGAACGGGATATTTTATGTGGATAAAAGGTACTCTATATACTTTTCTTCACCCCTGATAACGGGAATGAAAAACTTGTAAAGGGTAACCAACAAATAAACAAACTCACATTCGCATTTGTAATATTAACTAGGATTTACCTTGATGACATGTTACAATTAGACTTTCAATATGAAATATTGTCTGCTTAATTAGAACACATTATTATGTAAGGAAAAGAAACTGACTTCAAAAAAATCTACTCTAACAAAATATACCAGAACGTCTTTGACTATAGTCGTGTAAGTACCTAGTCTCAGATTCTCATATACTTACCAATTTCTCAAGAACTATAAATTTCTTATCTTATCTCAAGGCGTTCCTTGGTATACCTTTGAAATCCAAAATCAAATGCTAATAAAAGTAAAATAGGATCCCTATTTCCAAATTGTTTTAGGAATTGCGAAGTTCTGGGGTTACAAACATAAAAGAAATATGGTCCAGCTGAAAACCTCCTCTTTTTGAAATCATTTAAAAATTATAATAACAAGATCCATTTTTATTATTGTATTATTATTATTCTATATTTGTGTACTAAAATTATTTACAGTGTCTAGTATTTATAAATACGGAATATCTAGTCATGAATAAGGATAACAGTTAGGTCGTAAATTAGTTGAATTTCGCAGATCCCGCTATAGGTTGGAATCAGGTGTGCTTCCTCACGATTCATTGTTTATGTAGGGTAATTGCCACTGTTACTTGAACTGTAATATCAGGAGAATAACAAAATATACATGCTTTTTAAATTCTGCCAGCAACATTATCTTTGTCCATTATTGTTGTATTTGGCGTCATTTGCAATCTTTTTGGGGTTGGTTTTATCTAATACCTTTAAACGAGCAATTCTTGTATATTTTTATATTTGTATATATTCATGATCTCGGAGATGGCGTTATCTATTTCCGTGAAATTTAGTATGAAGGTAGTTTCGGGGACGATAAATTGATCTAGCTAGATTTTATTCATAGAAAACTTTTTTTACTAAGATTTCAATCAAAAATGTTTTTTAAAGAACCGAGCTAGGCTCGGTCGCCCAAGTACTATAGCTTTAATTGTAATGGCCACTTTCAATCGGCCTGTAGCTTATTATCACAAATGTTTTTTTTTTTGCGAACTGTCTACGGTATTGACCCAACAAGGTCTTAACAGCTTCAGTGGACTACGCACAAATGTTCAGCAGCTGTCGTGCATTACTTACTTGTGGGAGCGTCAACTTCGTGAATATGAAAAACCGTTACGCGCGCAAATCTATTATCATCGCTGTGTATTTGGAGTTGTCTGGCCGATTCAGTATCGGTGGTTCTCAATAGATGCTGGAGCAGTCCAAATTAAGACAAACAACGGACAACTCAGTACTATTTATATGTATGGATTTAACAGTTACTACTACATAATTATTAGAACAAAAAATACAAACGTTAGATCCAGTTAAGTATCAAACCATATAAAGTTATCTAGTATTCACTTACAGTTACTCTCCTACGGGGGTCTGTTTTAATTAGACGTGGGCTTTTATTTCTTTTAGTATTCAATTATATCTTTTAGATATTAGTTTATAGACAACGGTATTCATAATAAAGGTCGCAATGTACTGAGATTTTATTTATGAATTGTTTACCATTATATTCTTTGCCATAATATTTGACTGCTCTGAATATGCGTAATACAAATTCATGTATATTACGTATTATATTATATTGTTAGGAATTTCGAAACATTCATTGAACATGAAAAACAGAACTGGCCAATTTAGATAAACTGTTAAGAATCAATTCTGACAATGAATCACTATTTAAATAATCGATACGAGTTCGGACAGAGCTACCGCATACTACGATGGCCACCGAAACAGTCTGTCAATACGACAGACGCCACCCCTTATGAGGGCCGTTTGCAGTATAACTATCCAACATTAAAACATAACATTCTCACCTGATTCCCAGGTGCGTTAAGTGCCTAGGCGAACACTCCACTTCGTTTCGCCCTCCAGGACGCCTGCGGCGTCTACCCGCCCCCGCCCCCCGCCTCTCGACTCTCGACAGGCCTATCCGAGCCTGCCGCGCGCATCACTCGCACCGGCAGCATCCGCACCTGCGCCTAACGCAACCCCCCTCCCCGTGCGGGCCCCTCCGGTCCCGTGGACACCACAGATCGCAACGCGACTCGATCCCAGACTCCAGGCGGCGAAGCCTTCACAGGCCGATCCCGCAGTCTTTCTCTCCGGCATGGACTGGTCCGCCCAGCTCCTAGTTTTTCACAAGATCTCAGCTTACGATGAGGTCGCGAACGACCCCAAATAGGGCCCCATTCGCGCGATCGTGAAATTTCCCGCCATCGCGGCTACGATTCAACGGCTCGCGCGCGCCGGCGTCTCGAAAAATAATATTTTTTCAATATAAGATAGAGTAAACTCGTATGTTTGCGTCTATCTTCCCGTAAACTGTTAAAAATTTCGTAATTTCTACTTTTAGATCCCGGCACCGGTGCCGCCCTCTTACATTGTAAATTCGATCTCTTTCTTTCATTTTTCTGTGGCCGGCCACATCGCGAATCCCTGTCCCGTGCGTCACGGGCAGAGAGCTGTCGTTTTTGTACCCACACACTATTTGTTCGCGTTTTCTTGGTAATTTCTTTGTTCGAGGCCACCCGGGTGGACGCAGAGATTTTTCTATATGCATACATAGTTAATCAGACATGCACCTTAGACACCTGGTGGAAGGGTTTACTTTTTTCCCTTATCGAACTGAATCGAGTAGGTTTAGTTTATCTCTTTTCGAATTACATGTTGTGTTTTTGTATCATGCAATTTTTAATTGTATGATCCAAAAATGGATACATGTATTAGCTTAGCATAGTTTAGCTAGGATAGATCGAGTTTTTCTAGGTAACGGCCAAGCCGAGCTGGGCCGAGCTGTAAAGGCCAAAGAATTAAGGCCAATAGAGTAGTCAGTTCGAGAAAAAAACAAAACATAACATCGACCAATGGCGTCTCAGGTCATTAGTAACACCCCAGATATAGTTTATAGTAAGTCATTAGTACCACAGAGAGTGCTAAACATTTGTATAAGGTTGAAACAACTTAGGGATAAATAAATGTTAAAATTACGATTCCTATAATAATATTTTAACTTCGTTTTGTATTAAATGACTATATTAATTATGCCCAAGTTCGAACTTAGTGATAATCGAAGACAGTACAAAAACTCGTAAGTTATTAATATTTATACTGGATTCATTTTTCAGATAAAACCTACTAAGCACTATATATAGCTGTATATAAATATACCACTATTATAACATATTATAAAACAATGTCCCCTATCGCGTCTATCTGTCTCTTCGTGATAAAACCAAACACTACTCAACAGAATTTCATGCGGTTTTCACCAGTAGATAAAAAGATTCATGAGCAAGATTTAGGTATATAATTCGTCAAGGTTTTTTATCATCAGGCCAGAACAAAGTCCGCTGGGGCTGCTAATATGAGCTAAATTAGACGAATTAAGAAGTAGAATCTTCTAATGAACTGTAATTAAGTGTTTCTTGTTATTTTGCGATAACCTACAGATCAGTTGAATCAATTTCGAAAAGTCATTTACTGTCAGATGGAGCTGTGGCTTATGAGAAAATTATCTAAACTACGTGTAATTGGGCAATCCGGGCGTTCTATGAGGGCTAAGCACTAATAATGAGATGTAACAAAGATACGTTAAAATCTAAGATAAGTAAAAATCTGTTAAAGAGGTTTAAGATTTAAAAAGAAATGACCAAATTACAATGAAAAGAAGACAACAACATTTCAAATAGAACTCGTAGTTAACTAAAAAACGTACTGTGTGGATTTTAAACCAACAATAGGTAGGTACGTAATGTAGCGACAGACGCAATGCGGGTACTCAAATCACTACGCCATCCGTGCAGCACTGATTTCAACATCACAAACTATTCTAAATGAATTTATGTTTAAAATTTTACTAACCGTCTTAATAAATATGTGTTTCTGCTTGTATGCCTTTTTTTTCTTAATTTGAAGGATATTAAACTGATTAGATATATCATCATCATCATCATTACCCTTATCCCACCTAAGAGGGTCGGCACAACATGTTTTCTTTTTCCACTCTCTCCTATCAAATGTCATCTCAGTATTCACACCTTTTACGCACATATCATTTTTCACACAATCCATCCACACCTTTTTCGGTCTTCCTCTACTCGTATATCCATCCCCTATCATACTCAACACTTTTCTAGTCACATGGTTTTCATCTCTTCTCATGACATGCCCATACCATGCTAACCTATTACTTCTCAACTTCTCTGTCACCGGTGCTATTTTCAAACTTCCTCTGATATACTCATTCTTAATCTTATCCATTCTAGTCACACCACACATCCACCTTAACATTCGCATCTCTGCCACATGTAATTTCCTCTCATCCGTTTCTTTCGTAGCCCAGAACTCAGATGCATACAGCATGACCGGTCTTATCATGGTTTTATAAACTTTCCCCTTGAGTTTCAAAGGCATTCGTGGGTCACAAGCTACCCCAGACACATTTCGCCATTTCATCCATCCTGCATTTATCCTGTTCCTCACATCCTTATCAATGCCACCGTCGTTTTGTATCATTGAACCGAGATACCGAAAATTGGAGCAAGCTTGTAAGGATACACCATTTAAGGCTATAGGAGAAAAACTAGATGTACCACCAAAGTCGCAAAACAAGTATTCAGTTTTTGTTCTACTAATTTTTAAACCGACATTCTCCAGGTTTTCTCGCCATTTTTCCAGCCTGCTCTGGACATCGTTAGCGTCCTCTCCGATAAGAACAATGTCGTCAGCAAACAGCATACACCAAGGTGTATCCTCCTGTATGTCTGATGTTAATGCATCCATAACAAGAAGAAATAAATAAGGGCTTAAAGCAGAACCCTAGTGTAAGCCTACTGCCACATTGAAATCATCGGTAACTCCAGCTTCGGACCTAACTTGTGTTTTCGCTTGACCGTACATACCATGAATAAGTTGTAGGTACTTCCCAGGCACTCTTTTCTTTTTCAAGGCCCACCACAAAACATCTCGAGGTACTCGATCATATGCCTTTTCCAGATCAACAAACACCATATGCAAGTTCTTATGTACACGTCTGTATTTTTCGCACAATTGCCGAAGTGCAAAAATGGCATCGGTTGTCGCTCGTCCAGGCATAAACCCATGATTAGATATAATTTTATATTTTTTATTTATCTATCTGGATTGTGGCCGATCTATATGAAATTTTGTACACAAGAAGTTTTTTTTTTAACTGACTACGCTATTGGCCCTACTAGGCATTCAACAACAATACACAGGAAGTATTTCATTGGCGTTCCTGGATTACTAGACTACAAAAAATATAAAAAAAAAAATGGAAATGCAGAAAAATATTCTTAAACGATTTCAATGAAATTGTGTGTATAGTATATTAAATACAAAATTGATTTTTCATATTAATTGTCATCCATAATTTTTTTTTAATCGACTCATAAAATATGAACGAAAGTAAAGTGACGAGATGAAAATAATTGTTAAAGCGTGCCGAGCCTCAGGCAATTCAATTAAATTAAAATTCATGTAGTGCAATATTTTTACGTACATACTATTTTAATGTTTATCGCTATATCTATATAAATAAAAATTTATCGCAAAATATGTTGCTAAGGGCAAAACTCGAAGACGGTTGGTGAAATTCCAGTAATTTTGTATGTAATTTATTCCTTGAACTCTGAGAAAGATTTTTATGGAGAGAAAAATTGGAAAAATTGCACGAAAAAACCTACAAATCAGTTTTCTTTTTCTGTAATTTCGAACGCAACTTCTAATTGCTACTAGCAACTTGAACGCCACTGCTGGTTTTATTAATTTTTGGGTTGGCGTATATAATTTTATCATTGTACTGCAGTTTAATTTAAAAATTTCGGTTTCTTTGTATTCCGGAAAAGCAAACTGTCTCAATCGAATAATATTGCAAAATGTTCTATACGTTGGTATGTATCTACAAAAAAGGTAGGCTAAGAAAAAAATCATATTAAGGCAAAAATGAAGATCGCGCAGGCATCTCGTAAAAAATAAAAATTACTAGTACCAACGAAACAGATAATATTGAATTCAGCTTAAAGGTACAAGGCACATACGTATTTTGAGGTCAAATGAATTTATTCACCTAACAAAATTTATAAGTTAACCTTTTTCGCAACGAACCTGTCAGCCACCCAAGAGTGAATCTTAATTTAAACGGGGCTTTGAACATGTTGAATTTATTAAGCCGTGAATAAATTTATATTATTGAAAAGTCTCATAAGTTTTTACATCGTCAAAAAGCATTACGTTAACAGTTAATCGTATTTCGATAATTTATCTTTATGAATTGCGTTTGTCACTCGACGGTAATGTGGAGAAAACTCGAATCTCGTTCCGGATTTTGGTTATCATTTTTATTATTGGGATTATAAAAAAAAAAAATATATCTCTTCCAATACGTTATATACCTATCCTCTTGTCAAATGCGAAGTGGAATTTTGCTTTCTCTTGGTATATATATTACTTGGTGTATATATATATATATATATATATATACAAATACTTTGTTGCGTTTTTTACCTTGTTCCGTTCGGGTTGTTGAATGTAACAATTTGATAAGTTTGACTTGACTTTTTAGAGATATAATTAATGATAGATTGTTAAAAGATTTGTGAAAACATTAAATTTGAAAAAGATACTATTATATCTGAAAAAAAAAGTTAAACAGATTTCATCTAAGTTCATTTAATTATGCAGGAAGGTACCGATTTCCGAATTCTTTAATATGTGTCTAATTCTTTATTAGCCTTTAGCCTAAACACCTTAATGCATCATAATTCAAGTCTGTTAGGTGCACTCAATAGAACATATTAGAAGATATATCATATTATTATGGAATGTACACGTAATAAACTTCAAAGGAGATATTACTGTTTAATAATAAACAGAAAATTTAGTTCCGCAAGGTTCTTTTGTTTTCCCCTTTATCGAATAGAACTAGTACAAATATAAGTGTAAATAGGTGGTAAAAAAATTGTGAATAAAAATAGGGTTGCAGTTAGGTTATTTGTTTTCTATATTAATGATTCCATTAGTGAAAGTTTAAACCTATACAAATTATTTAATAGTAATCTAGTATTACAGAGCCTTTCAAGGCAATAAAGTGTTATAATGATCTATTATTTATCAGTTAAACAAAAGGCTAATTCAAAAATATACTTAAATCGTAAACAATCTTTTTATTCAAGTAGAAATAACTCATCTAACTATATATTAATCACCTCAAAGCCGTATAGTTTTTTTTAAATTAATATGAGATAATATTTTGAGACACAGAAATGTAATTTCAAGTTAAGCATAGCTTGTATTATGCTAATTATAGATGTAGGTGTTTAATATACAGGAACAAAAGTTACAATAATGCTCTTCATATAGAAGCCAGTCATATGCGCTGATTAGAACTGTGTTCGCTCTGCTTAACAGTAGGGATACTAATATTGTGCTACAGGGTCTTTCGAATGATCGACTGATATAAGAAATCGGGGTTCAATAATCATTTATGTTCATGGTCTGTTGCCTACTTTGTATAAATGTCGACTGAGCTTCTTAACAAGTTTGTAAAGTCGTTAAACCAGGAGTTTTAACGCGTGAACCTTTCTTAACGATTTGTTCCCTTTTTTATTTAAACTATAAATACAAACCTTTTTTATCATTTAAAGTATTAATAATTGATCTCTATATCAACTGTTATATATTTGACGATGTGTTCCAAGATACGCAAAAGTGAGAGGACTGGCTGTTTAATGGTAGAAGTTAGCCAGAGAGGAACAAAAAAACCCTACCACTATGTTATGTAGTCAGTTATAATATAGTTTTATCATGATGTTTTTTTGCCGAAATTTTAACTTTCTTGTAGGGGATTCAAACGTAAGTAAGATGATCGACGGTGTACCTGAACACGCTAACACAAAGAAATGATAGCTTCAAATCAAAGTATAATATGCACACCGTATAATGAAGATATTCATTAACGAGTGAACAATGATTCTGATGTATTATCCATTCTTAGTTTTCAGCACAGTAAATTGTTGAATGTAAGTTAATATTATAACGTTGAAGAGTTTGCTTGCTTGATCGCGCTAATCTCAGAAACGGTCCAATTTGAAAAATTCTTTCAGTGTTAGATAACTCATTTATCAAGGAAGGCTATTGGCTATGTGTATCATCACGCTAATAGGAATGGAGCACCAATGAAGAATAATTTTAAATCGAGGTTAACGTACGTATTATTTAAAAATATTTTCACTTTACGTGTAAACATGTTTCACGTAAACGAAGTCGCGAGTTAAAGTTAGCGTTAGTCCGAAGTAACTATTCAACGTGGACGAAATCGCTGACAGCAGCTAATAATGGATATGAAGTAAACCTATACTAATATTATAATGAGGTAAAGTTTGAGAATTTGTGACGTAAGTTGTGTCTGTTTATGAGTTTGTGACGTTGTAGGAAGTAGTAGGTAATGTCTGGAGCTACTGGTCTGATTTGAAAAATTCTTTCAGTGTTATATAGCTCATTTATTGAGGATGCTTATAGGTTGACATGGCTGTATAATGATTATATATCATCACGCTGAGATCAATAGGATTGGAGCACCAATGAATTCAAAACCGGGTTTTTTTTCTTCTTGAGAGCTGTCGTTGCGTGTTAGCATTAGCTCAAAGTAACTAGACGCGAACGAAGTCGCGGGGAGAGACTAGTCGACAAATAAAGTACCCACGTGTTTTAAGTTGATCAATCGATCATAAGAGTAGAAAGGTGCATTTGTACGATAGATACAACTAACAGATTGCAAATTATGTTGGCGGAACAATATATATAACATAATGTTTACATAATAATTGATTACAAGAAAAATGAAGTCAACGTAAATTGAACGATTTTATTCTTCACCGGTATAAAATACTAGATCGGTAACAATGTATACATACTTTATAAATTACTTGTGTGAAATTGCGTAGGAATTTTATCTTAGAAGTGAGACAGCGCGATATTAATGGCACACTTTTTCTTTGTATCCGATATAATTCGTGTGCCAATCGATGTTGCTTTTAAAATTTATTAATGCATTGACAAAAATTACATAACGGTCGAGAGAACAGTGAAATCTGTGTACAGAGGACTTCGATTCTTGCCTTCGAGGACTAGCGAGGTACAAATGTCCGAGGTATCGATGCTTCGAGTGTAATACTAAATAAATTTTCGATAAGAATAAATTCGTCCGTTTCGATTTCATTGCATTTACATTCTTTTATGTAACAACGAAACCGGACGAATTTCGGCAAATTCGGTCGATCGATATTTACTCGCGATCCTCCTGATTTCAAAATTCGAAATTGCGTTAAGTTTATATTTATCGATGTGTTTATTATACGTACAGAGAGTGTTATGACGGAATGTAACATTATTCTTGTTCGTGTACAAACTATTAATAAAATTAATTGGGTATTTCGATTGGAGCGGCGACGCTGTCGTCATTATGATTGTTTATGGGGTCCTTTATATATCGAAAATCATCGGTTGTATGCATTATGTATATAAATTTTCTGTCTTACTGTGAATTATGAGCTCATGACCGCGAGGACTGTGACGGTAGACTGTAATTTCGATACAGTTAGCCATGCCGATATATTACGATTTTACATCATTTAAACTTAATTAGTTTCAAAAAATATAAAGGGACGAAGGCCGTTGTTGAAAATAACTGAGCTGTCTTTATGTAACTATTCATCAAATAAAAATTGATTAGTGAGTTGTTAGCGTGATCTTAGTTTGTCGTATAGCAGAATTACCCTAAATAATATTATAAATGCTAATGTGAGTTTGTTTGTTTACAACCGATCGTCATTAATTTTTTAATGAAATGAGGTGTTTGTCTGTAATGTTGAAATAATGGATTTTTATTATATGGCAATGAAAGTATATACGGTTCTTGCAACATAAAACGATTTTTAAAATTTCTGTTTGGTTGTTCCGGCAAATCTCCGAATCTGTTGAACCGATTTCAACAAGACTTTCACTGGTATATAGCTGACGTTGTAAGGAGTTACTTAAATTATTTTTATTTTAGAAAAAAAAATGATTTTGTACAAACATAATACTTTATAAGGATAAGAATGTAGAAGAAATCGCATTGTTAGTATTCTATATTATGTGGGTGGTATTTTGCATAATATAGTTTGTTTATTGTGCAAATATGAAGTGGAACAAATATGAAGTAAAACATAAATTCTGAGATGTTACAAAAACTCTCCGGAAATTTCTATTGCAATGGTGCCAATGTTAGAACATCATAAATAATTCAAAGTTGCTAAGTCTAGTATATAAATTTGTACATACTTGATAATGACAGTAATATTCAACAACGAGGAGAGTCAGTTATCAATATGATTAAAGAATAATACTCAACAAGAAAAAAGTCAGTGATCAGTATGATTAAAGATAGAAAGGTTAGTGGCGGTAGCCACAGTTTATGAAGTTGATTCATTTTTAACTAAACGTAAAAATACCTGGACGTCAGAGCCTAGCTCGGTTCTTTAAAAACATTTATTTTTAAATTAAACTGTTGGGTTTGCCACAAAAATTTGTATTTTTTATCAAAAAAAAAAATGTATATATCAAAAAATGATATCTCTTTTGCTGTCACTCGGATTCAAACTGGTATTAAACGGATTTTCGAAGCAGCCGATTTCCAAATGAGCTATTTTTTGTTTTAACAGCGGCCGCGAAATTTACCTTTATATTTTTTGGGGCGTGTTCAATGTAATATTACGATAAAATCAAACACTGACTTTGCAACCGATACTGTTAATATCCACTTCTTTTTGTCGAGGAAAAATTTGTATATATCTGACATCGAATATGACGCTGTTTTTTAAAAGGGCTATAGACAATTTTTTACGGCCAGCACGCTACACCACCCCCCTACGGAGTAAAGAAAGCCCAGTATATAAACGTTTACAAAGCATAGCATTATACACATATTTACATTAAGTATAAAAAAGTAAAGCATACAGAAATAAAGAGTTAGAGTTACAACGAATTGACAATATAAAACATCAAGTTACAACAGTCTTAAAAATATTATAACACACCTAAATTAGTTACAATGGCAATAATACAACTATATACATAAAAGTTCTTTACAAATCTAGCATCGTTTTAAATTTAACACGACGTCCAGATCGAGTAACGTAGGGTGAGGTAATAGATTGTCTATAGGCGGCTTGAGGATAGGAGGAACGGATGTGACTGGTGAAGGTGGTGGAAATGAGGGTTGAGGAGTAAATTCCGAGAAGAAAGCAGATTTTACGCGATCGATACTGACTACCACTTTCTTACCCTTGATGTCCAAAGTAAGCGTTTTGTCGTCACTTGACCGTTCACGAACCTGACATGGTCCAGTATAAGGCGGCTGAAAAGGGCGTCGAACAGCGTCATCACGCAAGTATACATGTGTAGCTGTGGATATGTCCTTGAATAAGAACGACTTTTGGTTACCATGGCGAGATGCTGGTACGGGTCGAATGTTCGACATATGTTTACGCATCCTAACGACCAAATCAGCTGGATCTTCACCGATACTAGAGTTCTGTGGTGCAACAATTAGTTCTCCTGGGAAATCGCAATGTTTCACCGTACATGAGCTCGGCGGCTGTAAACTTGAGGTCCTTTTTAAAAGCGGAGCGCATGCCTAGAAGTACAAATGGTAGAGCGCTCAACCAGGACTGTTCTATTATATATAGAGAACCTCTTGTGTTTTATGGGACAGAAAGTATCCTAAATGTAATCTTGTAGTATTAGTTATCACTGTGTCAATTTCGTCGAAATTGGTTCAGTACTTTCAGAGTGGTACGTGTTCACAGAGACAGACAGACAAAAATGGTAAATAGACTATTTTTGACTCCTATATCGATAACATAGTTCACCTCGATTATAATAATCAAAAAATATTTAATGATTTAAAGTTTTGACCTAGTTACACTTTTATTATAGTTATAAGACATTACTTTGAAATGGAATTTTACGGAACTGGAATAAAATTAATGCGTTGCTCTGTAAAAAAATAAACGACATGTAAAGTTTATTATTCCACTATTTGTCGCTTTTAGCTTAATCTAAATTTTTTATAATGATAACCACAATCACTATTTTCTGTCAAATTTCAACATGACAACATTTGACATGGAGCTATTATTATGTTAAAACGTCATCTAAAAAAAATTAATGAGTACCTGATCGCTGTTTTAATGACCAACAGCTGTAAAAAAAATTGGTACTATATTTAAATACTATAGTTGTCTTACATAGTAATAAATAATAGAATATAAGATATTATTTACAACCGCTGTAGTTTGAAAATGAATCAATGAAAATAAAATGCTTCATAATAAAAAACAAACACATACGTTAATAGAATTTAGTCGTTAGATTTTATACTTCTAACTAATTCAGCTCATAGATAATTTCGCCATGTAATGTCAGTTCGTCTTGGCGTAATCGTCGGTATGTCGACTTATTTTTATTGATTGATGGGGGCGTTGGTTCGAATCTCACCGGTCACCCTTTTTGTTGTTTTTTTGAAGATGCATAGCGTGATGAAATGTAGCTTAAACTTTTATCTAATCTTACTGCTTTATATAACACAAAGAAAAGTTACCAAATTCCATCAAGAATTAAATGAACTACAAATTTTTAAATTTCATCCGTTATCCTGGAGAACCCCTTGCGTTTTATGGGACAAAAAGTATCCTGGATATAGCCTTGTAATATCAGTTATCAATGAGTTAAGTTTCGTTAAAATTGGTTGAGTAATTTCAGAGTAATACGGGTTTAGATTCTAGACTTTAATCCTTTATCCTGAAGAATCCTTTGCGTTTTATGGGACAAAAAGTATCTTTGATGTCATCTCGTAATATTAGCTATCACTATGTCAAGTTTCGTCAAGATTGGTTCAGTACTTTCAGAGTGATGCGTGTTCATAAGGACAGACAGACAGACAGACAAAAATTGTAAAAAGATTATTTTTGGCTTCTATATCGATAACATAGTCTACCCTGATTAAAATTTTCAAAAAATATTTAATGTACAGATTTCGACTTGTTAAAGTTTTATTATAGTATAGATAGATAACTCTCGGTAACAAGCAGGCCACTGTGATTGTTCGGAAGTCAATTTTTTACTGAAAAAAGCTAAAGGATACCATTGACCATTGACTTTCTGCAGCAAACACGACCATACGTGAATGCTGGAAGCATCTGTAAACAGACCTAAAGTTTTGCACCTTTACTGTTGGTGGCGACTACAGCATCAATAAGTGGTGCTTGAAACTGTGCAGCATGAGGTATGAAGCGGCGATAAAAATTTAACATACCGAGAAAACGTCGTACACCTTGGATAGTTTTAAGAGGTGAATAATTCAGTAAAGCTTGTACTCGATCCTGAGGAGGGCGAGTTCCTTCTGAGTTAATGGTGTAACCCAGAAAAACTACTTCTTGGGCACCAAACACACACTTTGATGCGTTCACTATGACGCTATAATCTTGTAGCTGTTTGAACAAGATTCTGAGATGGTCTTTGTGCAGAGATTCGGTCTCAGAAAATACGAGGATATCGTCCACGTAAGGAAAAACGAAATCCAATCCCTGTGTGACCTCATCAATGAATCTTTGGAACGTTTGTCCAGCATTGCGTAAACCAAAGGTCATATAGAGGAACTCGAAGAGACCAAATGATGTAACAATGGCGGTCTTCGGGATATCCTCGTGGTATACCAGTATCTGATGGTACGCCTTTACCAGGTCGATGATACTGAAAATTTTCGAACCTTCTAGATTGTGGCTGAAATCGTTCATATGTCGGACAGGATAACGGTCAGGTATGGTTTGCGCGTTTAATGCGCGATAATCACCGCAAAGACTCCAAGATAAATCTTTCTTGACCGTCATATGAAGCGGCGAGAACCAAGCACTTTGAGACGGGAGGGCAATGCCGTTCGGTACCATGCTTTCAAATTTGCTCTTGGCAGCAGAAAGTTTCTGAGGAGCTAACCGACGAGGACGACAGGCCCATCTGTAGTTCGGATATGGTGGACTGTGTTGTGCTTATGAAAGTGAGGAATACCGGGAGGTCGGAAAATGTCTGAGAATTCGGCAAGCAATTGTGCAAATGGAGAATCCGAGGGACCTATTGCCTTAACGCTAGAATGCTCAATAACGGCTGTGGAAGCGTTTGCTGATAGATCAGTCTTACCATCCTCTTGTTGTGATAGTTTGGCAAAAGGTGGTAATGTGCCAAGAAATCTGCGCCAATAATGGCAGTACTGACATCTGCGACTATAAATTCCCAACTAAAATCACGGCGTAGTCCCAAGTCAAGTCGGAGAGTGACAGTGTCAAAAGTTCTAATTGAGCTACCGTTAGCGGCACTGAGCTCCCAGTTAGAGAGGCATCTTTTTTCTCGTAACCAGCTATAAGGGAAACAGCATAGATCAGACCCCGAATCGACAAGGAACCTATGTTTCGTAACCCTATCCGTTACAAACAAACGGCGGTTCTTATGGTCTAATGAACAGCAATCAGTGCCGCCGTTACTGATTGCTGCTTGAGTTTTTCCTCAGTCCAATTACACGGAGGAGTACATTACTTGGCTTTCCTACCAAATTTCCTATGGTACCAACATCGTAGCGCAGGTGTATGGCACCGTTTTCTGCTGGTCAAAACAGAGCGGCTACGGGATACACGGTGCTGTTGATTATTGTTGTTAAGTTGCTGCACCATCTCTTTAAATGAAGCTAATTGCATTGCTGTTGAGTCCATGTTGTAGACCGTTGATGGTTCAGGAGACATCTGGCTGTGATTTTAGTTGACACCAAGATCTTATTATAAATGTTTTAGTATAATGACACTATGTTACCAAGCTGAGATACGATCCTCGTTCGTTTCCTTTGTTGAGTGGTTGTGAGTTATTTCTACTGCACGTTCAGTAAAGGAAAGATCTCACCGTTGTATTTGAAGTGGATGAGTCACGGGTCATGCAGGGGTCCTGTCCTCTGCATAGTTGGCCGTCGTGAAATCCGTCGGTTCATGTTGAAGTCACCGTTGTATAGGGCCTCGCCGTTCGGTTGTGAATATTGTGATTGCTCGATAATTTTTGAGCGTCAATCACAGGCGTCGGAGGTCACCAATTTTGGGGCGTGTTCAATGTAATATTACGATAAAATCAAACACTGACTTTGCAACCGAAACTTTTAATATCCACTTTTTTTTGTCAAGGAAAAATTTGTATATATCTGACATCGAATATGACGCTGTTTTTTAAAAGGGCTATAGACAATTTTTTATGGCCACGCTACATATTCTAGCTATATTTTTTCATTGCTTGAAAAGTCAGATAAAAAGTTTTCTATGAACGAAATCTAGCTGGATCGATTTATCGGCCCTGATACCACTTACTAAATTTCAAGGAAATCGTTGACGCCGTTTCTGAGATCTTGAATATATAACATTATAAAAATATACAAGAAATGTTCGTTTAAAGATATTAGATTATTTGTTAATTAAAATAAAGGACTTTAAATCTTTGTGTGTATTTTTTAATTACTGCAGTGAGGATTCAAATAACAAAATATTGGGCATTAATCAGTGACCTCATCTCGTGTTTGCAATTATTGTGGTTTATTGAACAGTGAAGTTCCTCGCAACGTCGCCGCCCGTTCATGATTGTTTGGCTGAACTTTGCTTATCAATTCTGCGATACAATACTAAGAAAAATGTTGTAACATACCCTACGGTTGTAACAGTTTTTAATATTTCTAAATGTTTAATTCAATACACGTGTGTGTAATTTGTTTTGTTCGAAAATGACATGTATTATCTTCGTTTTCATTCTTTCAACTATCATAGCCAATTCTGTATAAGTACTAATGGTATGACAGTTTATTTTTTTTTTCGAACTGATTACGCTATTGATCTAGCAAAGTTTTAACAGCTTCACCGGACTACTACAGTTTAATATATAATGACATAATGAACGTGTTTTTTGTGCATTGGCCTGAGTATAAGCCTATGCAGTCTATGATTCTATATAATTTGCCAAATTTAAGTACAATCTTATTATTAAAAAACACGTATATATAGATAAAATAAAAGTATCTGTTGTATGTTCGAACTAATAAACGTATCGGCTGAATTTATGTTGATAAGAATTTTACTGTCAGTGTATTCCATAATATAAAAATGAATCGTTGAATGTGTTACTCTAAGCGCAAATTGTGAGAATAGCTAAACCGATTTCGCAAATTCGTTTTTTTTGTGTTTGATATTGACAGAAAGTTCTTATGAAAAAAAAAACGTATATTGCAATATACTTTAGCCGAAACGGAGTTCACGAGCACTGCTAGTTTATTATATATGGTACTATAATGCTTCTATCGGCAAAATGGTTATATCGTAATGATAAAATTACAATAAAAAAGACAGTCCATAATGAATCCAGAAAATACGTTGTATCTATGAAACTAGAAAATTCTTGTCGTAAGAAAAAGTTAAAGGCATTACAGCTACTAATATCATTAAATAGTGTAAAATGAAATCGCTATCTGTTCGCTTAGACCTTTCAAACTATTTAACGGGTTTAAATACAGTTCTCACCAATATATGGAGTGATTTAAGAGAAAGGTTCATATGTATAATACATGCATATTATAGTACAGAAAAGTCGAAAAATTCAAAGATTTGTAATGTGATGTAACAAACATATTTTTGTGCGCTTAAATCGCAAACGCTGGCTAAGCCTTAGGATATAGAACAAATTAATATACTACGGAATTGTATATCTAAAATAATATAATTAATCGCACTGCCCCATATTAGTGTCTAGATTTCACTCTTGCGAAGCTGGTGTGAGTCTCTAGTTTAAAATAAAAGTTATGTGATTTACGTACGACGACCCTCATGCCCTCTTCATAGATAAATCAGTCTAGATTTGGTAATCACTTTGTCATTATTTCAATAAAAAAATCCTTTCACTGTCTAAAGAATAGTGATTTTGACATATAAGACAGCTAGCTTAAGATTAACAATAAATTACATTATTAATTTTCTCATTGTAACAATCGTAAACTATTAGTTAATATTGTCTATAGGAGTTTAGTATGCAACACAAAGAGAGGTTAAAAGATGAAGAGATAGGAATCGTTTAATAGGCAAGTGTGAACAGTGTTGCTATTGTTGAGAGCATTAACAAACGAGTTTTGACACGCGAGTTCCCTTGCGAAACATTCAACTCACGACTAAATAAATAAATGTTTATTTACATCGTTACCCAAGATGCTGATAAGTAATTTAATTAGAACGGATTTAATTGAATATTGGACATAATAACGAGAGCGGTTGAACGATTCTGTTGCAATGAATTAATCAAAGTTATGATTCGCGCGTACGTTTCGCTTTGTTGTTGCTAAAATGGGCGATTTGTTATCGTTGTGAAACTTATTTACGGTATGTTAACAAAGGCAATAACTTTCACGCTCATGCATTGCTCATGATGTATGCACGTTTGATTCGTTCATTTCCTTAAGGCGTTCCTGGGTCTTGATGTTCATTCAATAATCCAACGTATTTAGTCGGAATGTAGTAAATTATTGTGGAAATCTTTGTATTTGTAAAACACACATTTTGTACTCTTTCCAGTGCTAGCTGTAGTTGTTAAAGCTATAGCTGCTGTAGATGTATTAAAGTAAATTTATAAATTTATTCCTTACTACATGACCTATGCAACTTGGTCTGCAGTGGTTATCACTTTTTTAAAATTTAATAAAACGGATACCCGATTGCAGCCACAAC
Organism: Antheraea mylitta; assembly: GCA_014332785.1. Classification (NCBI taxonomy): domain Eukaryota; kingdom Metazoa; phylum Arthropoda; class Insecta; order Lepidoptera; family Saturniidae; genus Antheraea; species Antheraea mylitta. Next base: position 587,947 of record JACEII010000010.1, read on the forward strand.
TACCGTTTCCAATTGTGAATTTAAACAATCCACGGACTCACTCAAACATATACCCAGATTATATGTGATTTTTTTTATATAAGCCTAGAACCCGTTCGTAGCATCGTCTACTAGGTTCAATTAAGATAAAACCTAACCTACATAAAACTAAATAAATATCTCTACCACTTTATCATAACTATCTTCAACTTGTATTAAAACCTTTTTATACTCCATTGCATTAAAGAAAGATATATGAAAACGGTGTCGAAGCATCAACTGTCACTTGCTTGTAACTATTGTCTAAGAGTTAGACACTATTGCGAAAACAATTTTTAAATATATTTCCAATATATTCTTATAAATAATCTCTATACCACTCACAACATAGTGCCTATCACCTTTTGGTAATTTATCTATGTTGATATGTTTCTATTGTAGATTATTCTACGTTGTAACACTGCATATTTGGCATTAAATTTATAACGTGTATTTATCACACTTGATATTGGCGAAATTGCCTACATAGGCAGAGGTCATACCGGAAAGAATACATCAAGCCAGTTTTATATATTATATTCATCCGAACGTATCCGAGCGTATGTTATCGACGCATATTTTTAAGATTGTATCAGTCCCAAGTCATACGTTTACGTTTATCGTTGTGTCATTGTATATGGTGAAATCTTAATATCAATAATGTTTAATAAAATGAAATTTGTTCTTTGCTATGGAAAAAATTATTGGTTTGAAATTAATTATTTTTATTTATAAAATATTTTAACAGGCATATGATTGTTTATAAAAAAATGCATCTGACTATGATAAATTCATGTTTTTAAATGCGATTAAAAGTTACTGAAAAAAAAACCTAAACTTACTCCTAAATCAAAGTTAATTAAATTAAAAATACAACGTTAACTGGTTACCAGGTGTCCTAAATTCTGTCTATTGATATTTTGATAATTTGTGTAGGTGGTAGAGCCACGCTGAAGCTATTACTGGTTTCAGCATGAATGGGTCAGTTTATTCGGGCTAATACCATCCTCTCACAGAAAAATGGCCTGAAATAACATTGCTTGCATTGTATTGTTTCGTTCGGTCAGTGAGAGCACCGGAGGCCTACCTCTCTTCCCCTTCCCTCCTCTCCGTTCCCTTAACCTCCGTCTCCCCCATATACAGGTTGGCAACGCACTTGCGACACCCCTGGAGTTGCTAGTATCTATAGACGGTGGTTGTCACTTAACATCACATGACCCACCTGTTCGTTTACCTCCTATGATAAAAAAAATATATTAACGAACCAGGTATTCCAAAATTCTTGTTCTTTCAACGTTGCCGGCTCTTGTACTAAGGTGTCGCAAAAAAGTCTAGTTACGTTAACTAAAAATGTTTGTTTTTCGTTATCCTGGAGAACCGCTTGCGTTTTATGCGACCAAAAGTATGTACCTAGATGTAGCCTTGTAATATCAGTTATTACTGTGTTAAGTTTCGTTAAAATTGGTTCAGTACTTTCAGAGTAATATGGGTTTAGATTCTAGGTTTTAATCCTTCATTCTGGAGAACCCTTTGCGTTTTATGGGACAAAAAGTATCTTTGATGTAATCTCGTAATATAAGTTATCATTATGTCAAGTTTCGTTAAGATTGGTTCAGTACTTTCAGAGTGATTCGTGTTCATAGGGACAGACAGACAGACAGACAGAAAGAAAAAAATTGTAAAAAGATTATTTTAGACTTCTATATCGATAACATAGTCTACCCTGATTAAAATTTCCAAAAAATATTTAATGTACAGATTTCGACTTGTTACAGTTTTATAATAGTAATACATACAGTTTTATTATAGTAAATATATATAGATTATTACATATTATCAATAAAGTTCTCTGCCACGTTTGTCTCTCTGTTCGTGATAAACTCAAAAATTACTGAACAGATTTTCATACGGTTTTCAGCAGTAACAAAAGTGATTCACGAGGAAGGTTTAAGTGTATAATTTGTAAAGTTTATTATTAGTTTTAGTATACATAAAATCATTCTATTTTACTTTTAATAAAAATCATATATTTAAAAAGAAATGTGTAGATAATAAAGATGCGTAAAGTTGATGATGAACCGGTAAAACAATAGAAATTAGTTAAGAAATACAAATTGCGACAGATTACCTGTATAATTACTATAGCCTATCAGCCAAAACGTACACGTATTTCGGTTACCCGTCCCTAGAATGGTTTCAGTTCCATTAGGACAAGTTTACTTGTAACTAGTATCCCAGTCGGGACAATCGTTCTGTTAAAAATAAGATATAGTACTCAAATTGGATTGCTTTTTCATCAACCTCTTTCGTCATTCGACAGAATTGTTGATTTTTATTGAAACAAATCTGTCAACTCTTAAGAGGAAACTCAGTTTGTAAGAAATTTGAAGAATAACTTAAAGCAGGAATCTATTGCTGTCGCACCCTACTCGAACTATGAAACAGAACGCGAGAGAGACAATTACAGCCCATGTTCTTCCATCCATCTTACCTATAGAAAATAGGCTAAATCTTGATTTTGTATTCTCGTTTGCTTCTCCAAAACTTAATTGATTGCATTCCTTGTTTCATAATCAATATAAGAAATAATTTGGCTGTCTGTATGTTTTCCTTTTATTTATTATATATCATATTTGGTTAATAGCTACAATCAGCCATATAGAAATTGGACAATCTTAATACTTTTAGAAGTTTCCAAGGTCTTATTATAACTAATTTATGAAAAAAATCACACACAAAAACATGAAAGTATTTACAAATGGAGTAAAAATATTTACTCTAGTTTCATTACCCTGGGATAAAACAGAAGAATACGCTTATATAGGTTAAATGTCGCCCTCGTTTCCTTTTAATAAACAATATTATATAAAGCCCGTAAAAGTGATTCGCTTCTACGGGTCGCGTTTCGGGATCAGCCTGTGCATATCCAGCTTATTACAGGCCGGCATGATAGTGGCGACCGGCGATGGACAGTGTGTCAATCGGTGGTCGCTATTATTTTTGGATTGCACTGTGCTTACCATCAGACATAGTGCAGTCATTTTGCCGAGCTACAATAAAAAAAAAAAAAAAAAAAAAAAAATATTTTAGAATTGGAAAATGTCCTAATTTATTCGTAAATTTGTTAAGTTGTAATGTAAATAGCGTTTAATGTTTCAAAAAAAGTATCTGCATCTCCGAAGCGTCGATGGAGTTTACTCATTAAGAACTGTTATCTCGCAATATACAAAGTAGGAAAGGGGGGTCGGAACATACATAGCTGAGTACATGCATATACAGATAATCGATATGTTACGTGGCGAGCTATTGTATCGAGTTTACTTTGAGGGTTTCGTTTATTTGATACGTGTATCGCGGTCTATATATCAAAACCAATTGTAGGGAGTAAACTCCAATAATAAAAACAAATGTATAAATAAGAAGTCACGCTGCAAAGTAGACATGACACTATGTAGTGACTCGTCATATTTTTTTCCTTATTCAACATTCCTTAATGAGTAGTGAAACCTGAGGTGCGCTCTAACATTTATGCAAATGCATTTTCTTCTATTTTCGAAAGTAAATGTTTTGTGAGATTGCTAATGAACTCGACAAAAACGTATATTTGTTATTCGGTATATCTTACTTTTAATGCTTGTTTCTTGGATGGTCGCCTGATTCATTCTATTAATTCCTGGTAACACAAACTATAAGTAGATAATAGGTTTCGAGTTTTTGGCGGGATTTTGATCTGTCACGTAGTAGATTTTATATTTTTTTCATAATCTTGTGTTATATGACTCTATATTTTGTAAAATTGGTGGTGTTTTACGTAGTATAGTTCGGTTATTGTGCATAGGTGAAGTGAATGGAAAATAATATCAAGGACCATGAATTCTGAGATGCCATAAAAACTCCCCGGAAAATGCGAATAAGGGAACCACCATCATGTTGGAACATTTAAATAATCACATGATGTTTATTGTGTAAAATATGTCGTAATCTCGATTGAAACAAAACAATGACACTGGCCAATGCTCCTGCGGAAACTAGATAAGAAAATAAAGAAGGTGTTAAACAGGTTTATATTTGTGATATGGAAAATTCTATAACCTGTATATATAAAAATCTGTCATACAATTACATTTATGTTCTTTGTATGAAGAAGGTGTCTACGCTACAATTCACCAGTAGGTGTCACACCTGCACGACGTGTACCATTCAACTAAAAATCAGCATGCGTACTTATTTAAACATATTTTTTTTTACAATTTACTTCCATTAATTAAAGTATTCATCACAACAAATAATAAAAAGGAATGCAGCGGGTATAAATTTGCAACTATTGCAATGGCATTGTATTTGAAACTACGATTTACATTTGAATAGACTTATAAAAGAATATTATAATTCAAAACACTATCTAGTAAGCACAAGCTTATAAGTAAAGGACGATAAATAAATACATGATAAATAAATAATCCGTATTACATGTAGAAGATGATTATGTGTTAAATTGGTTCTATTTTTTTCTAGTAGATCCAGAAAGAAAGAATCTCAGGAACTACTGGTCTGATTTGAAAAATTATTTCAGCGCTATATAGCTCTTTTATCGAGAAAGGTTATATATCATCACGCTAAGACCTACAGGAGCGGAGCACTAATGAAGAATGTTTCAAGATCGGATGACTTTTCCTTTTGAGAGCTTCCAGGACAAAGTCGCGGGCAGAGGCTAATATATTACTATAGACAAACCTTCACTAAGTATGCCATGGCTCCACATTTCAATTATAACTCAAGTAAAATGTATGACACTTATGTGATATTAATATATTACATACAGACCAACATAGTAACCTCCTCCTTTTTCGAAGTCGATTAAAAAGTAATTTCATATTACAAATAGCCAGGCGGATTTAGGGAAAGGTCTACCACCATGCTAGGGACATCACGTCGTTCCCTTCATCGAAACCTCCGAATAAGTTGCTAGGATTCGAACCTACGTCAATCGACAAGGATGTACAAACACGCTAAAAATTAAGCCAACATCACTAAATAACGGCATCGACTAGCAAAAATTAGTATCGAGGTAATAATACTGCGCGGGCCGTACGTATCTAATTACGTTGGCAAAAAACAATTTATGATGAATAGGTAAATACCCTCTCCTCTCAATATCTCATATATCACTCATCTAGGTCATTCGGACTTTCCCATAAAAATCCTATTGACATAAAAGTCAAGGCAGAATGTATTTTCTGGTACTGTAGAGTTCCCTGAATTCGATTAACGGTTCTGAAACTTGTCTCTGAGGATTTCATTTAAATATTTTACTTTAGTTATAAATTAACTAGTATGATGCATGGAAAGTCAATAGAAAATTGTAGTTCGGTGAAGCTATTAAGACCTTGCTAGGTCAATAGCGTAGTCAGTTAAAAAAAAAGTCAATTGAAAACAGATCTATGACATCACATCCTTTATAAATAAAATGGCAGTGGTTTACGATGGTACGTGCATTACCTAAAACTATTATATAGAGTTTGTTTTTTTTTAGTTTTTTTTTTGACACTTGATACTTATCTAAAAAAATATTATGAGAGCTTAATTTAATATTAAATTATGAAGGTTTTAATAAACTATTAAACGGCTTCTCGCGTTCCTGGATCAATAAGTTTATTCTGTAAGTAGATATGTGTATCCGACTGAGTTGAGACACTGTGCACGTGTTGATAACCTCGGTGTTTTGAAATTCGTCGGTGTACATTTACCATCGCACAGTTTACCTAGAAATTGGCTAACCTCAATATTACTATGTCGTGTTAATGCACATAAATAAAAACCAATTGCCGATTGTATGTATTTTTTTTTCTCGAACTGACTATGCTTTTGACCTTGCAATGTCTTAACAGCTTCACCGGACTACAATGTATGTAATCACGCGCATCATTTCAGGAAGGCCGCATTAATTTCCTTAATTATTTTAGTATCATGTTTCTAATAGTCAGGACGAAAAAAAAATTGTTCAAAAGTCATACGGAAAAGTGAATATTTTGGGGTAAAAAATCTCCGCATAAAAAGTAAATAAGTGAAACAAAAGACAGTAGGAGGATCTTCAAGAATATTGACAGATTGACATCAGCCATTCAGTTGCCGTTATATTTTATTACATAGTCGTAGCGTAAAAAGCTAAATGGTTTCATTAATTTCGTTATTACTACCGTGTGAAGCCGGTTGCTTGTAAAAGAAAAATACAGAGTTAATGTCATAATGAAATATCCAATGTAATTTTTACATACCAAAGCGATATCAGTTTGAAAAACAGTGATCAAAAATTATGACAGTAAATATTGGCTATACTCCAATATTATGATTCTCAATAAATGAATTATTCATAACGTATATTGTAGTCGTGTGAATACGCGTATGTGGTATGCGCATACGACTAGAGGCTGCGTGTAGAGTTGTGGAGGTTGCGCCCGCGTTCTTCATCTCAGAGGCGATGAGATGCCGGCAGTCGCGCGGGAAACTTCGCGGCGGACACTCGAGTAACTAGTCCGTTATTTAACCCAACAAAGAACGCTCATGTCGATCATATTTACGATAATATTACCGAGAGAGCTCGCGTGTTTGCTTCAAGTGATTATAAGTTAGTTTAAGACTATTTAAAATGATGTACGATTGAACGCTTGTCGATTGAAATTAACGTGTAAAATAAAACTGTCCAAATGAAGATGACTGTGAATCGTATAAGGGTGGTGGTGCTGGGAAGCCCGAGGAGTGGAAAATCTGGTTAGTTGTAATATTTATTACCAGTGAATGCAATTCATGACTTAAGCAAGAAATAGTGTCATAATCTATACATATAAATAAATTGAGATGTTTGTTATTTGTCCTGGTTTATGTCCGAACCGGCTGAACTTATTTGGACGGGACTTTTTGCCAGACAGTTTTTTTTTGTAATATTATGTAGATCCCATTTTGTAACTCTTTTTCATAGAGACTAAGCAATAATAATCAAATTTTACAAGTTTTTTTTTTAAAGTGGCAAACTAAAAGCTGGATCACCTGATGAAAGTGATCACCGCAGGTGCCTTAAAATTCGTAATAGGTCTTATGTAGGTTATAATACTGATAAATTTTAAAGTAAAAAATAAAGATATCCCACAATCAATTCAGATAAAACATTGTTTTCAGGAAATGATGAAATAATTTAAAATTCGCAATAATCTTATACGAGTTTGTTGTATTGATGAAATTTAAATTAAAAAATAAGAGAATGTTCACATTTAATCCAGATAATACACCTAGTTTCCATGGAATATTAAAATAACTTAAAATCCATTAGTTAAAAAATAAATGACAGTACACAGTTAAATAAAATAAAATACACAAATCGCATGAAATAATGAAACATTTTTCAAGAGAACAAAGTCAAGGGCACCAGTTAGAGTGTTACTGTTATAAAAAAATAAAGTTTGTTTATTTGTATTAAGTAATATCTGGAACTATCGATTCGATTCTAAAAATGCTTTCATTATTGGAAACTACATTGTCTTCTAGTAATATTTAACTCTCGTTAATTTTTATTTTGTAATATTTGGGCCGATTACTAATATACTATAATATTCAAAATTTTTTATTATACGTACAGGTAAATCAAGTTTACTTTTGAAATATATGTAAGTAACAGCATATTTATACTATAGGATTTTTTTATATGGGAATTTAACGGATGTTCTATAAATGCATTTATGTTGAGTATATGATTTTATTGATTGGTAGTTCATGACGTTCGTAAGTGCTTTATTAGGGTCTAAACGGAATAAGGTTTTTTTTTATTCCGTTGTTTTTTTAATTATGCTATTACTACTTCACTGTTACAAACATTTTAATCTATACAATTTAGTTTTCTATTAAAGTAAGTATTAAAGTTACAATATTTTGAAAATTCTTTTATAGGCAAGGAAACGATTTATTTAACATTCAACTATTATGGAGTTTAGCCGGATTAACAAAAACATGTAAATAAATTAATTATACGTTTTATTTTGTATATGTTTCATTACACAGTCATATTATTTTTTAGTATAAATAGAAACAATTTATTATTATATATATTAGTCCATTTTTTTTAATGTAAGTACAATAGAATAAATATTATATCATTTTTACTTTAAATACTGAGGGCATTTTAAAGTAGGATATATTTTTAAGTATTCGTCTTATAAGTATAATCACATAACTTTATTGGCGCCAAAGAGTCGCGTCGTTTTGAAATAAACATTTTTAATCGATTATGTTAAGGTAATAAAATTCACGCCTTTCCGCTTGGTGAAAGCAGAAAGATAAGGGCATCAACTATTCAACATATTTATATATACTTAAATAGCGAACATTCCAAAGAAGATATATTTGTTGAATTTTAATATGCAGGCATCTTCGGCACGAAAATGTGAGATGCTAATTAAATACTTTACAGAAAAAGAATGGAAGATTCTAGTAAACCTATATATAAAGGTTTCTGCACTAAGTTCAAAGAAGGTTTTATGCGTTTTATGTATTAATTTATCACAAATGCTATACTGGTGGTATTTTAAAAACTAATTAGCATTTAAAATAAACAAACTGTCATAGAAATTGACTTTATAATTTAAATCAATAAAAGTGGATATTTTACTGGATTCGATAAAATTCATATTGATTTTATGCTTCCAAATAAATAATATTGAATAACCTTAAATGCAATAAATCACAAGAATGTAAGTTGTACTACACAACTACATTTGTACTGTGACTTTTAGTTTTGTATCTATCCAGCTTGAATATTATGAAAGCTTTAGTGTAACGTTCATGTTAATAATTATTCCTATTCCTGAATTGAGGTCTTATTACATTAATATATGCATTAAAATTATATTATTACATTAAATAATTATTTATAAAATATGACTAATTTTGTATTTATTTTAAAACCAACTAATAAATTGTGTATAAAGTACTGTAAATATAGTTTTTTTTTGTAGGAAAATCAGAAAAAGTATAGTTACATTCATAGGCTACACACTATTAGAATGTCATTAATTTTCAGTTCATAGTTATAACATCGTTGATTAAATTACATAAGTGATGGCAAATTAATTTATAAAAGATATATATTTTGTTAAACAAATAATATACGTACATATACAACTAGTATATACTATAAGTAAGATAATATATTTTAGCCAACACTTGTGTATTTATAATTTGAACCTTGACCTCTTAATTTAATATAATTGTGTAAGCTGTGTCAGTTTATAGATGATTTATATTCTTACTAGTGGGAATGTGCCCGAATCAAGGAATTGCGTCAAAGATGTTGTTAGAGTCTTAGAGGATTGTTGGAGAGGTTAATATTATATTGAGAAAGGAAGCCAGAAAGCAGCAAAATAAATAACATTTTTTTTTAACTACTAAACGTGAGAATCAAGTACAAAGGTATATTAATCTGACTGAGTTACCGTATGAGGCTGGCATAATAATCAAGGATGTTTTGAAGCCTCGTTAAAATTCATAGCCCAGAACCAGTAACCGCGAAATAAATACGATTATCTTCTGATGTTTGGCAAATTTATGATGACGATTAGAATACTATATAATATAATAAGTAATTCTAAAATTGATCGATCAATATTTGTTTTCATATTCTACGCTAAAATAAGGGGTACGTTATTAAAACTTGTCTCGAGCGAATGATTTACACGTTTCACCGAGTTAACAAAACAAGAGAATATAACGGGAATACGGTTTGCATTTTCAGAAAGTTAATATAATTTTAATATTCGAGTGAAGGTATCGAAGAAACGTTAAAAATATAAACGAGTGAGAAGTGTTAATATGATTATTATAGGAACATTCGTTCGTATTGGTTCGGTCGATATTATAACAATTCTTGAAATATATTTGTTACGGTACTAATTAATATATATCTCTGTTTATATTTATTAGTAAAATTGGGTAAGATTGTAGTTGTTAAATCGTTTACAAATGCGTATTGTGATTTCAGCTAGCTTTAAATATCTTGTATTTTAAATATAAATTAGGTATATTAATCAATCAATTAGGTATAATATAATAAAAATATAGTTATTTTGAGGGTCAATTAAGTTAAAATTACTAAACGTGTCATCGTAAGAGTATGACCATTCGATGCCAAATTTTGCGAAGATTATTCTAGGCTACTTACTTTTTGGTTTTGATTAATCCTTTGTCATTCTTTAAATATCCAATCAAGAAGGTGAAATATAGCTAGTTTTTCTCATAAAAAACTTTGAATTTTACTTTATGTCAGTATGGGTAAATTAGAAGAATTTTTACATACTTTGTATGCAAGGATTTATTATATTTACTGAGATGACTACTTCAAAAGGTATTAGTTCTCTGTAAATGGCATCGCTCTTACTATGCATAAATATTGATACTTCCATCATATACGTTATCAGTGCATTCCATCAGATGGCGTCTCAGTGTCAAACATGAATTGCTTTGTTCTCCTTTTGATATGGGTGATAATGATATAATTACTTATTATAATTTTGATATTTATCATCTAAACTTAAGCGACTTTTTTATATTTTTATTTAACGTAGAGTAATGAAATGAATATGAATTTAATTAAAGTAAACATTTAAGGAAATTACTTTCAAAGAATTGAATCTTATGTAACTTAATTAATATTCAGGTTTTTAATTTTTCATTTCATTCCAATATTTAATACTACAATAGGAATCAGTAGAACCTTAACATTATTCTTGATTATCAAAGCAATATAACATTTCATTATTTTTACGATTAACTATAAAACCGATCATTAAAATGCTATTTGGTACGGGTTTTGTTTTCTTAAAACAGGAATCGTTACTCAAATATTTCGCTTTTTGAGTCGTGTATTATACTATGTGATGTACATGTGTGGAGCAACGACCTCGCCAGCGTCGGCGTTAACGCTTGATCGGACGTTTAAGTTACACAACTTAGTCTCGTGGCGCCAGGCGTCGGAGCCGTCGGGAAATCGCGCCGCCGCGCTGACCCACCGGCCGACTCGACACTTATTGGTACTCGCAAGCGCCCTAATTGTCGGTTGGTTGACTGCTGATGGACCGGCCTCGAGACACACGCATTTGCAATTCATTACACCGGATCGGAACCAAGGGATAATTGTCTTCAAGTTGATACAAGAAGTTCAACGCTAACCTAGAAAGACAGCTTAAATTAAATGTTACTTTACATGTATTTTTCGTCTTTGCAATCAACGATTTTATTACACAGAATACAGTCGGATACAGTCCGATATCAGAGAGAACTTCGCTATATCCTCAATTTTAAAGGTCAATTTATGTACCATTTTGTAACCTATACTAATATTATAAAGTTAGAGGGTTTGTTTGTTTATTTGGTTGAACGCTTTAATCTCAGGTACTACTGATCTGATTTGGAAAATTCTCTCAGTGTTAGGTAAGGATTATGGAGGAAGGCTAATATCATTATGCTAAGCCTAATAGGAGTGGAGCACCAATGTTTCAAATTCGGGGTGAATTATCCTTTTGAGAGCTTCCGCTGCGTGTTAGCGTTAGCCGAAAATAACTATTCCAATCGAACGAAGTCGCCGGCAGAAGTTAGTTGATTATATTATGGATTATCACTAAGTTCCTGAGTGATAGTATTGAATAATGATAAATCAATAATACCTAAAGAATTTCATTTATTAAGTTTGCAATGTTCGTTATTTTTAAGAAATAAATTCAGTTCGGGAGTTAATGAACTCGGTCATTTTGAAGATAATCAGTCCGGTTTTATATTTTAAAAGGCGCAAGCGATGATTACTGTAATAAAAGCATTCTGGTGGTCTTCTTGTACCTATATTTATCTGAGACTGTTGTGAAAAACGAGCATTGGGCATATACGAAATGATGCTAAAAATTTTGAACACATTTTATTTTTTTATATCTTTAACTGTTTAATTTGAACTTTGTTCTACTTATCGTAACTATAGTTGGACGTATATGTCGGCAATAAAAGGGATTTTCAACGGCCTATTCTACACGTGATGGATGATACCTCTAATCTATTAATTACCCCATAGATGCCTGTCGATATACAGTCCATTGTTTCTGACGATAGCGTTCATACCATCTATCAAGCAACGTGGTGCCATGTTATTTGATCACTGTAATTTGTCAATTATGCTTCGTTGATTATACAATTTTGTTATTGTTTTATAAATACATACGTATTATCATGAGTGATCGTATTTAATATTGAATGATCTAATTAATCTTACCGAAAACCTTGAGCTTTACTAATATGTACTTTCTTGTGTGCGTTTACAATGATGTCATTAATGGGGACACAGTCGTAGCGTGTTTGGACACTGTGTCGATTAACGTAGGGGCGAAACCATACCATGAGCTTGAACTTTCTTTGAAGGAAAACATCATGATGAAACCATGGCATAGCAATCTGTCTTTTGATGTAAAACATCTATAGGCGGAGGGTAAACCTGATAATTGGCGTGGCGACGCAAAACTGAATTTTACACTATTTACGAAATACTCAAAGACATTTGCAACTCTGTCTGTATAAATATAAGATTTAAATTGTTTTGTCGGTCACTGGAGTTCTATTAGTGTTATGCGGCACGCGCTGACGACCTAGCGTCCTTTGATAAATGCCGCCAAAAACACCGCGCCTGCGCCAATTGAATTTTTGTAGTTTGTATTTAATAAAAATGAATATTTATATAATAAAATAAATAAATAGTCATTATTTTATGGAACAAATTTGTAAGGCTTTATCTTTTCATTACGCCATAGCTGACGTAGTCTGTTTTAGGCATATAACTTATACAAAACAATTTCGATGTTTCACATTTGCCAGGCGTCCTGTGACGGCTCAATTTTCTTTATATATTTGTTACAGTAGCCATACTCGAGAGCCAGTACTCTCTACCTCGTGCTGCCATCTTTGACTATATTATCGTTTAAGATCAAATGAGATTATCATTAAATGCTAAAACACACCTATATTTTCTCATAAAACTACAATATCCCATAAAAAGGAACACTTTAAAATCCTGTATGTGTATATTAAATTATATATTTCTGACTAAAAGAAACTATATCTTTTTAAAGTCATCATGTTTTAACTAAATAGGAGCGATGAAATTTTATAACATTACAATGATCCACGTAATCATGTTGCAGAGAAAGTTATAATACACTTTATAGTTATTGCGTACAAAAAATGGAAAGGAATACGACTCCGAGAAATTCCGAATGCGTGCCTTAAACCTTGATTTTGTACCGTTTCATAATTTAATGTATATCAATATCATTACCTTTTTTTTTCGAAATGACTACGCTATTGACCCAACAAGGTCTTAACAGCTTCACCGGACTACAGATATCATTACCAAATAATCATACCTATATGTATTATCAGAATGATCTTCAAATTATCAGAACTTTTGTCATATAGCAGCTGGATTTTTCATGATGAGTCTTACCTCCAAATGAGTTTTTTTAGGAATTACTATTTAATAATTAGAAATATATTTGTCTCTTTTTTTTAATTTTACTTTGTTTATAGGGGATTTTATTCCACCGAACTTATCAGCCCCATTGTTCCGCAATCTTTCTAGCTGTATCATGCGAGTCGCTGATGAGGTATCATTACCAGATTATACAACTTCGTAGCTTCAACCAAACAGGGTTCGGCCAAGATGCTTTGACAAATACTTATGTTCTGGCAACTATTTTTTATACTACTCATCAACATTAATTTGTGAATTAATAAAACTGAATGTCATTTTACATTCTCTTAGCAAATATGTGAAAGCAGGAATTACCTACATTGTAATTAAATTGAATCTATTATCTATCGCCGCTTCTACTTAGACTGGAATCTGTGTGGAATTCGTGGCGGGTTCAATGCCATGCGCCAAAGTGACACGATTGGATAACGACACTGTTAAAATATAGTCCGTATTGAATAATTGGCTTTGTTTCTAATTCAACTGAAAACTCTATTTTCGTAATAAGATTAGGATAGGATTATTGCGATGTATATGATTTAAAAAATGTATACAGCCACAACTGATATAAATTAAGTACATAATAACATGCAATAAGAGTTAAGTACTCTAAAAAGAAATGACGATTTTAATTTTGATATACTCACTAATAGTATAGATGTCAAAATGAGTTTCTTTGTTTATTACATATTCATGTCTTAAGTACTTCAAATGATCATTATTACATTTTGCATGTACGTTGTCCAAAGTACATAAGGTTCCTTTCGTCCAAAAAATACCATTCTCCAGGTTACATATGTGTTAATCGGAGCGAACCAGCGAGCATAAGCTGGTATTAAATAATATGAAATTCCTCTGTCTAAGCAAGCGGCATATTCAAATAAGCTTGATAAATTACCCTTCAAATGGTGTAAACTCCGAGAGATTAAGAATGTAACTTTTTTTAAAGATATATATGAATATGATGTTTATACTAAAGATAGGATAATACAAAAAAACTTAGTAATAATGTATAATTTAAATTCATTATAATATCTTATTAGAAAGTAAAGTTCATTATTTATCAGGAATATAAAATCTAATAAACATTACACAAGGTGAAGCACGTTACAAAAGCAATTTCACTGGCACGTCCGAACCGTCGTCACTTGACAAGCAATCAGGTTTTTGAATAGACCCACTAGTTCCTTTTGATGGGCTGCCAGGATTCTCCACACTCCATTTTGTCGGTAGCCGTACCCGTGTATTGGCTATTCAGACAGCTTGCCTCATCATTGTTGGATATAACTGTTTGTATAACTTAACCGCCCTTCGGAACGAAATTCCACAAGTGAAAAGGCTAATCAATGTTTGAAGCTTGTAGAAACTTGAGAGTTATAACCTCTTAATTGTTCGTGTATTTACAATACTCTCCACTGGTTTGATCGTAGGAGTTATTTGGTATTCGTTTAATGATTTATTTTTCTTTTGTTACAGCGGTGGTCGTGCGTTATTTGACAAAACGCTACATCGGTGAATACAGTTCGACTGGAGGTATGTCTATATTATTTACTTTATATAAATACACTACAATATTCTAATAACAAGATTAAAAAACAACGTTTCCTGGTTAGGGAAAGCTCATGATAAGTCGATACCTATTATAAAATTTTGCAATAATGCAATAATATAATATACAAAATATACGTAATTTAGCCGTCTCTCATGCACGTTTTAATTTCGTAGTCTTGAAAGTCTCTCACTTCGATGTCGAATATGACGTCATCTGTATCAATAAACTCAGCAATATTTGTTTTCGTAAAAGCTCGTATATAAACTTTTTAAATTAACATGTCTGTTTCCCTTCGACCTTAAAAGTGTCGAATCATACGTCAGACTGGCGAATGGCGGCTCCATGAAGACAGAAAAATTGAGGAAATACCTTCTTACGTCAACCAACGGGAACCGGTTACAATGTAGTACAATTAAGAGATGGTTCCTTTTTAAAATTTTGTTTTATTATGTTTATATATCGCTGTTTATTGTTACAGATTTCCTTTATCAACACAGAGTAGCATTTGATGGCGCCGTGTCAGAGGTTGAAATTCTAGATACATCGAATTGCGCGGTAAGGAAATGATAAGATTGCTTTACTTGCTTACTCGACAGTTCTTACTTTCCTTCGATAAGATTAAGTCTCGAATAGACGTGCTAGGAAATAAAACGACAGTTTAAATGACAGACGAACCCGACTTAATTTACAAGTAAACAATAGAGATGTTAATCTTTCTAGGGCCGGGCCAATAGTAGCGGCTGATGCCCGCTGTACAATTTAATTAAACGAAGTTTATGTGTCTTGTACAAACTTATCAGATACGATCTTTATTGCTTCGTTTTACAGCATCCAGACGAACCCACCTACAATGCATGAGTGAATCTTATTACATAATTTCTATTACTTTTATTACGTTGGATTGTTCTGATTGAACAAACATGTTTCTCATTTCGTCTAAACAACGACGATGCCTTGACTTATTAAATGAACCAATAACGGAACTAAAAGAACAAAACAGTTTCGATGTCTCATATTGCGCAATCAGCAACTTTATTCGATGCAACGGCTGGCCCCGATACGAGATTCCGTCCAGAACAACTCGGGCTGTGACTTCATTATGTTGAAGTTCACTGACTTCATTCCTTACAAAACTTAACTCAATTAATTGTAAGCTTGAAATTTAAATAAGGGATGTTCAATTATAATGTAACCGGTTTAGGGAGTGAGGTTGTAAATAATGTTTTTACTATTTGTGGCAAGAATGGAGATAGTATGGTTACTTAAAAACATGTGTGTGAAGTAGATTCTTATCTTGCATCTTTATAACTTAATTTTATGAATCTTATATGAAAAAGTTTGGTAATGTGAATACTTTGTAATCTGTAAAAGAAACACAAGTGTAATTTGATCATAGTTAATACAAAATGTATATTAAAAACAAAATAATAAATATCAAATCCTTCATAATAACGATGATAAAGCTTATGTTTTTTTTTTATAAATAAAGTACAACAGTTTTCAAATTAAATTGAACAATAGAAACATGTAGTTAAAATTGATTTTGTAGTAAAGATTAGATATTCCAGATCCGAGGATGTTTGGCCGAGCATTTGAGATGGGGCGACGCTTTCGCTGTAGTGTACTCGGTGTGTGAGCGACGCTCGTTTTTGGCGGCGGCAGAGCTGCTGTCACTTCTAGAACAGACAAGGCTACCGGGATGCGCCGCTGTTACCCTCTTGGGGAACAAGCGTGACCTCGAACACGCCAGGTAAATATTAGAATCGTCTTACAATTGCAAAATGGTAGAACCACGTTGGAGCTATTATTGGTTTCAGCATGAATGGGTCGGCTCGCCCGGTATAGTATCACCTTCTCAGAGAAAACCAACATGAAGTAACGGTGCTTGCATTATTGCGTTTCGTTCGGTCAGTGAGAGTGTCGGAGGCCCACCTACCCTTCCCAACCCTATCCTCTCCTATCCCTAGGTGTTGCTAGTGTCCCGTGTGGTTGAGGGGCATTGTGCCGATGCGCCTCCCACAATCGTCCGGGAGGGTAACTCTCGCCCTCCCCTGAGAGGTCTACCATCCTGACCCCTCAACCGCGAAGAGGCCTCTAATGAAGGGCCTTCACCTGTCGTGGAGAAGACGTTTTGCCAATTGGCAGTTCCTGCTCCTCGACATATAGGGAGTGAAGGCACCATGGGGTTTTAGTCCATGCAAGTCGGACATAACCCATCCTCAGCTGGCCGGCTAGAGTGGGTATCCGTGTGGATTTCCACATGTAAAAAAAAATGGTGTTGCTAGTGTCTATGTACGGCGGTGATCACTTAACAACAGGTGACCCGCCTATTCGTTTGTCTCCTATTACATAAAAAAAAAAACATTTATTTTATTTGGAGTGATATTGCGTTACCTTTCTTTGATTTTAAATTATTTTATCTGACGGAAAAATCTTATATATTCGTGTTTTATTAGAATCCCTCTTAATTATATTTTGAGCATTTGGAAGAGTAGTATTAAGGAAATTAGTGTATAGTGTATAAGCCTACCATCATCTAAAGAATGTATTTTTTTGATTAGGGAGGTCCATGCAGAGGAGGGTCAGGAATTGTCGTTAAGGTTCGGATGCCAGTTCTATGAGGTGTCGGCGGCGGAGTCTTGTGCAGGCGCCGCTCTTGCCTTTCATGCATTACTGCGAGAGGCTCGTGCGCATGCGCTTCTATTGCCTACGCCAAGACGAAAGCTTGCTGCCTACTCTGTCTCTAAGGTATATTCACAATTTGACTATAGTACTGTATTAATAAAAAAAAAACAAAACAAATGTACAATTTATATCTTTGTAAATTTAAAAAAAATATTACATTCACAGGTTATTGGAACGATATTTGGAAAAAACAGCAAAAGCGTTCGCAAGAAACGCCCATCACTTAGCATATAATTAACTATAGTTTATATTTAGATTAGGCTTCGCATCCACCAGACTGTCATATGTATAAAGCTATTTTAATACCTAGTATAAGTATTTAATTAAGCTCTATCTTCGAAGATAGATTATTAATTTGTACAGCTAGAGACTTAAGTGGAAAATTATAATGAAATAATGATTTTCAGATAACATCAATGAAAAATATTATGTAAATAACGTATGTTCTCTGGAAATTCTATTAAAGAATATATTCAACCTCGCATTAGACTTATAGCGTAAGCCTAAAGAAATGAGAATTGTAAATATGTGATAAAAATATTTTATATAATTTTTACTACTTAATAATGAAGTAATTATAAGTTCAATAAAATTATATACTGAAATAAACTATTTGTTTTAATCCATTTCATACAATTTTATAGCACGAGTCGAAATCGAAAGATTGTTGTTTCATGAAAATTCATGGTAAGATATACGTCACCTATTTAGTCTATCATAAAATCTAGGTTCTCGCCCCTATCGCATATGGTTAGGAAATTAATTTAATACAGGAAATTACTGACTTAGTGTAATGTTTAATGGAACATTTGAATAATTTTTGCATTATCCATTTCTCTTGTCTTTAAATAATGTATTGGATGTTTAACTTTAGGTATTACCATCTGTATTAAATTGAAATTAATTTACTGTTTCATAGTGTTTTACGATAATTGATTGTGGACTATCTATTGTTCTTTTTTACTTGCGATTTTGCCTTTATATCTTAACCCCCTATAGTGCTATTATTAATTTTAAATCACCTCTGTTAAATTTTATTATTGCTGCTTACCTTTATGCAAACCATAATCGTCCGTCCGTATGTAGTCTGGTGAAGTAAGACCTTGCTAGGTCAACAGCGTAGTCAGTTCGAGAAAAAAAAAACATAATCGCCCGTAACGTATACAATACCTTCAAAAGTCCTCTATAACGTCAAAGTTTTATTAAGGTCGGTTTAGCCCTTTTGAAAATTCTTACGGACCTAAAACACTTCAGTTCCATTTACATATATAATTTACTCATGCTTTGTAAACTAATCACACACTATAACTTGATGTCATTACTTTAAAATGCTTTAGATTTCTTATTAAATATAATACAGAAACCATAAAGCCTAGCGCTTAAAATGGTCACATTTATTTCCAATGTATTATAGTTATATTACGTACAAGGTAAATGCTAAACAATTCGTATTTTATGGAAAATATCCACATATTCCCTGTGTCCGTGTCAAAAAGTTCTATGTCAGAGTAGTATTGATCGAACATGGCATTTACTCGCGGCGAGAGTCGCAAAAGATTGCCTAACATGTCTTTTCCATCATACGACTAGGCTTGCAACGATATATCGATAAACAAAAACGTTATCGATGTTATGTTGATGTGATAAAGCTGAGTGTCGATTATTTCAATGCAAAAAATATTGAATATCAAAAAATATATCGTATTTTAAATTACTCAATAACAACAAAATACATTTTAACTATATGAGGTTCTTATTTCACCTCATAAAATATATCTACATATAAGTACTTTGAGACATTTGTCTATTCTCGCCACAATGGAGCGGACGTCTTTTTTTAATGGCCAAAAAACAAAAGACGATTGACTGGCGGAATTGGAATAGGTTTGTTTCTAAGTTTCACGATGTAGTCCGGTGAAGCTGTTAAGACCTTGCTGGGTCAATAGCGTAGACTATTCGAAAAAAAAAAATCTAAGTTTCACTAGCTGTCGCCTGTGGCTTGACTTGTGTTAATTTAATCTTAACTTATTCCTTGGAAACAGTAAGTTTTTGCTGGATGAAATATACTCCTTGGTCTTTTCTGTACTTCTGACAATTTGTATGCAAATTTAATAATGTTAGTTTGAGTATTTAAGGTGTAAAGCGTAACGAATAAAGAAACAAACAAACACACTTTCGCATGCATAAATTTAGGTTCCTTTAAAAACGGGTTATTACTATTTTTCTTAGATAAATGCTCATATTTGTGTTAACAACTATCGATAATATCAAACTAAATTGGGCAATAAACTTTCGGTATAAAAATTGAGGAATTTGTCGATGGTTTTTAAAATATTAACTTCCCTACATATTTCTCACTCGATAAATCGTTACCACTTTAAAATGTTTATACGAATTTTGACCTACGGTCACGAGAAAGGCAGAATAGTAATTTCTGGAATGTCGAAAAATTTAAATAATCGAATGAAAATATCTCTTTTTGATATCATTCAAAACAAGATCAAATAAGTAGAATAAATCAATGAGTTATTCCTTCGCTGATAACAAGATCAAGTTCAAGGGTATGCCGATAATAAATTCGTTACAATTTATGCGCTAGCCAGATTAGAAATGAATGGTATAATAACAAGCAATAAGTAATTGATAAGCACCGTGGTTATGCAAATGCGCCATTTCCTGTTTATACATACTGCCTAATGGAAAGTAAGATCATAGATAAATTACACTTCAGAGTTTTATGAATTTACAGTTTTCAACAATATTTTCATAATCTTTTCTTTATATCATAAGAGGCAAACGAATAGGCGGGTCACCTGGTGTTAAGTGATCACCGCCGTCTAGCAACTCACTAGCAACATCAGGGGCGTCGCAAGTGCGTCGATAGCCTGTGTTTGGGAGGATGGGGGAAAAGGGAGGAGAGAGGAGAGGGAAGAGGTGAACATCCGGGGGTGTCACTGATCGAATGAAACGCAACAATGCATCACTGTTCCTTCACGTCGGTTTTCTGTGACTAGAGTTGTAATACCCCGGGGGAGCCGAGCCATTCATGCTGAAACCAGTAATAGCTTTAGCGTGGCTCTACCACCTCCTAAATCAATATTCAAGAAGGTGTTAATCTTCAAAAATATATTGTAACTATTCGATTTGATGTAACTTTACACCTCCAGCCCAGAACCACCCATTAACTTTAGAAAAGTGGAACCTTTGTGGTGTAGCGAAACACGTATAATCGATACGAATCTTTACACGTCTAATATAAGAAACAAAATTAAAATCGAAATCCAAATTTGTTTATATAATTAAAATTATAGGGCAGGAGGTTCCATGTGAAAGAGAGGAGTGTCACAACATAGTTACAAATGGTAATCAGGTGGTGGGAAGTTCAAATAAAAACAATATTATAATGGATCCTTTTAATTTAATATCTCACCCAACTATAAAGTAACATTAAGTTTTTTAGGAAGATATTATAAAATGGCGGCAACGCACTTGCAACTCCATCGTTGGGAGATTTTGGCGGGATCTTAGGCTATCATGTAGTGGATTTTATATTTTACTAGCTGTTACCCGCGGCTCCGCACGCGTTTTTGGAATTTATTAAAAAAATATTAATATTAATATTAATGTGTAAATAACAATAATACTCTTTCAAACATTTGTAAGTATGACACGCACATCATCTACTGTAACGGATAACAGTTCATCATTACTATGTAAAACAAAGTCCTGTTCCACGTCTGTCTATATGTCTGTTCGCGATAAGATCAAAAACTACAAAACGCATCTTCATGTAGTTTTCATTAATATATAAAATGATTCTTGGGCAAGGTTTAGGTATAGTTTGTCTTATTATCAGGGCAGACAACGTCTGCTGAACCCGCTAGATTAAAATAAAACAGCTAATTAGTTACTTATTTGCCCGTAAAATTCCCGTTCAAATATTACTTGTAGTCCGGTGAAGCTGTTAATCCTTGCTAGGTCAATAGCGTAATCATTTCTAAGAAAAAAAAACGTTCAAATAGGTCCAGCTGTTTTGGAGATTACTCGGAACAAATAAACAAACAGACATATCGACAGAATAAAAAAAATGTTGATATTTTTAGCACCACAGATATATGTATTAACCAAAAAGTATTTATTTTAATATTACATACATACACACTTTATTTTTATAATACGGAATATATCACAAATCAAAAATTGGAAACAAAACTAATGTACAATAAACTTTTTGAGGAGTTTTTGGCGGAATTTAATTCTGTCATGCAGTGGATTTTACATTTTATTCATAATTTTGTGTTACTTGACTCTATATTATGTTAAATTGGCAGCGTTTTATGTAATTTAATGTTTGTTTATTGCGCGTAAGTGAAATGAATTGGTTTTGAAAATTAAGAAGATAAAAATATACGAAATATTAATAGAAGATTTAGCGCTTATACCTTTTCATTAACTTAGACATAAAAGAAAACTGGCTAAAGAATACATAACAATTACCTAAATTGACAACTTCAGAATTGGCAGTATGGATCAATTCCTTCGCCAGTCTTATTGGACGAATATTATTACTACTAAACTATTTGAATAACAACACAAAATAAACTTTACAAATGTTTCCGTTACAAACGTACCACGTATGATTAAAAATTGAAAACAAAACTAACGTAGAACAAACTTTTTGAGTAGGAACACAAAATAAACCATGAAAATATTTCCGATAGAATGTTATCGCGTTACCATGGCAACGCATATAATACTAACATTAACACGCAGCGGAAGCTTAAAAAATAGCCCGTTTTTTTGACATTCTTCATCAGTGCTCAACTACTGTTGGTTTTAACGTGATGATATGTAGCCTATAGCCATCCTCGATAAATGAGCTATCTAACACTAAAATGAAGTTTCAAATCGGACCGGTAGTTCTTGAGATTATAGCGTTCAACCAAACAAACAAACAAACTCTTCAACTTTATAATATTAGTATAGATTCATAATCTTGTGTTATTTGACTGTATATTTTGTAAATTTGGTGGTGTTTTACGTAATATAGTTAGTTTATTGTGCATAAGTGAAGTGAATGGAAAATAATACCATGGAGCATGAAATTCTGAGATGCCATAAAAACTCCCTGGAAGGTTCTTACGACGGATCCACCATCTTGTACCATATTGACTCACACGACGCTTAATGTTGTAATGATCGCACGACGTTTGTAGTTATTGACTACACGATAATGGCAGTAATAATCTGAAAGATTGATTGCCAAAAATAAAGTTAAAATAAACTCCATGGTATTGCTAGTGTCTTTGGACGGCGGTGATTACTCAATCACGTGGCCTACCTGTTTGCTTGCACTCTATTATATAAAAAAAAGTTAATTGATGTTATTAGATTAGAAGAACTACTTCAACAACTTAGAAATTCTTTTTTTCAAATTCAATATTTTTTAATCATCATTCGAAAAGACGAGACAATGATATACCTTTTAACTACAATTTTGTTGTAATTGATTCTTAAAATATGTAGTTTGTAATTTGATAAAAGAGATTCTGTCTTAGTTTCTGTCGATACAGACACAGGTGTGCCGTCTCGTTGCGATGTGGAGATATAAGTAATAAATCCGATTTAGATCGAGTCCATGGCGCCAACGTTCCGCTTGCCAAGGCATACTAGCAAAGATGAGGGTTTGATTGTTATCTACCTTGGATAGTAATGCGCGTCGGATCTAACCTCAATGTGGCCATAGAAATTTATTTATTTATAATCAGTAATGACCGCTTGGAATCTCGTCTTAGGGATTTTGACTGTAAAGCAAATTTATCAGTACTTTTCCAATAAAAAAATAAATAATTATTTGGGGAGGTCACCACATCCCCTGCACCTGTCCCAAACACAGGCTGGCAATACCCTTGCGACTCCGCTGGTGTTGCTAGTGTGTATGGACGGCGGTGATCACCTAACACCAGGTGACGCACATATTCGTTAGTCTCCTATTAAAAAAAAAAACTGCACCGTCACGGGACGCCTGGCAGATGTGAAACACATGTGTGACGTAGTAAACAAAACTGTATATACTAAGGGGATGCGAGCTCAGTGCGGCAAGAGAGATTGCGCACAGTTGCTTCCGCATGGCATCGCGTCGTCACGTCTCACACAAATCGCCACGCCAACAATTAAGTTAACCCTCGCTTATAGATGTCTCACATCAAAAAAAAAATTGTGTCGTCACGGGACGCCTAGCAGATGTGAAACATCAAAATTGTTTTGTATAAGTTATATTCATAAAAGAACAGATTACGACAGATTACACCTATGGCATAATGAAAAGATAAAGCATTACAATTTTTTTCCATAAACTAATTACTGTTTCTTTATTTTATTACATAAATATTCATTTTTATTAAATAGAAAATTCAACTAGGCGCCGGCGCGGTGTGTTTGGCGGCATTTATCAAAGGATCGTTGATACGTGCCGCAAAGCACTATTAAAACGAGTAGCGTACAAAATAGTTTGAATCTTATGTTTATACAGATAGGATTGCAAATATTTTTGAGTATTTCGTTAATAATGCAATGTTCGTGTTTTGCGTCGCCACGCCAACAATTAGGTTTACCCTCGCCTATAGATGTTAAAAAAATAACATCCTATTTGATGTCATCTCGCGCTAAGGTTTTACGAGTATCATCATTGGTATATGTTACGCTTTCACTACTAAATCCTCTATTGCTGATTCACTATATTCTTTAATTGATGTTAAACTTCGAAACGATTGCGCGGGGTCGCTCGCACTTGACCTCTCTTTATTAAATTAGTGACATAGCTTTTACATCTGTCAAGAATCAAATGCTTTCTTTATTGAGTCGCTATTACATCTGTATTTACAGATTTTCTAATTGTCCTTTGTTTTATCCAATCTACAAAGTCATTATAATTTATTATCATTGTAAATGAATTTTGGCCTAAATATTATGCTAGAATATTTTGATTTTAATGTATAAATATGGTGTAAAAGTAAAGTTAAAATGTTAAGAATTGAATTTCTAGTCAGTGATGTTTTAATACGTTCCGTACGTTTTTTATGTATTTATTAACAATGTTAGGGGCATTGCTAGTAAATGTATGGTAAAAGGGGTACTAAATTTGCAGAACATAAACAAAACATTACATTTAAGAACTATTAAACTTGTTTTAGATCCTGTGGTGTTATGGTTTCCGTGGACTTTCGAGTATACGTTTGTAATAATATGCCAAGTAGTGAATCAAATACTGTAATAGTCAGTTTAGTTCCTGTGGAGCTTCTTGTAATTAACAATAGTATATAACCAGTTCATTTAAACATTCCAAAAAACATCAAAGTTATAAACATGAATACATTTTTAGAATAATATTTACATTAAAATTTTTAATTAAGTATCATAAAAAATTACGATAAAATTAGTTGACATCCGCAACTTCATGTACATTGTTTATTATTTTAACAATATATTTTTTATACAGAGGAATAAACAAAAAATATTGAAAACGAAAATATATTTTGTTTACATAATTCTCCTCTCCAGTGTGCGGACCGCATCACTTAGCCACTTCTCCGCGGCTAAAAACATAAATATCGCCGAATGCGTAGTATAAAAACTAATATAATAAAAACAATACTTTCTTTAATAACTTTGATCTAAGCAAAAATATCGCGGTAAATCTGTTTTTCAATAAGGACCAAGTGTCGAAGGGTTAATAAAAAAAAAGAGCGAAATCTATTAAGTACTTTTTGTGTATTGCACGCAAAACGGCAGACTTCTATAATTTTGTTTATATACATTAGACGTTGTTTCGCCGTGATAGTAAAAAAACCCTTGACAAATCACATACCTTCTTCGTGAATCAATTTATTCGCAAGAAAATTCTTTCAGTATTTTTTTTAATTAATCGCTAACAGATAGATAGATAGATCTGTATCTCTGTCTCGTGCAGAGGACTTTATTTTATAATATGGAATAATAATAAAATAATATAGGTTTATAACGAAACAAAAGTAAATACAATGATGACATAAATACTGTGTTGTAAAAATAATGACGCGCCACAATAGCTGATGTAAAATATTAAATTTTAGTTCGAAGAATGACATCATAGCCATATTCCAATACATTATTGCGGCAATGCAGCATCGAAATGACAAGAATATGACATGAAGAAATACGTTATAGAGTCGTGCATTGGTACTGATGCTGGAGATAGCTTATCAAGAGCTTTCATCTCCCGCTTTAGATTAAACGATTGGGTGTGTTTAATTGCTTGTATTTCTATGGATGCGATCGGTCACTGATGCACGACTGTGTAATGATGAGTATCAAGGAGATATTTATTTATTACACAATGTTATATTTTATTTCAGGCCTCATACAAGCTTTGAAGGGCTATCTATAAAGTTGAACCCAATTATGTCTATTGCCTCCAGAATCATAATACATGTACGGTCTAGTGGGATACATATGAGGGTATACATTTATGTCTCACCAACGCATATAATAGGTGATTCTGTGTGTACAAGGCAATAATCAGCCCAAGCCGAGGCGCGCTCGTAAGCCCTTGAGCTCATTGCCATACGGCTGAGCGCTTTAAGCGCGCTAGTAAAAAGCTCGGTAAAGATGTAACGGCCCGTTAATCCACAGCAAAAAGTCAGATCGAAAAAATTCTATTTTTTTTTTTCGAAATGACTACGCTATTGACCCAGCAAGGTCTTAACAGCTTCACCGGACTACAAAATCTATTATCATCGTTACGAATGCTATGGCAGGTACTAGTCCTGTAGATTTTATAAAAGACGATAGGTACGACTAGACCCAGATGTGAAAACAAGTTAGGACTGTCAATAATATACCCTTAATATTTTCTCGAAAATTGTTTTAAATGTAGAACTATTGCAGTCATAGTACATTAATAATAAATATAACACCCCACCTAGGTACTTCTTGCAACATGAGATTTTTGTAATCAGTATACGACAAAATTATATGACACTGCCCAAGTTACCTCAATAGTTATTCATGTGTATATTCCTGTAATTTTATGGCAATGCAAATAATTTACCTTTATTTAAAACTAGCCTCTGCCCGCGACTTCGTTCGCGTGGAATAGATACACTAACACGCAGCAGTTCTCAAAAGGAAAAATCCCGATTTTGAAACATTTTTCATCTGTGCTCCGTTCCTATTTACCTTAGCATGATGATATAACGATTGGTTGAATACCGAGGCCTGAAATTATAACAAACTAGCCTCTGCCCGCGACTTCGTTCGCGTGGACATAGTTAATTTGGGCTAACTAATATGCAATGAAAGCTCTCAAGAGGAAAAAACACCCAGATTTTTAAACATTCTTCATTGTTGCTCCGCTCCTATTGGTCTTAGCGTGATTACATATATATAACTATAACCTTTCTCGATGAATGAGCTATATAACACTGAAAGAATCATTCAAATCGGACCAGTAGTTCCTGAGATTACCCCCTACAACGTCACAACATCACAACGTCACGAACTCACAAACTTACTTCTTTATAATATTAGTACAGACAACCAATGACATGCGGTTTAATGCGTGTTTAATTTTTTTTCATCCTCGTTGTATAAAACCTAGTATAATGTCTGTTCGCGGTCGTTCAATCTGTCACCTTTATAATACAGACAGAGAGACGCGGCAAAGGGCTTTGTTTTATTATTGTATTCGCTAATGCGTGGGGAATATTCTTTGTGTGACGTATGATTTGAGAATCAGTTATAAAAAATATTGTTGCTAATTCATTTCACAGTCATTAATACAAGTGTTTTTAAGTGGATAGATGCAGAATAGAAATGCGGGTTATTTTATAGTTTACCACAGCGTATGTTGAATGTTCTATATTTAGCTATACAAACCGCAACATAACCTTGTCCATAACATACTTCATCGTTATTATTTTAACCTTCTTTATGACTTCTTATGGACATAAGTTGTAAAAGCTTAGTTCAAGATATCCTATGTCGTAGTTTAATAAAAAAACAAAGTAAATTATATGAATTTTATCGATCTTGATCCTTCCCAAAATCTACAATTCGTAGTTAACCCTTTATTATAACAGTGCTTATTATAATATTTATGACTAGCTTACACCTGCTTCGACTACATTGTTTATTGCCTTGACAACATATTGAACACACACACATAGAACATAGAACACACGTTTAGAACTCGACAACGTACAGAAGAAAAAAACATTAAAAAAAAGAAATGTAAATAATGTTGTTTTGCTTACAAAATTTTGTTCATCTTTTGTAGTGTTTACGAAAATCGTAGTTCCCTAAAACTTTAATAACTTTAGATTAAATGAAGATATCGTAACATTTGTTGTAGATAAGGGCCAAGTATCTAAAAAGTAAAAGTAAACAAGACAAATGAGACATACCTAGTAGTTTCTCCGCGATGCGCGCGTAATGGCGTACCTGTATTAATTTATTTATAATCTATACTAATATTATAAAGAGGTAAAATTGTGAGTTTGTGACGTTGTGATGTTGTGACGTTGTGACGTTATAGGGGGTAATCTCATGAACTACTGGTCCGATTTGAATAATTCTTTCAGTGTTATATAGATCATTCATCGAGAATGGTTATAGGCTATATATCATCAAAAATCGGGATGTTTTTTCCTTTTGAGAACTGCTGCGTTTTAGTCTTAGTGTATTTATTCCACGCGAATGAAGTCGCGGGCAGAGGCTAGTATATAGATAAATCGATTACGCGTTACCTATATTATTTTAATACCTTTTTTTTATGCCATAAAGGCAGCAAACAGGCTGACGGCCCACCTGATGGTAAGTGGTTACCGTCGCCTATGAACAACTGCAACACCGAGGGCATCGCTGTGTGTTGCTGACCTTGAAGAGCGCGTTTCAGTCCCTTCTTGAAGAGCCCCATATCATAGCCCTGAGGAAAAACCGTGCCGGGCAACCCATTCCACAACGTCAGCGTACGCATGAGGAAGATTCGAGAGAACCTCACGGTAGTCGCGATTTTGCTGGCTTTTAAGGTGTGTGGATGAGCAGCCAACCAGTGGCGGGAGGTGCGAGTTTGAAAAGGTGAATACGGCACCATATTAAATAGTTCCTCAGAGCACTCTCCATTATACATGCGGTAGAGCATATATAGACAGCCAATGTCTCTACGAAGTTCTAATGTCTCTAGTCCGCGTGTTAAATCGGGATCTTCAACAATACGAATAGCTCGCCTTTGGACGGAATCAAAAGGAGAAAGCTGGTAGGCAGGAGCACCAGCCCAGATGTGTGAGCAGTACTCCATATGAGGACGTACTTGCGCTTTGTAGAGCACAAGTCGTTGTCTTGATGTGAAGTACTGCTTGGTCCGGTAGAGAATACCAAGTTTCTTAGATGCTAACTTGGCCTTCCTTTCCAAATGACTCCGGAATTGTACATCGCTAGATATGTTGACGCCAAGGATCCCGATAGTACTACAAATATTTAGGGAAGTGCTCTGGAACTTAGGTGCTATGACGAATGGGGTTTTTTTCGTGGAAAATGCACATACTTGCGTCTTAGAGGGATTGAATTGGACAAGATTCGCCTCTCCCCAATCAGAGGCCCTGTCCAGCGACCTTTCAACCTCGGACACAAGGTTAGTCCGATTTCGCTCCACAAGCATCTGAGAAATATTTGCACGACCCGAGTATACGGCATCTCCTGTGCTGTCGTCTGCGTAGCAATGAATATTAGGAATATCCAATAGATCATTGATATGCAGAACGAAAAGTGTAGGAGATAGCACAGAGCCTTCTGGGACACCAGCATTAATTGCCAAAGCATCAGAGGTGTGGCCATCGACTACAACTCTTATGCTACGCCCGGACAAGAAGCTCAATACCCACGTGCAGAGATTCTCAGATATACCATAGGCCTTTAGTTTGGAGATGATAGCCTTATGCCAGACTCTGTCAAAGGCCTTTGCGATATCTAGGCTAACTGCCAAAGCCTCCCCCTTACTTTCTATAGCTTCAGCCCATCTTTGTGTTAGGTAAACCAGAAGGTCACCAGCCGATCGGCCATGACGAAAGCCATATTGGCGGTCGCTGATCAGTTGATGCCCCTCAAGATACCGTAACAACTGTGTATTAATGACTCTCTCCATCACTTTAGAAAGAAGGGAGGTAATCGCTATAGGTCTGTAATTAGTAGGGTCCGTTCGATCCCCTTTTTTGGGTATAGGATGAATATTGGCTATCTTCCAAGAGCTCGGAACCTGACTGGATGTGTAGCAAATTCTGAACAAACGTACAAGAATAGGAGCCAACTCAGGAGCACACGTTTTTAGGACGATTGTTGGAATTCCATCTGGTCCACTCGCCTTATTGACGTCAAGAGAAAGGAGAATGCGCCGTATAGCTGTTTGAGTGAATGTGATTTCGGACATTGAGTAATCACACCGTGTGATCTTAGGAGGCGATGCGTTCTCATCGTCTAAAGTCGAGTTTGACGCAAAAAGGTTGCAAAAAAGATCTGCTTTTTCCTCTGCTGTGTAGGCCAGGGAATTATCAGGTTTTCGTAAAGGTGGAAAAGACGAATGACAAAAATTTCCATTGATAGCTTTGGCGAGAGACCAAAAATCCCGACTGCCAGAGGGATATCTAGCAAGGCGTTCACCTATTCTACCAATGAATTTAAATTTTGCTGCAGCAATTGTCTTCTTCGCTTTTCGGGATACTGCGTTGTATATTTTCTTCAGATATGGAGATTTAGGATCCTTGCGGGATCTTGCCGTAGTCCAATTTCTGAAAGCAGCTTCCTTTCGATTAATTGCTTCGGAACAAGTTTTGTTGAACCATGGCTGACTTTTGCCATCAACAGGGACCACAGAAGACGGGATGTAACAATCCATTCCTTGCAGTACCACCTCGGTGACAGAGTCAGCACAAGCATTTGCATCAGCTGAAGGGAAACATAGCTGAGAACCTTCTAAGGAAATGGTTACGATCGCTGTGTGCCACATATTTTTTCTCTAATGATCTTTGCGTATTTTGTTTTAATCTTCAGTCAAGCAAAAAAGTCTATGGTGCAAATTGAGGTGGCTCGTTAAAGTTTGCCTAATGTTCACAAGAAGACAAATTGTTTTATTATATAACTAACACTATTAGCAAAACCATAAACTGAAAGGTATACGTATTACATAATAAATTGATTAGTTTTTTAAGGTAAAGATTTGATGAAGCAGGTAAATATTCCAAGTGTTATGCAAACGTAAAGTCGGTCGAGCTCAAATCTAGGTTGTTTGATGTAAAAATATTAGCCTTTATTCTAAAGCATACAAGCTTAATTACTAAGAAGAATTTTATAAATGGTTAGCTAATTTTAAACAAACATTTAAAATGCAATTGAGGCTTTCGTAATGCCAAAAAACCAACACGTTGTATTGAATAATTGTATAATGAAACCGGTAAGCGAAATCATATCGAGTTAAACGCTTAATGGAGTCTAATATAGATAACCACTAAGCACCTGTCTGTAGGTTGACGAATGAGTACTTCTAGTGGGAAGTTTAAGAGACTCATCGGAGAAAGTGAAATTGGTTTAAAGAACTAGAGTGACTGGATTAGGTAGATACGTTTCCCGATTTAATTTGCGTTTTGTCCAAAGATTTTCAGTTTGTGTGTGTGTGTGTGTGTGTGTGTGTGTATGCCTGTGCGTGCGTGTGCGTGTGCGTGTGCGTGTGCGTGTGCGTGTGCGTGTGCGTGTGCGTGTGTGTGTGTGTGTGCGTGTGCGTGTGTGTGCGCGAGTGTGCGTGTGCGTGTGTGCGTGTGTGCATGGGTGCGTGTGTGCGTGTGTGCGTGTGTGTGTGTGTGTGTGTGTGTGTGTGTGTGTGATAGGGTAAAATTACTAATACTAATCATTGATATTTTCACTTAAAATGTTTTAGTAAATTATGTAATCTATCTATCTAATATCTTTAAATGAGCAGTTCTTGTATATTTTTAAATTTATATATTTTCAGGATCTCTGAAAGGTGTCATCTATTTCCGCGAAACTTAGTATGTGGGTAGTTGCGGGGACGATAAATCGATCTAGCTAGATTTCATTCATAGAAAACTTTTTATTACTGAGTTTTCAGGCAATAAAGAAATATAGCTAGAATATAAAGGTAAATTTCGCCGGTGCTGTCAAAAATAAAATAGCTCAAATGGAAATAGGTTGCTTCGAAAATCCGTGTAATCCCATTTCATATCCCAGTGACAGCAGAAGAGATATAGTTTATAATTTATTTTTTCGAAAAAAAATTTAATTTTATAAGGCAAACCTAACAGTTTATTTTAATTTAAAAATGTTTTTTAAAGAACCGGGCTAGGCTCGGTCGCCCAGGTACTATTGATAATTAGCGGTAACGGCGGGTGTTCTTCCGCCCTAATAAGAAAAAAACCTTGACAACTTATATCTAAACCTTCCTCAATAATCAATTTATCTCTTGGTGAAAACGGCATGATAATCCGTTCAGTAGTTTTCGAGTTTATCGCGAACAGACAAACGTGGCAGAGGACTTTGTGGTTTATAGTATGTAGTGATATAGACAATAAATTATCACTTGAAATCTACATAATTTAACATCAAAAGTAAATACTACTTTAATCATTTCTTAATATATAAATTTAATGTACAATTATTAAGAACATTTTCTACTTTTAACAACATTTCTTTTGATATTATAAGTTAAAATAACAATTTAGAATATAATTTTGAATGGTTACAATTGTGAGTGAAATCATGAAGTTAATTTGAAAATACGATATTACTTCTGTTCAGGCATTCGGAGTATGACCGTTAATTTTGAATTTCTTGATGAGGGTTGTAGTATGCTTCAGTTATAAGTATTTTTTTGTAAGTAATTGTTTGTCTAAAAAGTCAAACAGATATATGGAAATTGGGGCAGTTAAAATCACCGCTACCTTCAGTATCAATTTTAGTTCAGAAGATAAGTATAAAAATTGGTGACAGTTAAAATTTAGATATCTATGTTATTAGACTTAGTGCTGCGTATCCGGCACTCGCTGGACAGAAAATACTCTTGTCCGAGTGTTCATATTTATGTATAACATCGCCTACAGTTTCGGTTCAATTGTTATGTAGGCTACATACGTCGCCTGTAATTCTGTTCTGATATCAAATTACGCAACAAAAACAATCAAGTCACGGCACTTCCAGTTTTTTTTTTCAGTCACACATACCGTACGTCCGTCGGTCGGGGCATGTTCACAGATAACACTAAATGGCTAATTTGTATTTGTAAGGCACATGTTGCGTAAATGGAGTCACGTTCATTGCGTCGATGCTAATAAGTTTAACCGGTAGCTACCGTGCTGTTTGACAGACCAACAGTCTTATTATGACTGTGAGTGATATGATATGAAAGTGAGATTCCGTTTGACTCGACAGTTTATTTTTAATAATAGCATTTCTTCGTGATTATATGTGTGTTTACTGAATGAATTTTACTGTCACGTAGAACATCCTTTATAGAATGTGTTACTTTGCGGAAATCAATCAATAAATATTATATTGAACGTTACTTTACATTTCCGCCTGAAATTGTTTGGCCGCTACCACAAAAAATCGTTTGATTTAAAACATCTATAGGCGCGTAAAATGGCTCTTACCCGAACAGGGTCCATGCATTAAATAATTAGGAGTTATTAAATAAAGAAAATAATAATTAAAACATTTTCAAAATATAATTTATAATTAGAAATCAAATTCATCTAAGCGTAACAAATCTAACTGAATATTATAAGTTAATAAGTTACCAGTTGTTATCGTTTAATATGTATTACGCATGGAATGAAATAAAGCTTTATTCTTATTATAGGCGCGGGTAAGCCTGATTGTTGGCGTGGCGAAGACGCGACAATGGCATGCGCAAGCGACTGTACTGAGCTCGCATACCGATATAATGTCATTAGAGAATTCGAAAATTTAAGATTCGTTCGAAACGACCAATTTCGATGTTTCACATCTGCCAAGAGTCCCGTGACGGCCCAATTTTTTGCAGTGAGACGTGGTAGCGTTTCAGGCGGAAGTGCAAAGTATTATCAACTATAATATATTTATTTCACGTGTTAAGGAATGGAACAATATGTATATTTAGGGCCAGAGTCGTAATCGTCAATAGAAGAACATGCGTAACAAAAAGTTCTAGTTATATATGGTTATTTTAAATGTTAAAAATATGTACATACTATAGGGCCCGGTGGAAGTTTATCCCGCTCTGGTAATAAAGAAAACCATGTTAATTTATATTACCTAAACCTTCCTCGTGAATCACTTTACCGACTGGTGAAAACCCCATAAAAATCTGTTCAGTAATTTTTGAGCTTATCGCGAACAGACAGGCACACTTGACAAAGAACTTTGTTCTGTAATATGGAGTGGTCATATAACAAAAATGAGTTTTTATCATCTGTTTATTAGGGCTTAGAAACGTATCATTTTATTATAATTGTGTGATTAATTATTTACAGATTTCTTTGTATCTAAATTGACAAATTCATTAATTTGTTTAGATAAATATAAGATGAAGCTACAGTAAAAACAAATTGATAAAAACCGTATGGAGTTTTTATTTCAGTGAATATTAAATTAATTATTTATTATATCCATTTACATCTTTAGAACCAATTTTTATTCCAGCGTACCCTTTACCTTTAACAGGATAAAGCTACGCTATTTACAAAGAAACGCGTCAGCTAATAATTTTTTTTTACAGCATTCGACGTATATAAGACGTTAACTGTTAATAGAAAGTCATCACATACTTTGTACTGCCGACTTGTTTAGATATTTATAGCACTCGCATACCTCAGAGACGTACGTAGAACATGCTTCATCTCAACTGTTAGGTATAAGGTAAAACTAATCTTGTTCCTCGCATAAAATGTGCGTCAATTTATTAACGCTCATTTAGTAGTCTAAGGAGAAAATTATACATTTTTGTAAATGTATAATTAAGAACCTATAAAAATATTGAATAATTACACATTTAGTTTAAATTAAATGTAACTTATAAGAAGGTAACTGGACCGAGCCTAGCTCGGCTCTTTAATAATTTTTTTTAGTTAAATTAAACAGTTAGGTTTGCCTCACAAAAATAGAATTTTTTATCAAAAAAAAGATAAAAATAAAATTATCTTTTGCTATCATGCGGATTCGAACTGGGGTTAGACGGATTTTTGAAGCAGCCGATTTCCATCTGAGCTATCTTTGTTTTGACAGTGGCTGTGAAATGTACCTTTATATTCTAGGTATAATTTCTCATTGCCTGAAAACTCAATTAGAACAAGTTTTCTATGACAGAAATCTAGATAGATCGATTTATCGTCCCCGAAACCACCTACAAACTAAATTTCACGGAAATAGCTGACGCCGTTTCCGAGATCCGGAATATATAAAAATATACAAGAATTGCTCGTTTAAAGGTATTAGATCTATGAATGTATTTCGATCTTTTCGATTACGGTATATATGATTGATGAAATTAGAATGTGGAAATTACATGTAATTGTCATGTTATTCTATTTAATTAAAATATAGCATTAATAGGGCTTTTTGAATACCCGCTTGGCTATTTACGACCTTTCAGGGGAAAATCTGCTTCAAAAATATTATAAGCCACGTCAATATAAAACACTAGTATTATCTAATTGTAATTTTGTTCAACCTCTGATAGAAATCGAATGTCAATGAAAAAAGCAATTAAAAACACATCATCGAACTGTATAGTGTTAGCAGTACCAATATACTACCTAGTTCTATTTAACTAGGCAAGTGTCAGTTGCATTTCAATCAGCCGCTAGCAGAAGTGACGAACGCGTTCTGCGATAGTGTCATTCAAACTCGTGTAATGTTGCGTTGTACGTCACGATTTAACATCGAAATATCATGGCTCAATTTATTGATACGTTTATATGTAATAGCTCACTACAATAGAGTTGTATTGATTTTATCAAATTTATTCTTTCCTTATATTTTTTTAATGTCCTGATTCAATAATATTGTTAGTATATAAATTATTATACTTTACTCGTGGCGTAATATATAATAAATAAATAAACTTGTTGTTTTCGCAAAGAGATCATTTGGAATTGGAAATATAGACGGAAAGAGGGGTTACATGAGCATAATATCAAGTCTCCAAGATTTATTATTCCTGGTATAGATGATACAAGTCAGAGAGAGTCGTGGTTATTGCAAAATGATTTGGAAGCAGGTGATAGTCGAGGTGCCACCTCCGGGGGCCCACATATATGTGGTGGCAGTTCGTGTCAGGGTGGGGTCCCGGATGAAGTATCTGGGCCTCACCCTGGACGGACGCTGGCGGTTCGAGCCCCATTTCAAGGGGCTCGGACCACGCATAGTTGGGGCGGCAGCGGCGCTCGGACGACTCCTCCCCAACACGGGTTGCCGCCTGTCGCCGCCTATACATGGGGGTGGTGCAGTCCATGGCCGCCTACGGGGCATCGTTATGGGTGGACGCCCTCAACGCCACCAATATCCGTGCGCTGCGAGCCGCACAGCCTATTGTGGCGTTGAGGGTGATACGGGGTTACCGGACGGTGTTCTCTGCGGCGGCCATGGTGCTGGCCGGCTCTATTCCCTGGGAGCTGGAGGCGGAGGTGCTTGCCGCCCTATATAATTTATAAGCGGCTAAGAAACAGATGGGAGAGCCTCTAGCTCCCGGGGAATTAGAGGAAAGAAGGAAATTTAAGAGAGGGCTGAGAATGGAGAGGTGGGGGCGGGACCTGGCGGACGCACAGTACGGTCGATATACCATCGACGCCGTCCGCCCGGTCCTGCCCGAATGGTGCAATCGACGAGGGGGCTTCCTGACCTTCCGTCTGGTGCAGGTGCTGATCGAGCACGGATGCTTCGGTTGGTACCTGTACCGAATAGCGCGCACGGACCGACCGCCGTATGCCACGAGTGCGGCGTTGACCCGGACACCGCGCAGCACACATTGTCTGAATGTGCTGCGTGGGAGGAGCGACGTCGCATTCTGGCTGTGGCGGTAGGAGGGGAACTCTCGCTGCCGAGCGTGGTCACGGCCATGCTCGGTAGCGAGGATGTATGGAACGCAGTTGCCTCCTTCTGCGAGGAAGTCGTCTCGCAGAAGGAGGCGGCGGAGAGAGTCCGCGAGAACGATCCGCTAAACGGCCCTCTCCACCAACGGAGGACAGGCGGCAGTTTGATCGCCTCTTCCCGCAACCGGACCTAGGGATAGGTGGGTCGGGGGCTCACCCTCCCATTGCACAGGTCCGACGGACGAAGCAGACGGCCGGTGTGTGCCCGGCTGTCTCCTTATACAAGACGAGGCCCGGCGGCGGCACTTCTGCTGCTGGGCCAACCGCGGGGGCGGCACGATGAAGTCTATAGAGATCTCGTGCCGCCCCAACCATAGCGGAAGACGTACACCGTGGGGTTTTAGTCCGTGCGAGTCGGACATAACCCACTCTCTCCCCCGGGAGGGTGGGTATCCATAAGGGATTTCCCCACGTTA
This sequence comes from Antheraea mylitta, assembly GCA_014332785.1. Lineage (NCBI taxonomy): Eukaryota > Metazoa > Arthropoda > Insecta > Lepidoptera > Saturniidae > Antheraea > Antheraea mylitta. The sequence continues at coordinate 625,333 of JACEII010000010.1, forward strand.
AAAAAAAAGGTGATAGCCGGGGTAATCAAAGTCCGTTCAATGTCTTAGGATTAGTAATCACATGCTTGTCAAAATTATCGAACGATTTGATGTTTTGATCGCAGACTCTTTCTCCATCAAGCCCAAAAGATCAAATAGACACAAAGCAATGTGTGTCCTAGTCTCTATGTGCTAAACCTGAAGCAATCTTGAAACAAGTGCTCAATGTTTTGCGCAGATGTGTTGAGTATTTAAAGAGAAGTATGTAAGAAACAAAGAAATTCAGCAATGTTACTCGCGTCCGGGAGAATTGTACCTCTTTTTTTTTTTCTTTTTCATATTTAATAAAAAGGGAATATTTATATAATAAAATACATAAACAGTCATTATTCTATGAAACAAATCTGTAATGCTTTTTCTTTTCATTATGCCGTAGTTGATTTCTGTGGTAATTTGTGCTTTTAGGCATATAACTTGTACAAAACAATTTCGATGCTTCACATCTGCCAAGCGTCCCGTGATGGCTCAATGTTTGTGATAATACCATTTGTAGGGTAAACTAAATCGCTAGGTATGAGTGTAAAGTATGAAATAATATAAACCGGACTCAAACGGGATTATAGAGGAAATAATGAGTTCAATTGCAAAGTGGAACTCGGCTTTGCCGCCGGCTTATGCCAGTAATGACTCTAAAACACTATTTAACTATCTGTGTGATATTTGAGATTAGCTTCTAATAAGCAAAGGTGAGGGATAGTGTATGTTTAATATTGATATTTATATGTTAAAATATCTCATTGAAATACATCCAAAACTTTTGATTAAAAATTGAGTGTAAAACACACAATAAAAGTGAAAGTACAGGAAAATATTTTAAAAGAAATAATACAATAAACACTAACGTCACGCGGTGTTCTCAGTCGGTCATCCATCCAAATACTGACTGTACCTGACGTTGCTTAACTTAGGTGATCGGACGAGAACTGGTGTTTTCAATACTCTATTCGACATAGCGTTTTCCTCTACCATTTTACGTAACGCGAAACGGTTTCGGAATAGAATTTCAAAGCCCTTCATTGTTTAACTTCGATAATCAGTTTTGTTTTTAATGTACCATATACATACAAGTATAGTTATAATATCTGTTGTTTGTCCAACTGGACCGATTGTAACGGAACTTTTGCTGACGAAGGGAGAACTTTTAGATCATTATCAAATATTTAAAGACCAGAGCATGAACGGGTTTATCAGTTTATGATGGGTTAACGAAATAGGGCTCAAAAGATAGGGAATAATTAAAGAATAAAAAATATATAAGAATAAAATGCAGTGATTAAGTCAAAATTATGATTTAAATAAACAGCTTTTTTATATCATAGGAGGCAAACGAATAAATGGGTCATCTGATGTTAAGTGATTACCGCTATCCATAGACACTAGCTACACCAGGGGAGTCGCAAGTGTGTTGCCAGTTTGTGTTTGGGGAATGGAGGAAGGAGAGGAGTGAGGGGAGGAGAGGTGGCTCTCCGACGCTCTCACTGACCGAACGAAACGCAACAATGCAGGTTTCGTGTTTTCAGGCATTTTCGGGATATGAAGTAGCGGGTATCGGCTAGTTGTTAATTAAAGCTAGATAGCTCATATCTGCATACAATGCATATGTAAACGTGAAACAGGAAAGATGTAATACCGATTTATAGACTCGGAACAAAATATCCACATTTTAATCAAATAGGCTAATTATTACATTTAAAGTTATCCAAATGAAATACATTTTGTAGTTAGAAATGTAGGTCATATAATATTTACAGAGTATAAACGTTCCGTTGTTTAAACATCGCAAATTATTACATGTTCTTGAATCTAAAATTGACAATAATATTATTAAATTTAAAGTTGTCCAAATATGAAATACATTTTATAGTTAAAAATGTAGGTCATGGTCATATAATATTTACAGAGTATAAACGTTCCGTTGTTTAAATATCTGTTGTTTTAATTTTGTTGGTACATCCTTGCAGCGCTGAGTGCATTCTGTTTGAATAAAGGGTTGGTTACTCATTTGCCCTACAACGAACGGCACTCTTATTTTACCTTGAGACGGGGACAAATGAGAAAACAATGTTTTCGTTCAAAGTATATTTGTCTTTAATTCATTATTTGTTCTGCACATTTGTCAAAATGAACAATCAACCAAAAAAATCAATTACAATAATCAACCTGAGATATTTTAATTTTATATATTAATACGTGAAGCCAACATTTTGTACTCCTTTTTAAGGAAATTGCGAATAGTTACTTTAGTCTAATGTTATCACGTAGCGGTCAAGAAGAAAAAAAATGGTTTTGAAACATTCTTCATTGGTGTTTCGCCCCTATTGGTTTTAGCGTGATAAACCTTCCTCGATAAGTAACCTATATAACACCGAAATATTTATTTAAATGCGACCAGCCGATCCTGAGATTACCCCCTACAACGTCACAAATTCACAAACTTTACCTCTTTATAATCTTAGTATAGATAAAGTTAAAGAATAACAATGAATGTCGAAATAGAAACATCTCCCATTAATCGGGGTAACCATGGGTAACTTCAAGCATTTTCTTCTTATGAACAAGCTCTTAAATGGTAGATATTCAAAACGTTTCGTATCAACTAAACATAAATTAAGTTACTACAACAAAGCGAGCGGTCTCCTAAAAACTGGCTTAAAATCCATACCATTGTTATAAACCAGATGAATACGAGTGCTCTGTTAAATAAAAATCATTAAGACGTTCTGTAATTACAAACACCACTTCACTTCATTCCTCCACGATATTTCTAAATTTCGCAAATTTTATCATCTCCATACAACATTGAGGCTTCCTTTTCCCTTAATAACTGCACTGATAGAGACTATTTAGGTATTTGAAAATAACCGCCTTATTAATTACATAAGGGATATGAAATAAATATGACCATATCTTTGACGCAACCAACTATTGAGCTGCTTCAACCGGATAGAGACGCTATCTCGCTGAACGTATACTACCGTCATCAAAATGACGAGTGTTCTGAAGAGCTGTTAAATCTATTCTCCTTTGGTCCTTTAAAAAGAGAACCACATGGACTGGACTCCGTAGCAAAAACTATAATGAGCATACTTTGGAAACAAACCAAGAATTGCGATACGAAGCTTAAGAATCGTCCCTCAAATAACGTGATTCTTTTTACAACATCGAGCCGTGCAAATTATGCCGTAGTCCGGTGAAGGTGTTGAGACCTTACTAGGTCAATAGCGTAATCAGTTCGAGAAAAAAAATCAAACTATTTGAATAGAATTTTAGTTGGCTAGAACGCCAATGTCGACTGACGATGGCTTGTGGATGCTTGGTGCTCATATTTAGAATTACACTGTATTTGCGGTCAGGTACAGTGCCGTTACTTCGTGGAGCTATAAAAAAATTAGTAATTACTAATAGAAATAACTTAATTGATTCCTCACAAAGTTGCATTATCGCCGTAGTAACTACTAACACGGCGCCTTAGGTTCGCCGGTGATTTTATCGCCCACAAGCTTGAAGCCAAATCCGGCGCCTATAACTAATGCGGATATTATTTCATTAAGAATGCAAATCAAGCTTCTATTTCATAATACATAAGGATCAGTTTAATGCAACATTGTACCTTATTGTGAACGAATACTTTAAATTGTTTCATTCAGTCTAAAATGGAACCTTTTACTACGTTATTTAGAATTGACTTTCCTATGGGATTGAAAAAATTATAATATTGTATGGTGCACAATTTTGCTGTTGATTCCCAACATCCGCTCATTACAAAGTGGTGGAATGTTGTTCAATACATCTTATAATAAAAAGCTCTCTTATTGGCGATAGAAATAGTAAGTTATTTTGTACCGTGAGTGTAGTAGTTGTGTGGAATTCATAAGTTCTATAATTACGTTTATATTTTACGTTGAGATTATTACGTGTTTCTATTTTTAATAAAAGAATCATCGTTCTGCTACGAGTAGATTTACTTGATGGCTTTAGTTGGATGGTCCATAATAATATTGTTCTTTGGTTACTTCAATTATTGTTTAGTAATTAAATGCATAGGTTAACAGGGAGTGTAATGATACGTTTAATATGTGTTCAATAATTTAAATAACCGCTATTCTCATGAAATATAAATACCTATAGTTTAAGAATTAACTTTACCTTTAATTTTGTTCGGTATAATCTCAATAATTGTATGTTTATTGAAATGAAATTATAATAATACTGTAACCTAATGCTTCAATTGATTTTTGTAGTCCGGTGAAGCTGTTAAGACCTTGCTAGGTCAATAGCGTAGTCAGTTCGAGAAAAAAAAATGATTTTACTAGAGTTTTAACGGTTGTCTGCTGGTCGTTAAATACTATGAAAACATATTTACATCTATCCGACAATCATCAAAATGTATGCGTAAGTTGATAAATTTTTGGAAAAATTTATGATTATAACATACATTTTGTTCGCGGCTTTGCTCGCTTCCATGTAGATTAGACCTAACCGTCGGGAATAGTACGGCTTTTCTAGATTAAAGAGACTGAATTCTACTCTATACTCGTGAGAACGTGTATACAAAATTTCATTACGATCGGTTGAGTGGGCAAGACGTAATAATGCAACTAACGTTCATGTCGTGTTAGTAAGGATTCAGTAAACATTTATTTTTCGAAATATTAATGACATATTCATCGCAAATGTCACATAAACATTATTTTCATTAGGTTTGAACAAAAAAAGTTGCAAGATCTGAGAATTAAATTTGCGCAAACATAAATATTGGGGACGTTAGTTAAGTAATAATCGATTAAAGTTTCACTTAAATCATTTGCGTATTCAAGTATGAAACATTATACGCTTTAAATCTACTATCGATTTAATTAAGATATAAAACCTAATTGCTATATTATTGGACAGAGATTTATGATATTGTGTTATCTACGCAAAATAGTCGGGTATTGCAATTTAAGCCGGTTTAATAAATTGATAATTTATTGATGGATAGATAATAAAAATGAAAATTGTTAAGTAATCTGGGATGTAACTTAATAACATAGTGAAACCTTAAGTTACGAGCGCTTAAATGGAACAGGCATCCTAACTAAATATTACCTACAATATAGATGCTTCAGTTTTGAAAAAAAAAAAAAAAAAATTATGTAACTTTTGAAGTTATACTTATTTTGGCGCGTTAAGGAAAAAATATAAGAGTAAATTTTAGGATGCGCGCGCACACCGTCACGAAAAACCGACACACTGAAGTTAGTTATAATCAACATTTTGTATTTGTTGTTTGTACTTCTTTGTATTAAAACTTTTTTAAATACCTTTTTTCTATTGTCAGTGTCGTTTTTTCTTCAAACTTAGAATAAGGCGAAAGATAAAATATTTGAAAAGATTTTTATCTTGTTACGCTAGAGTAGTATAACTTCTAACGCGTGTACATAAGTACACACACACACACACACACTTTTTTTTTAGTACGGACTGTAACTGTGCAGAATTCAAAAGATTTGAATTAAGATATTTTCCTTCTCGTGACCTGCTTTTGATGAAATAAATGTTATATGTTGCCTCAAGCTGCATTCAAGTTACCTGTGAAAACTGCATGAAAGTTCCACTAATAGCTTTGTAGATTAGCGTTTCCCAACATATTTTGTGGCTGTCAAACATTAAGTATATATATTATGCTCCATTTAAATATAATTAAACATATACACTTGAATATAATGTAATTGTAATATACAATATGTCTATTACAGGAATAAAGGCTTAATTATTATCCTCGCTAATATTGTAAATATGAAAGTAAGTTTGTTTGTATCATTGTTACAATTTCACGTCTTAACTCTGCATGCATATTGTCAGAGGTACAGAAATGGCATTAGAACCTTCTATCCCGAAAATGTACTATTTTTTTAAAGGATAAATTAAAATCTCCGATAACACGAGTGAAGTCGCGAGCAAAGTTAGTATTTCATAAAAACAAAATATAAGTTTGTTGATGAACTAATTTATATCTAGCCTTGTAGAGTTTGATAATCATTTTTAGTAGGGATTTTTATTACTTTACCATAAATAAATACCTCCTTTCGTTGTATACCTTTTTTGTCCTTTGTAGTCAGTTCAATGACATTCAATACCGTTATGAAATAAATCTTAGAGTTTCGAAAATTTCAATATCATTATTTATGACAATCGATTATAAGCTGTATTTAATTGTCCTTTTTTCAATTCATCTTTGAACTTAACGAGAAAGCTATTTCAGTTTATTCGTATGAGGAGTTACAACTCAAGGCACACAATTACATGTCTATTGTAAGTAATAATTATCGTGATCGTCCATAAATACTACGCCATTAATTAAGTACTATTGTGCTAATAAAAATATCTTCGTTCCTTTCGAAAAAGCACAGGTGTGTATACTAATAATTTTTTCAAAGTAGAGTCAAGGCAAGCAGTAGTGAGAAATGTTATCAAAAATATTTATTTGTAATTAATTCTTTAACAGGTTTTTATTCCACCAAAACAAAGCTACAGTAACGAAGAAAGATTATAATCAATGTTAGTATAAGTATATTAAATGTAGATCCTAAATACACTTATAAACTACTAGCCTCTGCCCGTGACTTCGTTTGCGTGGAATAGTTACTTTGGGCTAACGCTAACACGCAGCGGAAGCTCTCAAGAGGAAAAAAATGATTTTGAAATATTCTTCATTGGTGCTCTGCTCCTATCGTTTTAGCGTATTGATATATAGCCTTTAACCTTCCTCGATAAATGAGCTACATAACACCGAAAGAATTTTTCAAATCGGACCAGTATTTCTTGAGATAACCCCCTACAACGTCACAAACTCACAAACATTACCTCTTTATAAAATTAGTATAGATAAATATTTGATAATATAGTAAGAATCTCGAAGCAATATAAAACAAAAAATGCAACTTAAGGAATAAACGTTGTCTAAATATTGAAGATTGAACACAAAATATATTGTAAGTGAAGGGAGACAATAGTTACCAATAATGCTAGCCTGAATAAGCTCTATCAAGTACAAAATTTATTACCAACCAACTACCGGTGTGTTCCGGCAGGTGCCTTCGAGATCCAGTCTGCTTTCTAAATATAGCATATTAACATCTTTGTTTAAATCATTACTTGACTGCGAGGATAATTGTATATTCGCAATTACCTATAAGTTTACAAGAGGAACATATTCTATACTTTACACTATAAAGCTGAAGGGTCTATTTGCTTGAACTCGCTAATCTCAAGAACTACTGTTGCATTCCTTATGAGAAAAACTTTATCACCCAATAGTTTAACGTGGGGAACGATAGAAGACTTGTAACATTTGTTTATGGAATGTGTCCGCAATAAATCATAACGAGCCTTCTCGTTATCGATCAGTTACAGATTAATAGATTAGATCAGGGTTGCTTCCATAGAATCTTGTGTGCTCCTGCAAGTGAGGAAGCCAAGATTTTATGGAAGTTTGTGTTAAAGTCTATTTTGTGAATAAGCTAAGATTACGCTAAGCGTTAAGGCTACGAGGGGACTGACATGTTCTTCGAGGACCTAAGTCCCTAAATAAAAAAAAAGATAAAAAAGAACTACTGTTCCGATTTAAATAATTCTTTCAGTGTTAGATAGCTTATTCATCGAAGAAGTCTATAGTCCATAAATCATTACGCTAAGAGCAATAGTAGCATAGCACTAATGAAGAATGTTTCAAAATCGGGGTTATCGTACGAATTATTCAAAAATATTTTCACCTTCTGCGTAAATAAAGTCGCGACTTAAAGTTAACGTTAGCCCAAAGTAACTATTACACGCTGACAAAATCGTTGCGTAGTCCGGTGAAGCTGTTAAGAACTTGTTAGGTCAATGGCGTAGTCAGATCGAGGAAAAAAAAGCTGACAAAATCGTGGGGAGAAGCTAGTTGTATTATACTAAAAAAACTTGTTAGGGTCAACAGGTAGCACACCAAATGATTGAATTCCATAATAACACAGTAGTTGTAACCGCGGGATATCTTGTAAATCGAGATCGTACATATTGATATTTATTTCGAATACTTCGGTCATTTGATACATCTTACCGTTTCCTACAGTATATGACAATATGTAATCTAACTGTACTTTTGTCATTCAATATTACCTTAAACTTGTTATTCAAGGTTATTACTTTGTTTTTTGAAGTCACTTGCCGAGGTGATATATTTTCTTTTTTATTATTTCAAATCAATTTTTTCATCTGTGTCTCACAGAGTGTAGAGTGAGTGTAGTTTTGTAGTGGTAGAGCCAAGCGGAAGCTATTATTGTTTTCAGCACGAATGGGTCGGCTCGTCCGGGGAAGCACCACCCTCTTACAGAAAACCGACGTGAAGTAACAGTGCTTGCATTGTTGCGTTTCGTTCGGTCAGTGAGAGAGCCGGAGACCCACCTACCCTCCCCTACCCCTTCCTCCTTCCCTTCTTGTCCCCCCCGCCCTCCTCCTAAACACAGGATGGCAACGCACTTGTGGCTGCCCTAGTGTTGCAAGTGTCTATGGACGGTGGTGATCACCTAACATCAGGTGACCCATCTGTTCGTTTGCCTCCTATGATATATAAAAAAAAAGAGTGTGTTCAATCAATATTATGTTTATGATACTATGTTTATTCTTATATAATTATTAGTATCTGGGCGACTGAGCCTGTTTCGGTTCTTTAAAAAACATTTATAAACATCAAATAGACTGTTAGCTTTGTCTCATAAAATTAGTATTTTTTTACAAAAAAATAAAATAAAAATCTTTTGACTTACTCGGATTTGAACTGGGGTTACATGGATTTTCGAAGCAACCGATTTACATTCGAACTATTTGTGTTTCGACAGCGGTCTCGAAATTTATCTTTATATTCTAGCTATATTTTTTCATTACCTGAGAAAACTAAGTTAAAAAAGTTTTCTATGAAAAAAATCTATCTAGATCAATTTGTCGTTCTCGAAACTACCTACATACAACGTTTAACGAATATAGATAACGCCGTTTCCGAGATCTTGAATATATAAAAATATACAAGAATTTCTCGTTTAAAGGTATTAGATAGATAGATATAATTTCGTGAAATGGGTTTTTTGTTATGTTATGAGAATAACGTATTTTATTTGATCTAATAGTAGGTGGTCTTTTGTTCTTTAAGTAGGTTTCACACGTGGCGTCGCTAGTGTTAATCTAGATTTAAGCTATCCCCCGGGTACAGTATTTATTTTCCCGATGACAGGAAGAGTCCTTTTCTACTTCTGTACAACGGGTATGCAAAATTTTATAACTATCGGTTTTGTATTTAAGCTTAGAAGCGTAAAAAAGAGATATCCACATTTATATAAGTAAAGGTTATAATTCTTTCCTTACTATATACTCCCTCTTCACCAAATTAATGTTACCTATATCTTATTTAATCTTCACCTTATAATGAAAATATATAAGTAAAGTGTAGTCATATAGTAAAGTCTAAATAATACCCTGGTAACTCCTTTATCTGCCAATAAAAAAATCATTAAAATCGGTCAATGCATTTCTAAGATAAAGCCAGAAAGATCACACATATTTCAACTATATATAAATTTTTGTATTTTGTTTTTTCTTACAAATTGCAGAAAATTATGAACCCTATACAATTTGTACTCAAATAATCATCTACCTTACAGAATAATGCATAAAGTTACCAGTGTGCTATAAAATTTATCGGATGACTTTTATTTTATGTTTAATACGATTAGATTTACAAGGCTGTTAGATATTTCGCTGCGGTTATTCATAAGTTTTTATAGTTGAGAACATGATACATTGAAGCGTAATAGTGTTTATAAAAAGTTATAAGCAATAAAAATTGAATACATCAGTTTGCCCGCAAGCATTGCCCAATATGTTTACAATGGTACATGCAACTAAACAGTCCTATCTATCAGTCAAGGTGAGATGAGTTCTATCGTGTTGTGTTTTAAAGAACATGAATGACATTATGCCTAAATTACACTTGCGAATAAAAGCAGAGTCATAATTCGGTTGTGAAACGATGCGATTTTACAATTTGTTTTTGATGATTAATATTTTCTTTATATATGAAATTTTAACCTTGACTTTATTAACCTTATTGTTTTTATAATATTTCTCACGGTATCTTTAAAGGGCTACTTTAAGTGGCTTTGTTTGTTTGTTAGTTTTTAATGAAAACGATACTTTAAATAAAGTAAAAGATACACGTAATCACTACATATTATAAACAAAGTCCTCTTCCACGTCTGTCTGTCCGTTTGTTCGTGGTAAACTCAAATACTAATGAACAGATTTTCATGCGGATTTGTCATGTTTTTTTTTACTATCGAAGCGGAAAAACTTCTTTTTTTTTCGAACTGATTACGGTATTGACCTAGCAAGGTCTTAACAGCTTCACCGGACTACTAAGACTAGCGCTTAAGGCACTCAGCCGATAAAAACGTCCGCCTGTCCTGTTAGTTACTCAATAAAAGAAGTATGTATGTGTTACAAGGATAATACTAAATAAAATATACAAACAGGGCTTTATTCTAAAATATGATTTTTATAAAGAATTAACAGAAGCTGATCCAATAATCAGACAATTAAATTAAATCTTAATTAAATACTTTTTTTAAATAGTTTGTCAAACAATTTGTCAGAATTCATGACCTTAAGAATAATAAATGAAAAAATATTCAGTTTTAAGTAATAATTCAATTGTGTGAAAATGTAAGGTAATATGTAGTTCTACTTTCTTTCTTAGTAATGTATTATAATTGGCATACATTATTAAATAATTAACTTTTGATGTAACGTGCAAGTGAATCGTAAAAGAAAACCTAAATAAAAACTCCGGCTTAATTTACAATAGCAAGGATTTGAACCTATGTTGATTGATGGGATGTTCACACATGGTAACCACACTGACCCACCTTCGGTTTTAACCAATAATCGCCTTTTCTTTGTCCAAATCAAAGCAACTAAACCTTCAACTTTATTGCTTAATATTGTCGTTACCGCTAGTTATAATATTATGATTAATCTATTATGTATACCAACATACTATGTGTCAACCAATCATAGATATTGACTTACGCACCAGCGAGAGAATAAAACTGATCGAAATAAAGTAATTAAGAGGTAATAAAAGACCTTGGGAACGGATTAAGCATTACGTGCGGTTAATTAACGAATTTCCCTTCACTCTTCCTCACAGTGAAATTATGCAATTAAACTAGGTTATTTATTAACTCGCTTAGTCTGGCGCCGCTCAAGGATACACTGAGACGTGTCGTTAGCGAATGTTGATCTTTTTTAATGATCTAAAAGTAATATATTTATTTATCTTGTATCTCGAAATATTTAATTTCTTATTATTTATTATATATACTAATATGATGATGATTGGTCTGACCGGTTTTGGTCATGGCGACCACTTTGACCCCTAAACTGAGCAATGGCTCTGGTGTGCTCGAAGATGGCTTATTTAGCCTATCTTCGCGGCGAAACTATGTGAACATTAAGGGCACGTGAGTACGCCGTTCTCATAATGATATGTTATGGCAGCAGGAGGGCGAGCCTTTAGGTGGTCTCGTTTGGCATCAAGGTCAGCTTTGCACTGAGCCTCGAACTCGCGTACTTGGCTGTTTATCATCCTGCAGCGTTGTGCTGCCAGACTTTCTCAACAAGAGGGCTCTCCATTGCATCACTTCATGTGTCGCTTTTGGAAATCCTTGTACCGGAGGAGGGGACCTCCATTATTCCGCTTGCCCTCCTCCAGTTCAAAATAAAAGATGCGCTTCGCCACTCTTTCTCCCGCCATACGAGATACATGACCGCACCACCGAAGCTGTCGACGCATTAAATAGGCTTCAATGCCACCAACATTGGCTCGTCGCCAAACTTCGGTATTTCGCACTTTATCGGACCATCTGATCTTCATAATAGTATGAACGCATTTAAGGTTGGAGCGAACCAGAGTGCGTCCACATCACGTCTCAGAGGGGTATAGGTTTGCCAAATATATACATGTATAGAAAGAAAGAAAATATATTCATTGTAGCAAGTACACAGACAGTACAGTAGTAAAAAATACAGTTGCAGAGATATTTATAATGTAAAAAAAGTTACAAACGTTACAAGGTTTTAAAATTATCCCATGGTATTGCTACAATTGCGTATAATTCAGCACGTTCTGGCTGCTACCATTGCAAGTGATTCCAGCGCTGATTTTCAATCGTCGCCAAGTGGGTTTAAATCACTTTAAATAAATAAACGATCATCATCGTGCCGTCATTTATTTATTTATCAAGATGCTTCTATTTGAATATCACTATTGTTTGCCCTAATTTATTGTTTTTATTGCCTTCGTTAATCTAGATTTAATCTATCACACGGAAACAGTATTTTATACTGGATGAAACGTACCTTATGTCCTTATCTGTGCCGCTAACAACTTGTGTATAAACTTCATGAAGATCGGTTGAGTAATTAAAGTCTACAAGCGTAGCAAAGAAACAAACTCAAATTCACATTAATAATATTAGTAAGGATTGGATAAATGAACCGAAGAGAAGGTTAAGATTTTTTTATGTCATAGGAGGCAAATGAACATGCGAATCACCTGGTGTTAAGTGATCACTAGCGGAATTGTTAGTGCATTGCCAGCCTGTGTTTGGGGGGTTGGAGTAAGGGTGGAGAGGGAGGAAGAGGAGGGAAGGCGGGCCTCCGGCGTTCTCGAAATGCAACAATGGAACCACTTTTACCTCACGTCGGTTTTCTGTGAGAGGGCGTTGATACCCCTGACAAGCCGACCCATTCATGCTGAATTCAGTAATGATATCAGCGTGGCTCCACCACCTACAAAATGCTTACTATCCGATAAGAATCGAGCATTATCCAAGAGGACCGAACTGTGAATACCTATGTCAGTGATGTACCATACCGTGCGAGTAAACCGGTGGCGTGCTTCCTACGTAACACATATCTTATATACGGAATATGGCTTACGTATTCACTTAAAAAAAACTCGAAAAATTGAATGTTAGTGTAACAGCATTTGCACTGTAAGAATTTAAAAGGTACACTGACGCTTTATAATTCTGAATGTGCTCATCCATTAAAACTTTAGATGACTCGATATAATTCAACAGGTATTTCAGTCTACAGATGACCATATAACATTTGTTGCGCAATTTTCTCATTACGTTATTGATTTCACTTAGTTTTGTCTGGTGGCCACCCGCTGGGGTGCGGAGAGATGGTTCTCGACACTGCTTACAAATGTACACCCATTATATTATACAGTAACGAGTAAAAAATTCTAGAGTCCACGCCTTATTGGACATAAAAAGAGTACTGATCAGATATAGACAGATCGTTTTAAAGGAGGTCGTGTTCCATAAAAACAGCGTGAAGTATACATTTCTCGGGAGAGAGACCTTAGAATCAATGACTAGTGTATCCAATTTGTAAAAAAATAACTATACGGGAACGTAGTTAAGTATTTTATCTAGATACTAGCTTCTCCTTGCGGTTGTGTCCGTATTAATGTAGCTTTAGAAAATAAAATACAGTCCATACTACTAGCTGATAATGTAGCTCTTTATAGGTATAATAATTTTTAAATTCCTTTTTATTTTTAATTTAACCATCTCAAATAATAATCATAACCTTTTTTACAATAGTAGTTTAGAATGTTATCTTTTTGTTTGACTTTAAAACAGTTTTGAGAATTTTTTACATTTATCTATACTATAATAAAACTGTAACAAGTCGAAATCTGTACATTAAATATTTTTTGAAAATTTTAATCAGGGTATAACTATGTTATCGATATAGAAGCCAAAAATAATCTTTTTACAATTTTTGTCTGTCTGTCTGTCTGTCTGTCTGTCCCTATGCACACGCATCACTCTGAAAGTACTGAACCAATCTTGATGAAACTTGACATAGTGATAACTAATATTACGAGATTACATCAAATATACTTTTTGTCTCATAAAACGCAAAGGGTTCTCCAGGATAAAGGATTAAAGTCTAGAATATAAACCCGAATTACTCTGAAAGTACTGAACCTATTTTAACTAAATTTGACAAGGTGATAACTAATATTAGAAGACTACATCCAGGATACTCTTTGTCCCATAAAACGCAAAGAGTTCTCCAGAATAACGAAAAACAAAAATTTACAGTTAACGTAACTAGATTTTTTTGCGACACCTTAGTACAAGAGCCAGCAACGTTAAAAGAACAAGAATTTTAGGATATCTGGTTCTTTAATACATCAATATATTTTTTTTTATATCATAAGAGGCAAACGAACAGGTGGGTCACGTTATGTTTAGTGACCACCACCGTCTATAGACACTAGCAACACCAGGGGATTTGTAAGTGCGTTTCCAACCTGTATATGGGGGAGTGTAAGGGAACCTCCGGCACTCTCACTGACCGAACGAAACATTACAATGCAAGCACTGTTATTTGACGTGGGTTTTCTGTAAGTATTCTGGCAGTATTAGCCCGAACGAGCCGACCCATTCATGCTGAAACCAGTAATAGCTTCAGCGTGGCTCTACCACCTACAGAAATTATCAATATATCAATAGACAGAATTTAGGACACTTGGTAGCGGGTTAACGTTGTATTTTTAATAGGCATTTTGATTTATGATTAATCAATAATAAGTTTAGGAACATTTTTTTCAGTAACTTTTAAACGCAATTAAACATTCAGACACATTTTTTATAAAAAATCATATATATACCCGCTGATATATATTATAAATAAAAAAAAGAATGTGGTGTCGTGGGACACCAGGTAGGAACGAAGTTCTTTCGGCTAATGTAGAATCGACACTATTTGGAAAAAAAATCGTGCTCAATTTTATGTAATCGTAATTCAAATTATCAATTAAAATAACAAAATATGTCTCTTTATTTTTGTTTGACAACATAAAATTACATACAAATAGAAATAGTTACAAAAAAGGAGAAAGAGAAAGATATTATACACTACTCGCTTATGTATACGTCTGTCGCGCCTGCGCACGTCTCATTTAACTGTTTTATTCCATGCACTTTTCGTTACAGTTTTACTATCACATTTTTTTCAGTTCGGTCGCGCAGCAAAATCTCTATCTCCTCCAAGCCTGCCGTAAGGAACTTCGTTCCAATAATAAATTTCAAATCAATAATTTTTTTCATAGCAAAGAACCAATTTCATTTTATTAAACATTATTGACCACCATATACAACGATAAACGTAAACGTATGACTTGGGATTGACGCCATCTCAAATATATGCGTCGTCGACCATCAGGCTATACAAAGCCGAAATACCTTGGGCCGGCGAGGTGAAATATCTTGGTGTTACTTTAGATAAACACTTAAATTTCGATTCACACACAGAAAGAGTGCGAAACAAAGCCGTATGGTCTTAGGTCGTTTCTATCATTTGCTTTGTCATAAGAGTAAAATATCCCCCAGACAAACTTACTTTATACAAAACTTGCATCCGTCCAATTATGACGTACAGTTGTTCGGTCTTTGCACATGCGCAAAATCGTATTCAAAAGTTGTAGGCTCTCCAGAACTGAGCCCTACGTAAAATCACCGATGCCCCATGGTACGTCCGGAATAAGGATCTCCACAGGACCTGGAGATGCTTTCTGTCTGAGCGTATATAAAATCACTTACAGGTAGTTATTTCGAAAAAGCCGCGAATCATCCCAGCCCGTTAGTGGTATCCGCCGCGAACGATGAACCCGTACCCAACGCTGCGCAGTACAGAAGACGACCGCGACACATTTTTAACGACCCTCCTGATTCAATCACGTCAGCGAACGATCAGTACCAGCCTGTCTCTTCAAACAGAGCGTGTTCTCACCCACGCCCGCATAACCGCAGATCACGCCGCCGTGGTCTGGGACTAAATTTCGCTCCCGTACACCAAATTAGGCCCTTCTCGGCAACGGCTCAAGCCTAGATCTGTTCCCTGGGCGTGGAGCCCTTGAGTACGCTGCTCACGCGATACAGTGAAACAAGAGAAACCCTTATTTTTCGTTATCCTATCCTACATAGTTTAGAGGATTTTTTCCTACACAAAATACATATAGAAGTTGTTGAGGCACGCATGCTTGGTACACATGCATGTTTCAATAACTTATATACGTATATAAGTTACCGGACTACTAAGACGAGCGCTTAAGGCACTCAGCCGATTTTATTTAGGCAACCAGTTCAAGGGTACACGGCATACCTCGGCTTGGCTGTTGCCTGTTGCATGCAAAATCGCGACCTATCTTAACTAATCTAGCTAACTATTCATATATGTATGAGTTGTTGAAACGTATATGTATACCAAGCATACACGCCTCAACAACTCCTGCATATATTTATTATCGGAAAATTGAGAGTTTTTTAGTTCGATAAGGAAAAAAGTAAACCCTTCCACTTTCATGTGTAACATGTTTCATTCATCATCATTCAGTGTTTCATGTGTTTCACGTGTGTGGGGGTGATCGTGTAGTGTTGTAGCAGTGATGTATATTTGTGTGTCACCGTATCGCGCAAGCAACGCACTCAAGGGATCCTTACCGAGGGATTGAACCTGATGTATAAAACTGGCTTGGTTTGAAGGTGATAAGTACTATGTTGTGAGTGGTACAGAGATTATTTATAAAAATATATTGGAAATATATTTCAAATACGTTTTTGAAACAGTTTATAACTCTTAGACAATAGTTTCAAGCAAGTGACATTTGACGTTTTCGGCGGGATGTTTGACGCTTCGATACGGTGTTCATATATTTTTCTTTAATAAAATGGAGTATAAAAAGGTTTTAATACAAGTCGAAGATAGTTATGATAAAGTAAGTGGTAGAGATGTATATTCAGTTTTATGTAGGTTAGTTTTTATTTTAATTGATCCTGGTAGATGACGCTACGAAAGGGTACTAGGTTTATTTAAAAAATAAATACATGTAATCTGGGTATATGTTTAAGTGAATCCGTGGATAGTTTGGATTCACAATTGGAAACGGTAGTTGTGGCTACAATCGGGTATCAGTTTTATTTGCGGGGTGGTAGGGCTTTACAGCCTGACTGGGTTACAACCACCATGTACATGACGAAAAAATCCGTAATAGTGATTTGCTTCTGCGCGTCGCGTTTCGGGATCAGCCTGTGCATATCCAGCTTTTTGTAGGCCGGCATGATAGTGGCGACCAGTGATGGATAGTGTGTCACTCGGTGGTCGCTATTGTTTTTGGATTGCACTGTGCTTACCATCAGGCATAGTGCAGGCATTTTGCCGTGCTACGATAAAAAAAGAAACATTTTTTCGTGTGATAACCAATTTGGTGCAAACGAAGTTGCACGGGTCAGCTAGTAATTAATATTATTTGACACACATTGACAGTATTTGTAATTAACCAACGTTCGAACTAAATAACATTTTTTTCAAACTGTCTACGGTATTGGCTTGACACGCCTTTATAGCTTCACTAGAGTACAACTAAATAACTCTTCCTTGGCTAGTTTGACACAGCAAAAGTAGTTCGATTAATTATAATATATATTGTAACATAATATAGGTTAAAAGTATACGAGTTTACATTATAAATATGTAATGGTTAATTAAATTCAATGATTGGAGTTGCATACAAGTCAGTAGCCAAAGTCGAGATTGAGACACTTTTGTAGTGTCCTTTGCATTTGTCGTCAAGCCTGGTGAAGTTTATAAGGCCTTTCAGGTTTATAGTGTCTAGTCATTTCTAGTAAAATGAAGATATTTTAGGCTTTACAGATGCATAAAGTACATAACATGTTTTAATGGTGAATTTATAGTAGCTTCACCCGCACCTTCGACATGTCACCTTTCTTGAGATCAAACAAAAGAGAAGAGGAAACTCAGTCGGCTGTTGAGTGTACTTTAATTAGACTAAGATGAGGAAACGGTAAACAGACTTCTATTTAAGGTTTCTTTACAACAACGTAACTACTTCAATTTGAAAGTATAACAATATTTCATTAATTTCGAAGACTTTTGGTAAAGTTCGACATCAGTATCGTGCAGTTATATTTGTGTAGGTTTTCTTTAACGAAGAGTAACAAGAGTTTAAAATAAAGTACTTTCGATTTCTCATAAACTTCGTCATTAATAATAAATAACAACTAAATGGTTAAGCAGGATGAAGATGTACGATAAAATTAAAATATAATAGTGTAGCAGTTGACAAAGGCTCGATATTGAGTTTGTCTTGTACGAATGAGTTGTGTGTGACTTCAAAGAATAGATGAAAGTTGGTGAAAGAAAACTGATTCTGTTATTCAGCTATAATAGTTGTTATTCAGGCTTAATGAAATAATTAAAATTAGCATATTCTATTCAATATGATTTTTTTTAATCCAGTCTATAAGACAACTTCAAATACTAAACATATTGTTATCAAAATAGAATCTTAATCGACTTTTGTTTTATACGACTACGTATATGTTCTTCCAAAATTGATAGATTAGTAAAATTATCAGTCAATATACTTTTATAGAATACATTCATATATTATCATAATAAATAACTACTTGAAGATAGATACTTCATAAGAAACACGCGCAGAACTGCGAGGTGTAAGTATTATCCGTACTTAATAATATTATAAATGCGAGTGTGGGTTTGTTTGTTAAACTTTCACGCCTTAACTGCTCAACAGATTATTGTGAAGTTTTGCATATACGTCGGGGTACAGAAAAGGACTAAGGTATCTTTTATCCCAAAAAAATGTACTGTTCCTGAGGAATACTACGTAATACGTTATTGCAAGCGAAGCCGCGGGAAAAATTTAACTATACATATTAATATTGAATTGACAGCCATCGTGCCTCAGTGGTAATAATTCTCACTAATGTGTAGACATTCCATTTATTCCGTGCTCGTACATGAATTTTATGTGTTAGAGCCACGTTACAGATAGTACTGGTTTCAGAATGAATGGGTTGGCTCGTCCGGGGTAGTACCACACGACCTACAGAAACCGACGTGAAGTAACAGTGCTTGCATTGTCGCGTATCGTTCGGCCAGTGAGAGCGCCGGATAACCACCTCCACTCCCTCCACCCCCAAACAGAGGTTGGCAATGCACTTGCAATTCCCTTGGTGTTACAAATGTCTATGGACGGTGGTGATCACTTAACATCACATGACCAACTTGTTCGTTTACCTCCTATGATATAAAAAAAAATACTGAATTTTGATTAATGAAAATATTGTCATTTCTGATTGGTTATATGTAATTGTGACAGTAATACAAGCAATGCTTTTTGTTTGAAATTTAATTGAGCATGAGTGACATTATACCACGTAATTATTTTTTTGTTTAAAAACATTGAATTATTATATTGTACGTAGTATAACTCGATGTCTCAAAATATACATATATATATATATAATAAAATGAACAATTATGATTCATAAAAACAGAGAGAAGTAAGCACCAACCAAGCCTGTTTTTGTTAGCGTGGTCGGAGTACGCCCACGTTTAGAGCTTATGATTTTTATTTAATAACGGATAAGTAAGGCGTCACATTAACCGGCCATACGTATCAGCAGATCTCAGTTAATTCACAATTCACACCGACACAAACACACTGCAGTCTGCAATGAATGCTCCATATACCATAACCGTATTGTGTTCGTGAATAAAAAAGATTAAATCATGATTTCCCTCCTCCGAGTCTGCATATTATCGCTTCAAAAGCTGAACATAGCTGACGTATTTAAAATATACGCAAAAGCTTTTTTGCATAAAACAAACCGTACAAGTTCCTTTCGCACGATCACAAATGCGGTCGAACACCACAAAACAGGCTATCCCATTTATGTATTTGATAACCTTTGACAAAGCAGCTACGATTGGCGAAACCGACATGAAAGAACTAGTCCGTGAGCAATATTTCATGAGGGTTTCTTGATAAGAAATCACAAAAAGTAGTGTCACAACTTGGGCTCTTACTGTGGATAGTTTTGCAAGCAGACAGATAAGTTGCTACATTGTTTGAGATGCCAGGTTTTACGTTCCTTTTATTTGAGAAAGGTGAAGGACGGACGTGGAATGCTGGATTCTTGTCATATACCAGAAAAATATTAATATATACATACCTTTATTTATTTTTATTTATTTTTAGGTGGTGGTAGAGCCACGCTGATGCTATAACTGGTTTCAGCATGAATGGCTTGGCTCGTCCGGGGTAGTACCACTCGACCCACAGAAAACCGACACGAAGTAACAGTGCTTGCATTGTTGCGTTTCGTTCGGTCAGTGAGAGCACCGTAGGGCCACCTCCCTCCCTCTCCGTTTCCTCTCTTCCCCTGGCAATGCCACTCTTCTCATGTTTCTGGTGTCTATGGACGGTGGTGATCACTTAACATCAGGTGACCCACCTGTTCGTTTGCCTCCTATGGCAAAAAAAAACCTAATGATTGCAAAATATACAATACTACTTCGAGAAAAAGCAATAAAATTTTCATTCATCTGTATTTATTACTAGCTTTAAGCCTGTGGTTTCAATCTGATGAATGTAGATTTGAGCTAACGTGTATACAAAAACCTATAACGATTGGTTGAATACCGAGGCCTGAAATTATAACAAACTAGCCTCTGCCCGCGACTTCGTTCGCGTGGACATAGTTAATTTGGGCTAACTAATATGCAATGAAAGCTCTCAAGACGAAAAAATACCCAGATTTTTAAACATTCTTCATTGTTGCTCCGCTCCTATTGGTCTATAGCGTGATTATATATAGCCTATAACCATCCTCGATAAATGAGCTTTATAACAATGAAATAATTTTTCAAATCGGACCAGTAGTTCCTGAGATTACCCCGTACAACGTCACAAACTCACAAACTTTACCTCTTTATAATATTAGTATAGATAAACATATACATCTTCTCATTTACAATATTAGTTAGAATTAAATTAGTTCATATTCGTTACCATAATAACGATGTTTTATGGGACTTATATATTTGATTTAGATTATTTGTGGGTTACATTCTACTTTTTAATTATTTTATTACAATAACTCGTTTATCGATTTTAAATTTTACGATTACTGCTTAGCTCGTATGGAAAAGTGGTATCATATGTGGCGTGGATAATATTCTTAAAAGTCTTCTATTATTAGTAAAATTCTTGTTCGATTCAGCCGTAGTAAGGCTTTTAGTTAATGTTTCTATTTGATTTGTACGACGACATTTAAAAATGCAATTTGTTGTGTAAGAATTTAACGTCTGAAAATTATTCTCATTGATCATTCCGGGAGTCGTGAGTGCTCGGGAGTGCGTGGGACTTGATTAATTTAAGTTCTCAATATCAGAACAATTTCTCTTAAAGCTAACTGGGCTATGAGGGCCAATAATATTCTGCAATCTGTTAAAGCGCCGAAGGCTCTTTACAGACGGACGGACGGACAGAATCCTATGGTGGTCACGCTACTGTTTCGTAGAAAATTTCATTTCCCAAGTGAAAGTAATTTAATAATGGATCGCAGGATTCGTATGTAGGTAAGGGCTGAATTGAACAAGTCGACTGACGGTTATATGAAAGTTCCAACTTTCTAACAATTACTTATTTATATAAGTGCAGTGTTTGTGATATGATGGAAACGTCTTCGTTGGTTAATTGCTATGTTTCTGCCTATTTTCTCATACCATGGCTTGCTATGCAATTAACGTTTCATAATAACATACACAAGTTAACATCGTACACTGAAATCAAACGCTTATTAGATCCTTGACTCGTTAAATCATTATATAAGGCTTATCAACAATTTCACCTATATTGGAGCTACTTTCATTATAAAAGATAGATTTATCAATAAAAAATCTTATCGCTAACATTTTTTTTGTTAAATATTACTAATTTCAATGATTCCGATTGGCCAAAATTACGATTAACAAGCATTTAATTTTAAGTGAAAGATTTTTTAAATTTTTATGAATCGACTGACGAACTTGTAGTGATAACCTGAATAAAAAAGAAAAGGTGTTTTCGTATCTATTAACGGGATTTGACATCTTGCATTTATTTTATTGTACAATTTGTTTGTTGTATGAGATTTTTTTGTTTCGCCTACAGTAATATGTTCGAAATACTGAGAGCTTTAACCCCTGGATTGTCTTATTTATATTATTTCGAAGTTTTTTTTATGTTAAACTTGAAGAATTTGAAAAAAAAAAATACAATCACAGTCATTTGTTAGATACAGTAATTAAGACATTTAAAGATGTTGAGAATTCAATGCAATTTATCATATGAATACCAGTTTGTATATTATTAAGCGTATATTTCAATATTCTAATATAGTATTTAAGTTATATTGTTTGTAAGTCGATGGATTACTCAGAAATCTTCGAACAAAAGTTTTAACAACGGAAAGTTAAGGCGCTTGAACCCGAATAGAACGTACGTTGCTACAATGTTATAAACATGAAGAAATTTCGTGTTGTCGTGACATATTCTAAGATTAATCAAATATACACAATACTGAGTATTATTTACCACCAAGTACATGTTGTTTTACTGACTAATATATGAAATATTTTCTTTTGCCTATACTATTTTTAGTAGAAGTTCAGTACCTGTTATTTATGGACTTCGTTGCAATTCTTATAAGATACTAGGCTTTTGCTATTATTTTTATTCTATACTAATCAATGATATAATCAATGATACTAGATGAATAATATAATTACAAGTCATCTCGTGATCAGTAAACACAGACTAAAAATAGGGACGACTGACTATTGAACCGACATTCTTGCTAAAATACACTGACGGGAAAAATTTAGTAGGATATGTAACAATCTAGTTTTCAAGATGCAAGAATAAAGATATGGGCAAAATCACCAGGTCAGCCCGGGACGTATTGGTGATTTGAAACTTTGAGAAATCCTATCCCATCCCATCCCATATACAGAAGTACTACAAGAATATTACATTCCTATAAGAATATTTTAACTTTACTTTTTTTTTAACTTTATTTTTGGCATCAATCTTTCCGATTATTACTGCCATTGTCACGTAGTCAATAATATCACAAGCTTCGTGTCATCATTCCAATATTAAGCATTGTGTGAATCCATATTCTAACAAGATGGTGGATCCCTTGCTAGAACCTTCCAGGGAGTTTTTGTGACATCTCAGAATTTCATGCTCCGTGTTATTATTTTCCATTCACTTCACTTATGCATAATACACTAACTATATTACGTAAAACACCACCAAATTTACACAATATTTAGTCAAATAACACAAGATTATGAATAAAATATAACATCCACAACATGACATACTAAAATCCCGCCTAAAACTCCCTTAACTTTCCTTAATATTAAGCTGTTGATTGTCGTATGTGTTACTCCGAATTTGCAGCTATATTTAGACCGGTCAAAGAGATTGGCGAGGACTATAATATGTTAGTTTTGATTAAATATAGCTGTAATTAAATATAATTGTGATATGTATAAAATCTATTGTAATAAATCAATATAAAAATATATTTCTCAGGTTTTACTGACGTCATTTGTAGGTGGTAGAGCCACACTGAAGCTATTACTGGTTTCAGCATGTATGTGTCGGCTCTCCCGGGGTAGTACCACCCGACCCACAGAAAACCGACGTGAAGTGGCAGTGCTTCCGTTGTTGACTTTCGTTCGGTCAGTTAGAGCGCCGGAGGCCCACCTTCCCTCCATGCTCCCTTTTCCACTTTCTCTCTCCACTAATCCCCCTGATCCCCAAACTGGCAACGCACTTGCAACTCCACTGGTGTTGCTGGTGTCTCTGGACGGTGGTGTTCACACAACACCAGTTGACCCCCATGTTCGTTGCCTCTTGTGATATAGAAAAAAAAAACTATGTTTTTCTTCACTGTCAGCCAATAGTGTCACCTATTTAAATTAGTAAATGGACGCGAAATGGAATAAAAAATCATTGGTACATGTCGGGAGTTCCAAATAATAAGCAATCCAGTAGACAATCACGGCTTATACCTAGTTTCATTTGAAAACAGTACAGCTATTGTTTGTTTTAAAAAAAAACTAATTTACCGCATCCTAAGGTTTTAGTACGCATCTAAAAATAAGTTTAATGCGGTATTTGTATAACAGAGTGGCGGTGAGGTTTATGTAAGGCACCGGTGAATCCGGTTAATATGGTCTTTCCTTCCTAATGGCAGCAATTATACATTATTTAATCAGTGTGTGTTGTGAAACGGTGAGATTTGTGTCGCCTTACTACGAGTAACATCACGATCTCCTTCGTTAGATGCATATCGGATTCTACCGACGGAAGAGGTAAATGATAATCTATAGGTAAAATTAAAACATATGCTGTGTTATTACAAAAAAAAAATACGTATTGAATACTTGAGTTACGTTTTAAAAGCACCGCGTTTGGTGAATGTTCGCCATCTTGCTCTTTTGTCTCACTTTTGTTAGGTTAGGTTAGATTTGCGAAAAAAGGATAACGCGAACTTATCTTGGGCGAGCGCGGTGCATTAGTACGAAACCTTTTAAAGAACGTATTTAATACATATTTAACTTTTTTGTAATAACACCGATGTTGTTTCTCTGAGTTGATGTCCGAAAGGGTTGAATCGGTTATAATGAGACTACGCTAAGTGGTAAAAAAAAACTGATGAAACATAACTCAGAGATAATTTAAATAAACAAGTAGTTTTCAAGAACTAATAAGGTAGAGCTACGTTGATGCTATTACTGGTTTCAGCACGAATGGGTCGGCTCGCCCGGGATAGTATCACCCTCTTACAGAAAACCGACGTGAAGTAACAGTGCTTGCACTGTTGCGTTTCGTTCGGTCAGTGAGAGCACCGGCGGACAACCTTCTTTAAAAGGCCGGCAACGCACTTGCGATTCCCCTCATGTTGCTAGTGTCTATGGGCGGCGGTGATCACTTACCGTCAGGTGACCCGTCTGTTCGTTTGCCCCCCATAACATAAAACATAAAAAAAAACAATTTTCAAAGTAGCGGGCCGTATTAAATACACAAATTGAAATGAATGTATTTTGATTTTTCTTTATCTGCTCCTATATAGTTCATCTGATCAAGTTGAAGTTTTGGTAAATTGAGCACAAGCCTTAAAAGGTATTTGATCTTACACAACAATTTTGCAATAGGTGGCGCCTTGGTCGTTGTATTTTGCTGTCAAAGGAAACGAAGTCGACGCTAAAAACTATTATTAAATGAATAGTTATCTTAATAAATACACTAGTCTATACTCGGGTAAAGTAATTACACATTACGCATAATTCACAAAGAGTTGTATATAATAGGTGTTGTACATAAATGGATTACAATAGAAATTATAGTATTACATATTTCCCGTAGCTTCCGTTATAGCGTTGGTTTATATTAATAAGTTCGCAAGTATCGCGTGTCACTTCTGACGTTTATTAGCATTTCCTAGTTACTAGCGGTCGTCCGCGACTTCATTTGCGTTTCTGTCTTTATGAATGACGACGCCATACATTATTTTCGTGCAAGTGTAACGTTTTACAGAGCCGAGATAACACTAAGATAGTAGGATGTTATGCAATTTATTATAAGCGTATAAGTCTTTACATGCAACTAATATTTCGGGAAAAAATAAATATTATATTTATAAATTATAACCTCTATATTAATATACTGTATTTTTTATATTATTGCCGGCAAACGAACTTGCGGGTCACCTGATGATAAGTGATCACCGTCGTCCATGGCCACCTGTGAAACTAAAAGAATCACAAATGTCGTTGCCGGCCCTTAAGAAAGGAGTAGGCTCGTTTCTTAGAAAATGGCAGATTGTATTCGTCCGGAAACGCTGCCCCTGGGAGTTCATTCCAGAGAACTGTCGTACGCGGAAAAAACGAACGTGAGAATCGCACGATGCACGACTTTCAACTATCAAGATGACACTGATGAAACTTCAGTCCGTGACGAGTCGTTCTGTAACGGAACTCAGCAGCAGGTATTAGTCCAAACAGCTCTTCAGAGCATTCTCCGTGGTAGATCTTGTAAAGGACGCAAAGTGACGCTACGTCCCTACGAAGCGCCAGGGTGTCTAGCCTTGAGAAGAGCATCTGGTTGCCGATGATTCGAGCCGCTCGACGTTGGATTCGGTCAAGAGGAAGTAGATGACATTGAGGTGCTCTGGCCCAGACGTGGGAACAATATTCCATGAGTGGATGGACCTACGCCTTATAAAGCTGAAGGCGATGACCAGGTGTGAAATACTGTCCTGCTTTGTTAAGAACACCTAATTTTTTTGAGGCTAGTTTAGCTCTGTCTTCCAAGTGACCACCAAAGTGAACGTCGCTTGATATATCGACACCCAGGATACTGATGTTAGGCTTGGTGACTAAGGGTACTCTCTGGAAGATAGGAACTGCGTCGAAGAGGGTCTTTTTTGCGGTAAAGATACAGACTTGCATTTTAGTGGGGTTGAACTCGACCAGATTTTGTTTTCCCCAATCTGAGACAAGCTCGAAAGACGTCTCGATTTCAGACACAAGTCTATTACGGCTCTCATAAACGCGTTCTCGAGAAACACCTGCACGACTGGTGTAAAATGAATCCACAGTACTGTCATCTGCATATCAATGATTTGTTGCAAAAATCATTGATATGCAGAAGAAATAAGGTGGGGGATAGTACACAGCCTTGCGGGACACCAGCACTCACAGATCTGAGATCCGAGCATGCTCCGTCAACGACGACTTTTATGCTCCGATCCGTGAGAAAACTGGACACCCAATTGCGTAGTTTCTCAGGGAGTCCATACGAAGTCAACTATAAGCTAGGAGTTATGTTACTTATAATATCGGCTCGAAATCGTTTTTTTTTTTCTTGATCTGACTACGCTATTGATCTAGCAAGGTCTTATCAGCTTCACCGGACTACACGGCTCGAAATCAGTTCAATGGTTTTTGCTAAATGTTTCTTTTATCCGTAACACGACTATTGACAGTCGTCTGCGATTAATCTCTCTCTTTTTCTCTCTCTGTAGGTATTAGTCCTGAAACGCATATGTTCGACACGAAATTCAATACACTATTTGTTTTTACCAGAAATAATACTCATTTTAAAACTTAACAAAACTGACATCATATATTGCGGTTTTACCAAGATACTGTCTCTGTAGTTACTTTTGTATAGTCACTGAATGCCTCCTATAAATAAGCAAATATTCAGGCTGCAGTTAGTACTATGACGAAAATTTCTTGCGTTGATGTGTCTCTTGACGGTGTACTTGTGTTGATTAAAATTGAATGTGAACTCTATTTACTATGGAATAGTTTTCAAATCCCCCGCAATCACCTAGATCAGTTATACTCAACCATTTTTTTAAAGACAGACAGACATGTTTTATTCAAGGTGTCGCGGGCCGCAAACTATATAAGGAAGCCAAATATAATGGAGACCAAATTTTGAAAATACATGTTTAATAAGATTTTTAACATAGCGACATACTATCTTTAAACAAAGCGACGCGCTGTTAGCTGAAAATATGAAAGATAATGCCAATCTCCTTCTTAACAAACACACTATTTTCAATGGAACACATAGCGGTCGAGCTATCTGGGTTTTATTAAATTTACTCAGCGTGCTCAATTCTTTTCTGATAGGCGGGAGATTTTAAATAATTCAAAATAAAGTAGCATTCGATGGGCCAACTACAAAAGCCTGGTGAGCCGTATGTGGCCTGCGAGCCGCAGGTTGAGTATGGCTGCTCGAGATAGATACTGTACCAAATGCTAAGCAGAAACAGTCACCAACTCCATTAATACCACTGAATGTTGCAAGCCATATGTTGAAACGCGACAAACTAAAGAAAAATATTGTGATAGCTTTATCATCGACTACGCATCACACCACCTTATTAAAAAAAAAAAACAATCATAGCTACCATTAGCTAGAGATCGCTTAAACACATCCTTGTAATTTTATTTTATTTATTTGAAGCACCAACAAGATTTATTTAAGAGTAGTTCGTAAATAAAATAGCAATAAAGTATTTTAGGTGTTTGTTCAACAAAGCTTCAAATTTTACACACTGTTTCGTAAAACTCATGTTAGACCCGTGTTCATTTTTGTTTTGGTAATAAAACCGCATATGCCTACCACGATTTAGTTTTACTATTTAAGATCCATAGAATAATTTGGGGTACATCTTTATGTTACACGATAATCTTTGTAACCTTAATAATCTATGAATATTAAAGAAATATGTTTCTTATACAAGATTTCTATCATAGTTTAGTTATAAGTTAAAAATGATCAGTATTAACTTTACAAGGTAGAACATTAACCCATCAATCTAATGAACACGTCGATCCTCCATGCATTATAAACTGTTATACGAGGTGTATGTATAAACCCGTACTTTCTTTCCAATCGTTTATTAAAACAAGTTCGTCCCGCTGGAACGCATCCAGAACGTTAACATGAAAAGAATAATTATTATCCAACAGTCTAGAAAATGCCTTATGTCCATAATATTAAGTTCCTATATCGTCCTAAAAGTAAAATATTCTTATTTAATTATTCTAATTATAAATTAAGACTTCTTCTCAATCACTCTTGACATTTGTTACATTTCACTAATAATTTAATAGTTTTTTTAATACGGTCAGAATTAGAAGAAATCAATTGTTTACACTCAGATACTAAACTGAGGTTGTTAACAAATGATATAATGCTACGAAATTGAACACTGTATATCACACGTCAGGAGAAAGCACAATAAATCTTCTTTTCTTTGGTACCTCTAATATGTTGTAAACAAACATATTGTGAGCATTTGAAATACGTTCTGTGTTAAATGTAATGAGTGCTCTTTGGAAATTTTTGACCGCTTCTGACGTCATTATCATAAATATATATTTGACTAATTCTTTTTTTGTTCCGTTTGTTCGTTATCAAGCCATGCCATGTTTGCAGGCCGGCATGACAGCGGTGTCCGGCGATGGATAGTATGTTTCTCGGTGGTCGCCACTGTTTTTGGATTATACTATGCTTACCATAAGCCATAGTACAGCCACTTTGCTGTGCTACAATTAAAAAAATGTGAGAAAATGTTTGGAAAATCTTATGTAAAAATTAAAAATTAAGGTAAGAAAAATCTTCATACAAAAAAGTGAGTATGGCCAAAAACTGTAGTGAGACTTTCAAAAACATTGACAGAATTGACAGATAGACGTTCATTTACTCTATTGTCATTTTATTACACAGAAGGTCGCACTTTAAGTACTGTAATTTTGTCCCATTTTCTCGGTTAATATACACGCGCGAAGTTGGAGGACAACTAGTTTACTTACCACATGCTACCTAAATAGTATACATTAATTTGCCTTTGGAGCATACTCTATATATTTATATTATGCTAATAACCCGTCTAATAATAATAATAATAACAAAACTTTATTGCAGAACATACTGTATCTATATTACATGAAATTCTTGGTGTACAAAATTTTATCTTTTTTATATTTCATGTTACGAAATCCGCATGGATATTCCACTCTCCCGGGGGAGAGAGTGGATAGTGTGACTCATACTCAGTAAGTTAGGGCGGCAACAGATCATTCAGGACTATCGCCTTAAACCGCCCCACCGGAAGGTGGCCACAAATTCAGCTCTGTAGCTGACAAAGAGGCCATCCAACTTATCAGCAAGTATGCTCAAAAAGCTATTAGGATTACCACTGAATTACCTAAACAACGCAGCAGATCGCTGAAGTATGATGCCATGAAAGTCGTCACTTCTGGCTTCAGCGTATATATCCCATGCACTACAGAAGCGAGCTAGTCTCAACAGCATCCTAAGCACATTATTATACAATATGTGCGTAGTGTTGTAGGTCATTTGTGTATACCTAACTCACAGACTGCAAATGTAAAGCGTTTGGCAGTATGCCCTAAAATTGTCAGTTTTACTGACGTTGTGAAGCTCGCAAACCTACCGGTAAATATATTACGCTCTACGGCCTTTGTCTATATCATGACTTATTAATCCTAATTACTATGTTGATACTTGGAAATGTCGTCGTTGTTCGATTTGAATATAACTTTGATTTTTATGCGATAATGACTTTAAAATAATAAGATTCTATTCTCTTAGATTTTTGACTAGATCACATCTAGGAAACGCTTCATGTTTCTTTAATTATTTAATTCAATTTAGATGATGTACTCTTTGGTAATCCTTACATAAACAAATGACGACTTATTCTTTATACAACTACTACCGGGTTCGGAGGACGGTTTCTCTCCCTGATGATAAAAAAACCTTGACAAATTATATACCTAAACCTGTATCATTTATCACTCGTGAAAATACTGGTAAAAACCACCTCAAAATTCGTTCAGTAGCTTTTGAACTTAACAGACAGACAGACGTGACAGAACATTTTATAATATGTAGTGATTTGCACTTAGACTAGCCATAAATACTGTTACATTTAAAAAATGAACAAAATATTACATTTGAATTTGGTATTTGTCATTTTTATATGATTATTCATTGAGTTTTCTCATGTTGTTTGTGACAGAAAAGGACTTAGCCGTCTTCGTAGTGTTTGTACGAAAAAAGGTAAGGGAGAGAATTCAAAAAAATCCTATGCGAAAGCAAAAGATTTTATTTCTGGAGATGAAGATAGCACCTAGAAACATGTCCCGTATTTTAAAATGTAACTTAGGACACAGCCCATAAGAGATGTACTGGTCATTTGTTAACTGATAATTTAAAAAAGAATAGGGTGGTAAAATCGAAACAACTACTGAAGCAGTACGCAAAGGGAGGTCACAGAAACATTTCCTTTACGGATGAGAAAAATTTTACAATTGGTCAACATTTTAACAAACAAAATGTCCGTATTTATGCTCAAAGCTCTAAGGAAGCTTCCCAATTAGTCGACAGAGTGCAACGTGGGCACTATCCGAATTCGATGATGGTTTGGTGGAGTATTAGCTATGAAGGAGTAACTGAGCCATACTTTTCTGAGAAAGGTATCAAAACAACGGCACAATTGTACAAGATACCATTCTTGATAAGATAGTGAAGCTCCTAAACAACACCATGTTCAATAACCAAGAGTGGCTTAAATAGGGCAATAAATGCTGAAGGCAGCAAGACTTGGCGCCGAGTCACAGAGCTCGATCTACGCAGTCTTGGTTGGAAGCGAATGTTTTGGACTTCATCAGGGCTGAAGACTGGCCATCGTCTAGTCTCGATTTTAAGCCACTGGATTATGATTTATGGTTAATTTTAGAGAGTAAGGCTTGTTCTAAACGCCATGATAATTTGGAGCCCCTAAAACAATCTGTACGATTGGCAGTGAAGAATTTTCCCAAGGATGCGTACTTCTATTGATAACTGGCCCCAAAGTTTAAAGGACTGTATTGCAGCCAATGGAGACCACTTCGAATAAGCTTTTTATATTTTAAATTGTTTTATATTTATGTATTAAACTAACACACTGTAAAAGTAATAAATGTTATTTGCAATAGATTTTTTTTCTTTGTTTCAGTATTTATGGTAAACCTAGGTACTATGTTGGTGGGGTGCGATGCCAGAGAGCCTCCGCGTGGCGCACCCCGGGCAACGTCGACCGCTCCTCGGTCGGCGGCTGATCTCTGGTAGAGGGGGACGTCTTGCTTTGCACTCCTCTGAACAGCAGAGGAGGCTGACGACGGGGCGTGTGCGGGTCCGGCGTGCACTCACACTGCTGTTGGGCGGGTAGGTGCGGCTTTTTGCCGTGTCTGCCACCGCTAAGCTCGTAATCCCGCTTGGAGTGTCGTGGTCACGGCTTCAAGCGAGACCGAGGGCCTTGGCTTAACCGCCCGGACCGCGAGGAAGTAAACCTCTCTAAAAAATTACCCTAATCCCAAGCGGCGGCGCACCGTGAGGGGATGCATGGCGGATAGGGAGATCCGTCGCTAGTGCGACCCCCCATTGGAGAACCGGCCGACTCTCCGACGGGTTACGCTAGGCTTACCCAGGTACAGGGGGCACTGTCTGGGCGGACCATCTTTCCCCCACACTCGTGGGAACAAAATTTCAAGTTCAAAGTTAATTCATTTTAAACCTAGCTGTAAGAAGGGGAAGGGGGGGAAAACTCGATCCGCTGCCAAGGCGGTGGGGGCGGAGGCTGCTGAGGCGGCTGTGGATATGGTGGAGGCCGCCAAGGCCGAAGCTATAGCCGGGGCGAAGACCGCGAGGGTGGTCCTGGAGCCAGTGACTAGCACAAGCCGCAAGCGCGAGCATGAGCTGGCTCCAAAGGACTCCAATGGCGCAGGATACGTGGCGCCTAAGACGCCGCGTACAGAGGACGAGTGGGTCGACGTGGAGGACGATGGGCTCAGTCCGGTGGCCGCGCCGTATGACACTGCAGCCCAAGATCCGCAGCACCTGAAGGTGATCGCTGGCGAGTGTGTCGTCGCGATTTACCATGTGTGCCGAGTGTCGCGTCGGCTCCAAGGGCCGATGATTAGGCGCCTGAAGAGGTCCGCCAGAACTCTACAGGATGTATTGACGGTAGCTCTGTCGCGCACCGTCAACGACGAGACGCTGTGCCTCCGCAAGTTGGTGAGAACCCTGCGGCGGGAAATCACCGCCCTCAAAGTGGAGGTGCAGCACCTAAAGGAGAAGGCAGTGGCTGCTGTTACACCACCGAAGCCGCCAACTATGGAGCTCATCACGGGCCAAGTGATTGAGCTCCCACCGGAGGACCAACCGGAGCCTCCTCGTCGAGAAGAGGTCAGCATCGTCAGTGCGATCCAGGGGCTGGAGCGTTCCTTCCAGCGAACTGCTGAGGGGTTGTGTGCCCGCCTGGTCGTGCTGGAAGACCGGCTGTTACCAGTTCAGGCTGATCGTCCCTCTCTGGCAGGGGACCGGCCTGAAAATGTTGTAGCGACTACGAATAAGGCACAAGGACAGGCGAAAGCTCCCCCTGCGCGACAAGTTCGTCGTCGTGCTGCAGCCGAATAGGCGAAAAAGGTTGCACCACCTTCCCAGGAACCTGTCCTGGGAATGGATTGGGCCCCGCTCTCTGCTCCGGCTGTCCCTGATGCGGCGTGGACCAAAGTGTCCCGCCGCAAAAGGAAGAAGAAGGTGGTGGTGGTGGCAGCTCCTTCTGCCCCAGCGATGCCTAAGGCGGCAGTGACGCCGGTTCCTGACAAGAGCCGACCTAAAAAGAAGAAGGCCAAGTTCCCCTCTGTGCCAAGCACCGCTGCTGTGGTTCTCTCCCTGCAGCCTGTTGCGGAGGCTCGGGGGGTGGACTATAAGGAGGTGCTGCTCAAGGCGAAGCAGGCTATCAACCTGCAGAGCTTGGGCATTGAGGGCCTCTCCGTTAGGAGGACGGTAACCGGTGCCCGGATTCTTTGAGTTCCTGGCCCGCAACGTGCGGAGGGTGCTATCCTCCTAGCCCAAAGGCTTCGGGAGTTGCTGCAGGACACGGTGAGCGTGCATACGCCAGTGAAGAGGGCGGACGTCCGCATTGTCGGCCTGGACGACACCGTCACGGTCGAGGAGGTTGTCGCGACGGTGGCACAGAAGTCGGGGTGCGAGCCGGCCTTAATTAAGGTTGGCGAGATACGCACCTTCGGCTCTGGCATGGGAAGTGTGCACGTGTCGCTCCCTGTCGCCTCCGCAAAGCTGTTGGTGGAGGACGGTCGCCTTTAAGTTGGTTGGTGTGTGGCCCGCGTGCGGCTACTGGAGCAGAAGCCTTTGCGCTGCTTCAAGTGCTTCGCCGTGGGTCACACCCGTACACTGTGTCCGTCGGAGGTAGACCGGAGCAGCCTCTGTTTCCGGTGTGGGCAGTCCGGCCACAAGGCAGCGGCTTGCACAGCCACCAAGCTGCACTGTGCACTGTGTGCCGCTGGTGGAAGGGGTGCCGAGCACTTCATGGGGGGCGCGAGCTGTAAGCCGCCTCCCGTGAAAGGCCTCCTGTTCCCACCAGGGCCACGACCTCCTTAGATGTCAACGTAGACGCTGGGTGGACGTGGGGAGGTTTGCCTCCTACGTTCGTCCTTAAGCCGGGCCAAGGGGAGATCGGTCGGGGGGCTGGTTTCTCCATTGCACTGGTTCGGCCGTCTGGGAGACAGTCTACGCGTGCCAGGCTGTCTCTCTTTAGCGGGAGGCAAAGGATCTTTCTTTCTGGGCTGGCCGCCGGGGGACATGCGGAATACTTCTTCATCCCTTGTCCTCCATTACGGCGGTAGTGGGCACTCATGGGGTTTTAGTCCGTGCGAGTCGGACATCACCCACTCTCTCCCCCGGGAGGGTGGTGTATTCATAAGGGATTTCCCCATGTAAAAAAAAAAAAAGGTACTATGTTGGTCGGTTGAGTTGTTAAAGATCTGGAATCGTACAAAACAAAAATTTCATTTTGCATTAATATTAGTTAGAATATGGTTAAATGGTCAATGAAGGATATGGACGATAGATTTATTGAGATTGGTATAAACCCATGATAAAAGTGATAGCGGATTCTTATCTCAATATTTAATCGAAAACTCGGTCGCTCCAATTTAAAATAATAGTTAATAGAAATGTCATTGTAACAGGTAATTACAGGCTAAAACCGGTAAAGAACTCAACTTCCAATGTACTTTCTAAGGAAGGCTCGTAGTGGCCGCATTCAGAACGTCTGTAGGTGAACTAAAACAATTAATATTGAACTATTTATGTATTTTGTATGAAAGTCTTCTACAAACTACTTACGTTTTCTTGATTATAAGTATCTATACTCGTATTATAAACCTGAAGAGTTTGTTTGCCTGAACGCGCTAATTTACCGAAGCCAACCTTTTACCTGCACATGGTGCACCCTGCTGAATAACGAACGAGGCAACGGCGAAAGCGGGGTGGTAGGGTTTTACAGCCTGACTGGGTCGCAACCACCATATATATGGCGAAAAAGCCCGTAATAGTGGTTCGCTTCTGCACGTCGTGTTTCGGGATCAGCCTGTGCATATCCAGCTTTTTACAGGCCGGCATGATAATGGATATATGAGGGATGATAGCAGCGAGGGATAGTGTGTCACTTGGTGGTTGCTATTGTTTTTGGATTGTACTGTGCTTACCATTAGGCATAGTGCAGTCATTTTGCCGTGCTACAATAAAAAAAAAAGAATCTCAAAATTCCTTCAGTATTAGATAGCTCATTTACCAAGGAAGGCTATAAGCTATATAAAATCACGCTAAGGAGGAGTGGAGTACCAATGAGGAATGTTTATAAAATTGTGGTTTATTTTTCTTTTTGAGAGTTTCCGCTGTGTGTTAGAACGCGTGTGCTTTATACAATTTTCATGAAAATTACTACAAATGATATATATTCAAGCAATATCTGTATGATCTTTTAAATGGCCTTATCTATGTTATTGCTTATATATTTATTCTTTTATTACATTGCTATATAAAAACTTACGTACTATTAACGTCTTAAAAATCTTCCGCATAAAGTAAGCACACAATTGAGAATTTTGCACTCTCTGTTTTTGTCTTTTGTGTCTCATCACTCGCGTCTTTGGATTTTTTGTATACTGCTTTGTAAAAACAACTTTAAATAATTTGTGTAAGGTTGAATTTAAAAAAAAAAAACAAGTTCATAGTATAACTATTACTACCCCGGTATATCGGTAAGTTTTTGGTGTTTTGAGAATTGCTTTTATTCGAGACTGTGTATCTTGGGTTTTTATAAACCATGTTTTATTAGCTATAAAACACCTTGCTCAAAATATTGAAATAATCATATTGCTATAACGCATCTATTTATTGCAATAAATAATGATAAAGTCACATAAAGCTGCAGACATTAATTTGCAACAGCAACAAGTAATTACGTAATTGATATAATTAATAAATCGATTCTTGATCAATAGTATTTAGAGCATCGTGGGACAATCCCGCTTTACCAGCCTTGATTACAGATCGATCTCTAAATACAATTGGGTAAGTTTATTATTGAAAGCTGAGATCGTATCATAGCTGGTAGTTATTAGTGCGTGATTTAGAGCCCCGGCTGCTGTGTACCGTAGCCAGTTGTACTGTGTCGCGACCACCCCCTATTTTATTGAGAGAATATTGGCGCCGCTCACGAAGACATTTATCTCTCACGTTTTATCATTATGAAATATAAGTCACAATCGTATTTAACTAATATATTACTCTCGTTGTACTTAGTACGGTATAACTATTGTACATTTCTTGTACGAGTGTTCGAATATATCTTTGTTTTAAATTCTTTAATTTATTGTGTATTTGGGACCTTTATGCCAAATCAGATTGATTCGAAGAAAATATATTTATTGGCTTCCTCAATTTTATTATATGTTTTAGTACTCCTCGATATAACCCTACTGGTAAATATTTAGATTTTTACTCGTTCAAAAAATATTGAATTAAAGAATGTTTTTTTTTAAATCTATTGGACATAACTTTCTAAAAATAATCGAAATTTGATCATTTCTTTATTTTTTGTTTCTACATGTGATTCATAAAAAAATAGGACAAATATATTTGTAACTTATTTATAGAGATTTTTGAATAATAAATTTTAAATCGAATTAAAAAAATTATATACATTTTTAATTTTTATTTTAACTTTCTATCTATTCTTTATTTTCTTAGTCCGGTCTGGTAATGGGTACTCTAAAACTACTATTTACTTACGATATTTGAAAATATGAAACAGCTAGACAACTGTTCGACAACTAAACAACAAGAAAACTGCTACCTGACCTCTTCCCGAAGAAAAGTATGCATAGTTGCCACGCAGCCCGTGACGTATTAGTGATTTTAAATTTTGAGAAATCCACAATTCTATATTTTCCTGCATATGGTGGTTCTACAAGTACATTTCTCAGATTCAGCTTTCCTCAAGGTGTTGTTATTCAGCGTTAACCGATAGTGTTACCACTTTAAAATAATAAATGTACATGAATTCCGTAATATTTGTTGGTACATTCCCGAGTTCGAACCTGTGGATTTCGAATTGATATTCCATTTGTCAAACTACTCGACCATCACGATGACGACGATGTATAGTTTATTAGTTTATAAATAGGTATGAACAAAACCGTTCAGTGCATCGGCTGAGTGCCTTAAACGCTCGTCTTAGTAGTCCGCTGAAACTGTTGAAACTTTGCTGGTCAATAGCGTAATTAGTTCGGAAAAAAACCGTTCAGTATTTTATCTACCTTTACCTAAAACTACCTACTTTACCTCTTTATAATATTAGTATAGAAGTATAGAATAGCCAGTGGTCGTCCCGTGGTTGAGGTTCCACCAAAATTTACAAATTTTTAGGTTTCAATTTTAAGAAAAAAGAGAACTCTGTCTAAGTGTTTCTAAATGTTCAAGTGACAAAGAAAATCGGTTGTGAAACAGAAGACGAAGATATACTTAACTGTTTTGTCTCTGCCTTTCGTTATATATATATTAGGGTGATTCAGAAAAACAAAAAATTTTTTTTTCTTCTCTCCAGCATGCTTAAAAGTTCAGTTTACATGTAAGGAGATCTTAGTTAAAATTTGAGAGCTTAATATTAATATTAAGGACATCCGCATCGCACTTCTTTATTTTCCATAAGAATAACATAAAAAAATATTCGTTTGTACCTTCTGATTTTTATTGCTTGCCCATCATTAGTCATAAAAAATATATATATATATATATATCGAGAGAAGTGTATGTCATGATACCATCTGTACAATTTAGTAAGATGGCTATAAATTTGTCTATACGTAGTGAACATTTAAACAGACCAGATGTAACCCGGCACAATAAAATCGACTGCGTAAATTATATTGATTTTAGCGAGAAGCAAAACAAATATTAAATTTATATAAGTAGTCAAACATTGAGCTGTTCAGTCGCTTACAGGTCAAATAAACAATTATATAGTAGAGAGGCGGAAAATTTTGTTGTATTATTGTTGTTTCAGTGAATGTATAATGTACATTTGTATAATCAAATTAGCCTTTTTGATGGCA
This sequence comes from Antheraea mylitta, assembly GCA_014332785.1. Lineage (NCBI taxonomy): Eukaryota > Metazoa > Arthropoda > Insecta > Lepidoptera > Saturniidae > Antheraea > Antheraea mylitta. The sequence goes on from JACEII010000010.1 coordinate 663,430, forward strand.
ATAAAAATAAAATATACGTTTATTTAATTTAAATATTTATTTACTACTAAATAATCAATATAAATAAACAAAATTGAAGTGTCTGTTTGTAATGTTAAAATAACTGTTTATTAATAAATGGATAATAACGTATAGATATAGGTATTGGACTTATGAGAAAAACATTTATTTCTAAATGTTTTTGCCTGTCTGATCTTTCCGGCTAATCTCCGAAACGGTTGATCCAATTTTGATGAAACTCACTGGTAGACAACTGATGTCATTAAAGAAACAATGTCATGCGCATATTAACATGCTACAATTTTTTTTTGCTAAATTATATTCCGACGAAATCCTGGATAAGTATTAGTAATTTATTACAATTATTAAATTTAAATATCTTAAATATTTTAAAAGTGGGCTGACGATTTAGTGGTTTCTTAGATTTTGTTTCAGCAGATGTCGCAAAGTTTGTGGAACCGTTGGTTTCTTGATTATCTGTATACTTTGCAACATCGCATTTAACGGACGGCAAGGAAACCCTCCCAAGGTAGGTGACCGTGTATTAGTCAATTTACCTAATTTCTTGCTGTCGCATTAACGTCAAAAGTGGATTACGAAAATGAGTATTATTTCGACAGAGTTCCCAGAGTAGATTTTGTTTTAGCAGATGTCTCAAAGTTTATGGAACCGTTGGTCTCTTGATTATCTGTATACTTTGCAACATCGCATTAAACGGACGGGCAAGGAAACCCTATTTATTAGCGTACATAATCCTTATGTCCTGAATATGTGTTTGTTCAGGAAAGAGGACCGAGGATCTCTATGATTGACGAAAACAATGTAATTGTGCGATATTCTTGTGCTGGGTCTGATGCGTTACGACGTGTGGTGATTAGAATTCATGTGATTTATTATTGTAACTAATTTTGAAAAATAATTTTATACGATTGATCTTTTACAATAAATCTAATCTAATTGAACAATAATAAACGTATACAGAACCGTGGGTATAGAGAATATAAAAGTAAAGAAAAATGAAATAAACAGATATAATACAATAGTAATATCTAACAATAAGATAACCTCTTACCGAATTAATTCAGTACCAGGCATTTGATTTGTCGCGTCGCGTCGCTCATGACGGTGCGAAGAATGAGGCGTCCGATTAAGATCGGTTTGGTTTAGTTTTGTGAAGCGTTGTCTCTACCGCACAAGGCAATAACTACAAGAGACAAGGATAATGCTCTACAAATCCGAACTTAGCCATCTATCTCACTTTTTTTCCCGACTTGGCAAATCAAATGACGGGTGTTATTCTTGAATATTTAAGATACAAACTACTTTATGTTGCAAAATCAAACAACTCGTTTACGACTTGAGTTTAATTACGTTTTTATACTTTACGAGATAATTACTATTTTACATTTATATATTATAGAACAATGTTAGAAAATTAAAACTCAATAATAACCAAAGAATCGTGTTAAGTGTTCGTATTCTTTTAGAATAACGGTATATGTACGCACACAGTTTCATCAATTTCGCGAGGACTACAATCATAAACATGGAGAATCTATGAAATAATTAAATGAATTGTATCCAAATCGGCCTACCTATAAAAATAAAGCACAAATATATCAAGTGTAAAGTACACATAGAACATTTCTGACATCTTGCTAGTAATAATATTCCTCTAATAGGTCAGGGAAGACAATCATCCATACTGTCAATTCTAATGTTGTCAATATAATTGTTAAATATTCTTAAGCCATTTTTTTTTCTACGTGCTTAATTTATTATAAAGACATAAGCGCCAAATCTTTTATATCAATTTATTGACAGTCTACCTATCGTCGTTTTTTTTTCTTCGGTATGGTCTCTGCCAATGTCAAGTGTGGAACTAGCGTCGTTAATAATTTGACAGCTCCATCTTGCGTTGCCACTTAACACTTTTAATTTACAATTTTATGTTGTCACATTCATTTTGCTCACTTTTTAGTTGTATAAAAACATATGTTAATAATATTGATGTTATTTACAAGCCAATCATATTATATTTCAAAAAGTTTCTGTTTCAAACTAGTTAATATAGTTAAAATTATTGATGAAGTAACTAATCTCTTTATGAAATCTCTGAAGAATGTTTTGCAATATCAAAACTGTACAATGTATGTGTGTATAGCTCACGGTTATTGACGGGCTAATATTTGGTATCCAAATGCTCACGTCGAACACTAATTCTTCAAGACAGGTCTCAAATTACACACCTACAAGAGAGTAATATTGCATAAGAGGCAAATTTAAGCAAATACCTTCTAAATATATTACAGAGTTGATACATCATAATATGTTAATAACTGTTATGTAAATTAATAAATCTGTAATTCTGTCTGTAAATGCACTTTTTTTTTATTTTGTGATATATATTTTTTATAAAAACTTCATATAATATAATACAGTATGATCTTAAACATAATTTCCCTGATTGTTGTCAACAGTTTTTCTAAGTATTTTCATTTACGACCAGTAAATTTCCAAAAATCTTTTGAATATATTTTATACATTAGTGCTTCAACTTTTAATTGAAAATTTCAGTTATATTTATTGTTTCTTTCTTATTTATTTGATATATATCCTATTTTTCTGAATGAAGTCTTCTTGCTATACCTAATATGAACGGTTGTGTAGATAAGACTTAAGTATATATAAATAGATTATAGACATTGGTAGTCCAGTGAAGCTGTTAAGATCTTGCTAGGTCAATAGCGTAGTCAGTTCGAAAATAGTGTAGAGATTGCGTAGTTCGGTGAAGCTGTTAAGATCTTGCTGGGTCAATAGCGTAGTCATTTCGAAAAAAAAAAGATTGCGATCTTTGTTTTAATTTTACTTCTTAAGTGATTTACGTCCTCTAAGAATAGTTTCAAATATCTTTAAAAAAATATGGTCTTTATAAGCACTGTGTGTTTAGTGATATGTGTTTTCTTAGTGTGGAGATGTAGGCAAGTATTGTTTTGCAAATGCACAGGCGAGGGAAAACAAACTAATAACATTTTGTACAAATAAATTTTGTGAGGAAAATATTATTTTTCGTTCAATTTTTTTAAGTCTTTTCGTCAGTATAAAAATGTTAAATTAATAGACAAAGCAGACGAAGTAGTGAGTATCAACTACTATAAAAAAAGATTTATATAATATATAATTAGATATTATATATTTATTCAAAGAAGTATTTCACAAAGATAATGATTTGTTAGTATGAACTCTTTGGCGTGTCCAAAGCGATTGATAAAACATACGCGCGGTAATGTTCTTCCGCTCTAATTAATATACACATTAAGCGGACCAGTTTTTATTATAATTTCCTTTACGTAAACGTGTAATGTAATTAATCAATAAATTACTAATATCATAACTTTAAAAATATTGACATCATATATACATAACACTCATTTCCGGATTACGATAATCGGTGTTAATTCCGTCAAAATACTAGTGATTAGGTATCAATGTGATTTCTTTGACATTTATTATTTACTAGCTGTGCTTGCGAGTTCGTCCGCGTAGATCATTATGTAAAAATAGTAATTAATTAAATAAATGTATGAAAAAAAAAACAAATTTTCTCACGGACACAATTATTTACGTATACAAGACATTACACGTAAGCAAAAAAAATAGCGAACCAAGAGTCTGAGAGTTGAGTGATTTTAATGAAACAAAGATTAAGTTATTCCCGAAGATATGATTTATTTTCTTGGTGTAGTTTTATTGTGAATACTATACTTTAGCAGTGATGCGTGGTCATACAAACAGACAGATAGACATTTCTAAAAATGATATAAATGTATTTTTTTATAGTATAGATATGTTACATGTACATTCTTATTATATGTATAACTAGCTTTACTCCACACGCGTTTTTAAAATTGGTATGTATTAAAGAAATATAAAATTGTGAGACCATGTACAATTATAGAAATGCTCTTTAAAACAATTGTATGTACGATACGAACGCTACTTAAAGTAACACATGTAACGTATACATTAGATATGTAAATACTAACAGTGTATTAATTGAGAATTATCATCAGCAACATATCTGGAACTTTAACCCACCATATCTCAGTGCTTACTTACACTGAATTACGCACTAATGAAACAATAACTTAAAATATTATCATAAAGATTTACATTTAATATACATTGCTTTATAGCAATGATAATATTAAATATAATGATAATATTAATAAATAATTAAGATTTTGTGACTATACAAAACGTAAACGGTTATTTGTTCTGCTAGAAATTTTATAAAGTAGTCATCCGTTGTAGTTTCAGCCATTTGTCAGTGACATTCTCATCAAAATCGGATCAGTCGTTTCGGGGAATATCCGGAATAAACTGACAGATGTCCAGAAATTTTTTAAAAACTGCATTTTTGTTATCATTAGCGTGTATACTTTCATATCCAATCGTTAATCAAAGTTGTTATTTTGATATCACATACTGACAGTTCATTTTTATTATGTGTGTAGATAATATGTTGCTATTTAATGGATTTCAAATAGTTGGGATATTTATTCCGATTTTTGACGTAATATATATACATTATTTGTGTACTATGCCGATTTATAAATTTAAATCTTGACTTTCATAAGGCTCAGGATTTAGCGCCGGATGTTCACGCGATGTAATGTACTTACTCATTCAAGGCATTACCTGTTAAGTCACAACTTTCTGAATTTCCGAAGAAACAGATGTGTTAATTAATGACCTTTGTGTTGTATGAATTTCTTTATTGGAGTTAGTGGGATGTGGGAGTTTTGATATGACTGAATTAACTTGGCGGTAAACACGCAATTATAGGAAGCAAACATACCGGTGGTTCACGTAATGTTAAGTGACCACCACCGTCCATAGACCCCCAACAATACTAGAGAAGTTTAAGTGTGTTGCCAGCCTGTGTTGGTGATGGTGGGGGACGAAGGGAAGGGAAAGGAGTGGAAGGGGGCTCCGGCGCTCTGACTGATCGAACGGAACGCAACAATGCAAACAACGTTACTTCATGTCGGTTTTCTGTGACAGGATGGCACTACCCCGGGCAATCCGACCCGTTCATGTTGAAACCAGTATAGCCTAAGCGTAGCTCTACCACCTACTACTACCCACGTACGCAGTTTTTGCTTTGTGAAATCGTAGCTTTAGTACATAATAAGCTGCACTACACTTAACACGTTCACGCCGGCGCGTACCACTGGTGGCCCGCACTAGACTGTCTTTTCTGGCGGCGCGTACTACAGGTGGAACGTATTCGATTGTGCTATTAGAAATAATGAGAATTTAACGTTTATTTATTAAAAATGTTTTGGATATTCAATCCCTAACTTTATAAAATAAGAAATAAATAAATAGCTTACATTTATGCATGTGAAAAACACATGTAACTACATAATAGCAAGAGGTCGTTAAATATCCTTTTTAGGCCTATAATAAAATACTTACTGGAATTTTTGGCGGGATTTTAGTGGATTTTATATTTTATTCATAATCTTGTGTTACTTGACTTTATATTGTGTAAAGTCGATGATCTTTTATGTAATATGGTTAGTTTCTTGTGCATAAGTGAAGTGAATGGAAAATAATGCCACGGAGCATGAAATTCTAAGATGCCACAAAAACTCGCTGAAAGGTTCTAACAAGGGATCCACCATCTTGTTAGAAGATTGATTCACACGACGCTTAATATTGCAATGATCGTACGACGCTTGTAATATTATTGACTACGTGATTATGGAAGTAATAATCTGAAAGATTGATTGCCAAAAATAAAGTTAAAAAAAAACTTACTGAATACCATAGAGAAGTAGTAATAGTAACCGTAATTGTAATCAATGTCAATACGACAGGCGAAGGAATTAATCCAAACTGCCAATTCTGAAGTTATACCATAGAGTTCTAAGAATATTTTTTGCATTCTACAGTTCACATCGTTTTGACAACGAATTTTCAAGGTCAATCAAACTTTTCTCTTCCTTTGAGACTTTGAAAGTACAAGAAACTTGCCCACGTTACATTCTTACAACATTTTTTCTGATAAAAATCATTCCTATACCATTCAGAGATGGATGGGTCCCGTTTTGGTGAAACAACATCCCGTACAAGTGATGCCCTCATCCGGCCAGTCTCCGAACATGGCCGAGTTAGGGTTTACGAAACTGGGGTCGGATTCTTGCCTTGTAATAATTATTTATTAGTGAATTTACTGAAAAAAAAAGCCGAGGCTGTCATAAGAATTGTCGACAGAAAGGATTACTCAAAACAATGGAATAACGGAGTTCTTTTATGAATGCTTTAATCAATTTTGATCGGAATTATATAAATTTCATAATTTATAAATTTAAATTATTAACACTGATCTAGTTTTCACATATATCGGCACTTCGAGTAATAACTATATACATTTTTATACAACTTATTAATAGATCAAACATATAGTGGACTGCAGCGGTTTTATTACAAAAAAAGTTAAATACGTATTAAATACTTGCTTTTAAAAATGTTTTGTACTATGCACCGCGCTCATAGAGGCAAGTTCGCATTATTCGTTTTTCGCAAGTTTAACCTAATCTAACAAAAACGAGACAAAAGAACAAGATGGGGAATATTCACGAAATGCGGTGTATTTAAACCGTAACCTTTTTAAATTAAGTATTCAATACGTATTTAACTATTTTGTAATAACACCGCAAAAGTTCAATATAATATATCAATATTACATATACACAGACCGCTATAATACGGGTTGCCAATCTGGCGCGAGTGCAATACTTCATGAGCATGTCGACATCATCGGTGATGGTGGATGATGCGAAGTCATAAGATTTTGTCTATCCAAAACTTAAAACGCGATTTGATACAGTCGAATATATGTAATGTCTGGGGCAAGCGTTAATACATTACGAGCATTTCGAGGTTGTGGGTGAAGCTTTCTTTACAAACATGTCGAGGTTATCGGTGACATGAACTCATGGGGAGTTTGCCCTCAACCAATTTTATTATATCGCTCAACGCAGTTTAAAAAGAAGAGACCGAACCTCTTCAAAATAAAAGTGGCTCATAAATAATATTTATAAACCGGACTCGGTAACGAAAACACGATAAAAACTGCAACAATTATTGCTACGTAAAACCGATTCATAATTTTAATGATGACAACCCACAAAACGTCCTGTCAATAAGCTATAAAATAAATGAAATCATAAACCTTTTTTTGTAAAAGCATTGCAAAGTTGTGCGGTCAAAACAACAATTTTGCTGTCCGCCGTAATAAATTTATCGATTCTTGAATCATCGTAGGGGCGTGCATAATGCGAGCAACGACTATTTTATGTTCCTTTCTTAGTACCACCATAGGAACTTGTGTTATAAATTTAACGCGACAATTTTCGTTTGAGCGCCCGTTCTATTGACTCTTATGTGTACCTTTCAGAACTTTTCTCCTTAGTATATGACTGTAAATGTAGTAAACTAAAACCCAAATCATAATTAAACTTCATTTCCTATTAAAAACATTGGATAGGTAATAATGTAATTTTCAAAACTATTTTAGTACCAAAAAAAAAGAAAATCAAAAAAAATATTTGAAAAACGACGTTCGTATCTACAACATCATGGCTATTGTAACTTATATAAATACGAGAGTTAGTTTGATTATCTGTTTTTTGCTTTCACGCCGTAAGTATTCAAACAATCATCATGTAAGTACGTCGTCCGTGTGTTTGTATCTGTAATTTTGTATGTTTTAACTATACAACAAGCTTTGTCTGAAAACCAGCGCTACAATGCTTCCACATGCAAGCCTACAGCTAATGCTGAGACAAAACCCTTTTATGTCATTCGACACGTCTTTTCTCACCTGAATTTTTGCTTTTTATGTATAGTTGTAAATCTGTGTTGATGAATGAATATATCTTTCTTTCTTTCAATCATCATGAAATTCTGTATACATGTTACCTTGGTATTGAAGGAGACATAGAGTAATTTCTATCCAGAAAACATGTATTAATCCCGAGGTAATAGATCAAATTTTCATTAAAGCGAGCGAAGCTGCGAGCAGAAGCTAGTTTTGTATAAAATGGGTTAAAAACCTTGCGTAATTCCGAATGTAATGAATAATTCTATTGTGTTACATATTTTTGGATATTTAATATTTTCCGTTTCTGAGGTTATTTGCCTCGATTTTTTACTCTTGTTTATATAAATGTCGAAAATATTTTATCGATATTCCTAGTATTCGATTTTTTTAATATAATTGAGAGCGTAACGTAATACGTGAATGAATTAATTCTAATTCACAAATATCCTAAAAGTATCCTTGCTATAACTTAGTAAACGCTAGAACGCTGCATTTCGTACAATGGTATCGCTAATAATCAAGCTTTGAAATAAACAATTTAACATATCCATTAATTTATCGTATAATAATGCACAAATAAAAATAAGATTTATTGTTTACTTTTTACACCCATTCCATGTATTAACAAGCGTGAAGGTAAACAAATAACCTACATAATTTAACATGCAAATTTAGTTTTTAATTAAAATTCGTTAGATGAATTCCTTTTGTATTTCACGAGGCCACCGGTCATTATAAAATGCCTGTTTGAAGCAATAAAAACTTGATTGACTTTTGGAGGTCACGCATGAACAATAAAAGAAATAAATTCAGGTTAAACGCTTGAAAAGTCTAGACAGTGTTTAAATGGGCTGCCCAAATGATGAGTACAATTAAAAGTTATTGCCTTTTCGATTTCACTCGTGCATTATTGTCGCTTTTTAATGATTTGATACACACAAAATGCGCATATAGTTCTTAATATAAGAATTATTGTAAGCGAACTGTGAAAAGTGTTATGTGACACACAATCGCTTCCAAGTGATTTGTCGAGAAACGTATGTACATGAAATTCAAATTCGTATATAAATGGTGTACCGTTAACTTAATAATACTGTGTTCGGTTAAATGGCGCGAAATTTTTAATTTTTTTTACCTTGTAAACTGTACAAGCACACATCATCGTATATTTGGAATTAAATATATTTATTACTAGCTGACCCGTGCAACTTCGTCTGCACCAAATCGGTTATTACCAGTTTCAATTGTATTTATTGCAGCCCTGTGTGGAATACTCCTCGCACATCTGGGTTGGTTCGGCAAAGTACCTCTTGGATACCCTGGACAGGGTACATAGACGGGCTGTCTGCATTGTTAATGATGCAGATATTACACAGTTTATGAAGCCGCATCAGTTGCACAGACATTGCCTTTCTGAGCGTGTTCTACCGTCTGTATCATGGCGACTGTTCTGTAGAGTTATTCAATTTGATTCCTTCCTTTTCATAACCGACCCACGCGCGCTCGTCTTCGGAGCCACTGCGGTAAATCATATCTAGGCACGAACAAAAAAGTTAATTGTTAATAAAAAAAATAGAAACAAAAACCGATAATTACTAATAATAAAATTCATTCGGTAGGTTAATTATATGGATTAAAGTAACTAAAGAAGGGCTATACTAATTGGTATACTATATGCTAATTGGTATGCCTTTATTCAAAAAACTCAATATGCGATAGAATTGTTTTGACATATTTTATTGTAGCGATCTCGCAAGCGTATTCGGCAATAAAAGCTATTGTTCAGCAAACAGGTTGATAGATAATTTATTGTAAACTAGTTGCCCGAGCTGGTTTCACACGGTGCACCTATTACGTTCTATAACGTTATAACAACTATAATGAAAATAATTGATAAAAATGAAAAAAAAATAAAAATTAAATAATATTAATGAAAATGTGACCAAGTTTTCTGTTCGCAAAGCGCTCATATAATGGTAACTAACAACTTTAATTTAACTGAACTGTCTTCTGCCTCACGCCTTCACTCTGTAATAAAAAAAAAAAACAATTTTTTGTACGATTTTTTAGACATTCTCATTACAAACCTTGTGTTGTAACAAACAAGACAAAAATGAGTGATGACCTTTAAATATTTAAATTTATTTTATGGGTTTATTAATAATACGAAAAGTATCCTTCATTCTTTCTATCTTCACTTACGTACATTTCCCTCACAACTTCCGTTCGCCTCACCCGATCACACTTTTCGTAACACTCTCGTCAAGCATTCACCAACTTCTCCACAAGTCAAGCATGGGTAAAGAAGTTTTACTTCAAAAGTATTATCCAAATTGGTGAGCCCATTATAAAATGATGCGCTTATTCGGCGGTTATTCATCTTTATTTACGTAGATTTGTCAATCAATTCGGAGATATATCTTTTGCTAATAACTGATCTCTAAAATGTGGATTTGCCATCCTAATGTTTTGAATGTTAGAATAATTACACTTTACGGTTCGTTACGAATCATTTAATATTGAAATGACTTACAATACGAATGGACAGTTATTATAATCTAGAATGTGACGTTGCGTACGATTTTGATCTACAGTAGCAGAAGCGAGACAGTAATAGCGCAATATTATCGAATATATTCGAGATGGACTCAGCGGGACGCCGCGCCGCGTCGCTCTCAAATCGTAAGAGTTATTCGCTCCAACGCAAAAGCTTTGTAAAAATGATTTATTACAATGGTCACTTATTGTATATATATTAGTTATATTTTACGCTTATATTACTTTTATATATAGACTCAACATTGAATTAAAATCACAAAATAGGCCCCATCAAGATTCTATTATAAAGAATAAGTGGCAATGACATGATTTGACAACATTTTTTGTAAAGTGAATCAATCGGACTCTATCAAAGGCCTCTTTTTATGAGATGTGAAGATGATAATAGAACTCTACATTCTTAAAGTAAAAAGGTTAGGTAATATTTAGGTTTTTTTGCTAACATAGAAAGTAACATTTTTGCTTCAATCACTAGCAACTGACAACTATTATTAATTCCGTTAATTTAAAAAACTTATTACAAACGCAATCAGCGAGTTTGTATCTAATGTATGCTGTTAAACATAATACCAATTTAATCGAACTGTTACAGAATCTTCACTCATCTCACAGACTTAAGATGGATGGATTATGTTGTAAAGTGAAGAAATCGATACCGTATCTAGTAAAAAAAATTGATGAATTTAAAATTTGCCTTACTATACAATGCATGATCAATGATGACGGTGTTGTAAATTGAAATACATGGAGACTATTTTATACGGAAAAAAAACTAGCTAACTCCCGTAACTTTGTCTACGTTAATGACAGTATAAAACTTAATATCGACAAAATATAGCTTTACGCCATCCAGTGAGAAGTTATAGTAGAATGAAATTACAAATATTTTTCCATGAAATATTTATTAAGCGTGCCAATTTTTATGTTGATTGTAAAAAAAAGGATGATTTTATTAATATCACTCCAACACCCATTTTCCGCGTTTTTATTGAATGTCTTATTTGTATGTCTATTGGGATGAAATTTATTCTGAAATAAGTTTTAAGTAACTTCATGCTGATTTACAGTTTTTAGTAGACAATCTATGCATTAACGGTCTTAGTGGCAATTTTATTGCACTGCATAATAATATGAACTCACTAATGAGTCTTTTTATTAAAAGCAACTCCATACATTTTTTAGTGTGATATATTGAGTGCGTCTTTAGTTTTGTGTTTTCAATCTTACAAATATTATCATAGCTATTAAAAATCTATAATAATAGCTTATTGAAGTGAAACTTGTAATACGGCTTCCAATAAGGTTGCGTTAAATGTTCAACGCTACCATGGAGGGTGTATGAAAGCAGACACAATGCTTCTCCATCTCGATCTGTCGATGGCTTGACGCTTCACCTCACTCCAAGTAAGCCCAATCTTCGCGGACTCCGCGAGCACAGATCTTCGTCAATTTTGTCTAGGTCGACCACGCTTCCGCCTGCCCTGAGGATTCCAGTTCAATGTTTGATTAAGGATATGGCTGTTGTCCCTTAGTAAAGTGTGACCGATCCAGGTCCATTTTCGACGTTGCACTTGATGGTATATGGGATCTTCATGGCACATTTTCCACAACTCTGCATTGCTGATCATCATTGGCCAGAAGACTCTCAAGATATGACGTAAACTTGGACTTGGTAAGACTTGGAGCTGAAGTGTGAGATCTACGGTAGTCTTCCATGTGTCACACCCATATAGCAAGACTGACTTGACGTTCCACTTAAATATTTTCGGTTTCACTCTTCTAGAGAGGTATTTAGCTTGCCATATGGGCCTAAGAGATGCGAAGGCACCCTTTGCTTTGGCAATCCGGGATGCAGGGATGTAAGGAATGCATTGCAAGTTACGCGATACTGTTTTATATTTCTTAGTTCGTTTGAAAAATAAAGAAAATTTCAAAGCAATAGTTCATGACCAACGGAAGTTTGACTTATGCCTACTTCTATGACAATAAATATAAAGCGGTTTTTTTTTTAATTTCATAATTAGATACACTATATTATATACCTTCATGATGGAATACGCCAATTATAATTTTATAAATATTCTTTGTTTTTGGTATTTATTTTCATAACGTAACCACAGCGATGTAGGCATATAAAGGTATAATTTGTATGTCTTATTCACGTTCCTTAATAATATTTGAGTAAAGTAATCTTGCAAAACAAATGATTGGTATTTATTTTAAGCCCGTACAATAAAGGCTAGTATAACGGAGACAACATAAATCGTATACGACGTGTGCGAAATATATCGCAATGTAACGTGCATTCGCGAAAGTTCTTCGAAGTCCGAATGTGTCCCGAAATTGATGGGCCTGTCGGTGAGTGCCGGAATCGAATCGCGTATCGATCTCACGCGAACTCAACACGCAACGGTCCTTCACCTCGGTGAAGATTGAATATTAAATTGCGAAGTCGATGAGAAGTGAAACTATTTCAGCGACCGATGGCATACTTTCCGCGAAAAGTTTTTGCTTAATTACTAGCAGCTTGATCGGTTGTTTGGACGTTTAATCACTCAGAGCAAAACGAGGATACATTTTAATGAGTCGTGTAGATCTCAGCTACCTGAATATGCACACGACTGGTCGCGGTGTTTTATTTTTAAAATTGAGAACATAACGTTGGTACATTTTTCGATATTCAGTACGTGTTGGTTTTAAAGACATCGATTTTATAAAATACTAACTGTTCCCGCGACTCTGTCCGCGTGGAACATAATGTAAAAAACAGTGACTAGTAAAATCATTTGTTTATTTTTTTTTTCAACCTAACTACGCTATTGACGCGGCACGGCACACCTCGGCTTGGGCTGTTGCCTGATACGTATAATTCGTGACCTATCTTTTTTTTTTTAACGTGGGGAAATCCCTTATGGATACTCACCATCTAGGGGAAGAGGATCGGTTATATCCGACTTGCACGGACTAAAACTCCACGGTGTACGTCTTTCGTTATAATTAGGGCGGCATGAGATCTCTATAGACTTCATCGTGCCACCCAGCGGTTGGTCCTGCAGCAAAAGCGCCGCCGCCGGGCCTCGTCTTGTAAGGAGACAGCCGGATACACACCGGCCTTCTCCATCGTCCGCCGGACCTGTGCAATGGCAAAATGAGCCCCCGAACCCACCTTCCCTAGGTCCGGGTACGATGGCGGGAAAAGGCGCGTAAACTCGCGCCTCCTCCTATCAATTCTTCTTTGGCGGAGACGGCCGCTTAGAAGGTCCTCCTCCCGAACCCTCTCCGCCACCTCCTTCTGCGAGACGACCTCCTCATAGAAGGAGGCAACAATATTCCATACGCCCTCGCTGCCGAGCATAGCTTTCACGACGCTCGACAGCGAGACATCATCACCTACCACATTCGGAAAGTGTGTGCTGCGCGGTGAATTAGTGACCTATCTGAGCTGACCTAAGCTAACTATACATACATATATGAGTTGTTGGAACATTTATGTGTACCAAGCATACATACCTCAACAACTCTTATATATATTTCGTATCGGATAATTTTCTATACTATTTCAGTTCGATAAGGGAAAGAAACAAAACCCTTCCACATTAAATAAAACAAGCGGGTATGCGTGCACGTGTGTGGATGTGATATGTGTAATGTTGTTGCAGTGATGTAAGATTCTGTGTCACTGTATCGCGCGAGCAGCGCACTCAAAGGTTCCACGCTGAGGGAACGGCCTAGGCTTGAGCCGCTGCCGAGGGGGGCCTAATCTGATTAAAATCATCTGAATGGATTAAGTCCATTTACTTATCTATTTTACTTAGGTACTTATTAAGTCGCGTCGACATTAAAATTACAATATAGCCTTTGATGAAGTGTACTGATTCTAATGAAACCAAGACTAAATGTTACTTGGTGATGTTTTATCGTGAACAGGGTACATTAGCAGTGAAGCGCGGTCAGATAAATAGAGAGACAGACATTTGTAACAATGATTAAAATGTATTTCATTACTTATTTCAAGACATCTGCAACAATGTTTGCATAAAAATCTAAAAAGTACAGATTTGTTAAATTTATTTATATCGCATTAAGGTACAATATAGAACTTGATAAAAAATATAACCTAGTATCACATAGTGTCGGTCTATATTAAAATTCATAATATAAAAAAAACTGGTGGAAAAAAATATTTAGTCTGATAACTTTCATAATGATCGTCTAACGGTTTTGATGTTTATCGGCCAATTATCCGTTCTTATATACGTGTAAAGACACATTGCATGCTTGTTATGTTGTTGTATGACTGATATTGTTGATTTTATTATCTAGAATTTTTACTCATTTCACTTCAATATCATGATTACATTTAAAGTCGTTTTATACAAGACATAACTGCTAACTTACTTGTATGATTAAAATTAAGCAGCACCGTAATAACTAGTGAAAATCTATGTGATGACGTGAAAATACTGACATTTTATTTATTTTTATTGCTACTAACGCCACTAACTATGTCATCCACGTATATTAAAATTTAGCCTTTTTTTTTTTCGAAATGACTATGCTATTGACCCAGCAGGGTTTTAACAGCTTCACCGGACTACTTAAAATTTAGCACCACCAGCGACTTCGTTCGCGTAGTAATATTTACTTAAGGCTAACGCTAACACGTAATGGAAGCTCTCAGGGTGAAAAAAAAATCCAGAATTTTATACATTTTTTATTAGTGGTCTGCTCCTATTGCTCTTAGCTTGATGATATAT